>OX451218.1:119116484-119366343 GCA_949628195.1 Phasia obesa
GTCCTGTCCTATATTATAATTCATATAGAAATTCTTAGGATTCTATTGTCCTATAATATAGGACAATATAGGATCCTATATTGGATTTCCAAGAGAAAGTGGAGAAAAAGCAGTGAAAAAACCTAATTTCCGGTTTAAACGTACTGAAATTTTCGGTTTAAAACTGGAATAGTTTAAAAACTATTACGCAATATTAGGCGCCAGTTGAATAAAATTTGTATTTGATTTGTATTTTTAATTTGTTGGATTATATCGTTATTAAAATATTTTAAACACTTTTACAGAGCTTTAAAATAATTTTTTGAATTTTTTATAAATTTTTGAATTTTATCTAGGGATTTGTACCTTTATACCATAACTCAAACACTATAAAAGTAAGAATCTTACAAATGGTGTGGAATACTTTCAAAGCAAAATCGAGCAAAATATTGTCATGACGCCCCCTACGTGGCGGGCACAGCTAGTTTAATTTAAGCTAAATTTAAGCTAAATTTAAGCTAAATTTCACATACAGAACTTCATGTCAATGCAGTCAAATTTATAAATGTATAAATTTATTAAAGTATTTAGTATTTTTTCACAAATATCAAAACACCCCTCTAAGCCGAATTCACTAACTTAAAATAAAAAAAAGTAAAATTTTAATAAAAATCAATTTTGCAATCACCTCTATTTGATCTTATAGTTACTTATTTCACAAAAAATCTTGTCAAGAATCTCTTCAGCCATATCCATCAGATAAAGGACAAAAATGTCATAACCAAAACACATCTTTTTATCAACCACATAAAAAAATGCTATAAAAATATTGGCAAGGAAATAGCAACTAAAATCATTAAATAGTACAATGCACTCGACACACTTAATCGTACTTATTGACAGAAGAAGAAAATAATCCGAAAGAAAATTCTCAACATACCCGTATAAACTGATAAAAGCATTTGCTGCATCCTCTTATACTTGTATCGTTACACTCGACGTTAGTGATTTCAGTTTGAAAACAAGTAAATAATAAACTAATACAATTTGGCAATAGGAAAATTGCGCACAATGCTCTACCACCATCACCTACACAAATGTAGAAAAATTTAATCTACTCGTAAAAAGAATAAGAGAATTACTGCTTAAGTGGATGTATGAATGTACTGACTGCATAGTTGCAATAAAGTAATCATTGAAATGAACATGAAAATAGAGTTGATGATAAGATTTTCGATTAAAATTATTTAACACAACGACATCATAGCTAACCATGAAAATCTCTTGAATCCTTTTAACAATCCATAGTGTGAATTGTATCTTCTGTTGTTGATATTTGCTGCAAATGCATGTGTGTTTGAGTATGCATACATACATACTTCATGTTGCATCAAGTGAGAGTGTGTTCAACTTAAATAAAATTGATGTCTTTTTGATAGATTTTCTTGTACTTTTTCTACACAGATAACTTTTGGATTTTGAGTTGTTTGCTTCATTTATGGAGATTTTAATTACTGATATACTGTATCTTTGCAGTGGTATTTTAGAAGTTAGTTTTTGTAATATCTAGTAATTTTTTCTTTAATTTTTTTCAATTCCTTTGACCATGCTTAGGGCAATTTTTTTATTTGAAAAATACAATGTGATAGTTAACAATTTAGATTTTCCTTGTTTTTGGAGTTTTGAGAAATTCTTAAATTGTTTGTTACTAGCACAGTGGTGTTAGTTGTATTTTTTACTAAATTATTATGATTAAGTTGCTGTTCTTCAAGAAAGTTATTTAGTACCTTGTGAAAGATATATTTTTATGTTATAGTACTACATTTATTAGGTAAATAATATTCCAAGCGGATTTAACCTGGTAATAGCACAAGGAGGAATTAAAGAGAATATAAAATAATTGTTAGTGTCAAAATCCATATAAAAAATTCCAAAAATTTTTTGTTTAATTTTATGCTCCTTTACGCTGTCACCTTGTTAAATCTGCCTTGATCATATTTTTTTATATTTAATCACAGGTAGAGATGGTATATAACGGCTGGTACGAAAGTAATATCATAACGTGCATTTTATCCGATTTTCGAAAATGGCGTCAAACGTCGTTGTGCTTTGAAAGATAGAGAATGAGTTGACCATATAATGTAGAATTGTTGTTACTGTTTATTTGGCAAATTTGCTGACAACAAGTAGCAACAACCTTTGCAGGTCTTGAAGGCTAACATTGTAGAAAAAATCGGGTTTGTATTATTTTTTTTAACTTAACGAAATAATGTTATATCCTCAAATACTGCTTTTGTGATAAAGGAGTTCATATTTACTCTATAGATTAAAACTGTAAAAAATAAAAATTATTTTTGATTTTTTTTTTGTGTAGAGATTAATTAATTTGGAATACAAATCACTCATTTTTGAAATTATTGTCTGTCTTTCTGTGTGTGCATCACTTTAAAACATGATTCAATAATCTTTTACATTGAATTTTTTGTTTATTTTTTTAACATACTGAACATACTTCTCAGTAAAAATACAACAGGATTGCATTTCATATTTTATTTAATTAGTGCTCAATTTAGTAATTGAGTTTTCGAAAAATTTAGCTCAATTAAGACCTTAATTTCGTAAATTCCCTAATTACGAAATTAATGCTTAAGTCTTAACAGGGTATTATGCTGCAAAATTTTTTGGGGATGTACCTTACCTTACTCAATATAAGGTTTCTTTTTACTGAAGAAGATATCTTATTTGCAAGGTTAATAGTAATAAATAAATCAGTTAAATGAGAGTCAGACCCAAACATATAGGGTTCCATACTACGTATAAAGTAAAGGATTTTACTTTTAAAGTAAAATATTATATTTTATGGCATACACCTTAGTTTATGATTTTATTATTCACTTTTAAAAATTTTAGGTGACTACTTCTTACGGTTTAAAAGATAACCTCTAATATGGGGACCCCTTAATTTTAATTTTTATTTTGTTTATAATTGGTATTTTACTAAAACCTTGGCAGCACCTTTAATTTTTTTTAAATGAGATTTTAGATACTATTTACGAAAACCTAGAAAAATAGAATATTATATGTTACAAATTTCCGTTTAATTACCGGGATACCTCTATACAAATTATTTATAGACTTTCATAAATCTGTAGCCCCATAATAGTAATAGTCTTAATATTTGATGGAAATTATTGTCCAAATGTGAACAAAATACTATTGCGATAGAAGCGAAGGGATACCGCTCCCTTTGTACACAGTAATTTTTCAATATCGCAAACCTGCCTGACTGTCTCTTTGCATTTCATTAGTGTTCGTATCACGTAAAAATTACTGGACGGATTTTAACAAAATTTTGTGAGGATGTACTTTAGCATCTTGGTTTCAATATAGCATACTTTTTTGGCCCAAAAATATCTTGTTTCCAAGCGATAATAAAGAGATAAAGCAGTAAAGGTACGCCGACTTTTTTACCAATTTAAAGGTACGGCATAGTTTAAGACATCTTTTATTTTTGAAAGCGGGATATTTCAAATACGGTTCCATAATAGATGGCGTTGTTTTGAAATAATGACAAAATATTAATTACTTACTGCCAAATAGCCAATTGAAGAAAATTTGTATTTAATTTGTATATTTACTTTGTGGAGTTATATTGTTATTAAAATAACCATCTTTACAATAAGTTTTAGATTTTTTTTACAAATTTCAGAGTTTTATCCAGGCATGTGTACCTTTGCATAAAGTAAATACATAAACCACAACTGAAGCACTATAAAAGTAAGAGTCTAACGTCGCCCACGACATGGTCGACACAGCTAGTCATTAAAAAACTACTCTATAAACATTTTATATTCTTAACATTTTTAGAATTTTATATAAATTTTATAATTTAATCCAGGGATGGGTACCTTTATATAAAGTAAATACGTTTATGTGAAGAACTACAAGTAACTTTTGCAAAGAATTGGTGGATTCGAAATGTATTGGCCACAGTATTCAAGAAAATTCTAGATCTTTCAAAAACATCATCGCTTTCTTTGAAAGCATATTCCGGGTCCAGAATATATTTTGGAAATCACCGCCTCTTTCATGAAGAATCTCGGGGTATGTAAGGAAAAAGAATGCATTAGTGAACTAACATTCTTTTATAAAGGGAACCGGTATCCCCAGGGCCGGTAATATATAAGAACGCTGCTGATTACAAAATGTTAAGCCAAATTTTCTATTGTCTTTTAGTCTACTGTTCAGTTACTAAATGTTATAGTTTCTGGGGTAGCAATTTTAGCAATTCATTTACTTTTCTATAGTCATTGTCAATACATTAACGGACTTTGTAACATATTGCTTATTATATAACATATAAATAGTATGAGAAGGAAAAATAACAACGAAACTGGGAAATGCCATATAAGCACTCGAACTTAAACAATTGACAATAGAAATGATATTGAGAATCTTGCAATTGTTGCCCTATAATACACAACTTCGACAGCCGAAGAATATGAATATATTGTCGTTACTCATGATTCTGCAACTGCTGCTGCAACTATTGTTGTATTTTTTATCATTGATCATGATGTGATGATGTTAGTTTTTTTTTCCAACTTCTGTACGGACTTCTATTTTTATTTTGCTTCTTTGCATCTGCAATTTATACAACAACATAAGTGTATAAAACAAATTGTGTTTACAACTATTCTACGGTACTTGCACTGTCAATCAATTGTTAGTTTCAAGTACTACTAACAACATAGAATTCATGTACAGTTGTTGCATGAATTGTATCTGAATGCAACAACAAGAACAACAAAAACGAAACGTAAACAATAATGGTCCATTTATTTTAATTTAATGTTTTTCATCATCATGGCTCAATTATCAAGTCAATAGTTGGATAAACTGGTCAAGTGTTTTGTATTTTTACAATTGCAAAAAAAGAAAAAAAAAACAAAATCAGCAAGAAAACCATTTGCTGATTGCTTACATTATTTTGCATAATTTTCCATAAAGGAAGAAATTTTAATTGAAACCATAATTGAATAACTAAACCAATTATGTTGGCAACTGTTCTGCATATAATTCAAGTGTGTTTTTTGAAATGTAACTAATAAATTAAAAAAAAAACTGAAACAAACCTCTTTTATGATCTCAAAAACAGCATGGAAAACAAAATAAAAATACATAATTTTTCTTGAGAAAAAAACCATTTTATATAGATGCGTGGTCTGATTTAATAATTTTTAAAAACAATGTTTAACAACAGTAGTAGTTTCCAATAAACATTTGAATAATAATTTAAATTTGTTTACTTGTGCACAGTGGGTTGGAATAAACCCACCTATAACGATCTATAACGAAACCTATAACGAAAATCAACCTCTTTCTCTCTATTTTGCTATTTCAAGTGCAAAAAAAAAAAGAAACAAAAACGAAAGCCTTAAACAAATCTTAGTGATATCTTATCAGCTATGAGCATTTAGTTTGCACACATTAAATTCACATAATGAACAAAGGTGCTACAGAAAAAAATTTAGAAATTCCGTCATGATAGATTTCTAAAATACCACACCAATTAAAATTTTCAAAGACACCATTTATAAGGTTATCAATCGACCTTGAATATGGAAAGATAATTCAGAATGAAATAAATATGCGGGGCGTAAATAAAGAAAAGAAAAAACAATGTGAAGCTTTTATTTAAAAAATTTATTGGAAATATTGAAACGAAAATTTATTTTTTAATTAACATCTCCCATAACCGGAACCCTCTAATAACCAAGTTTTGTAGATCTAACATATTCATTACTTTTTCCATACAAAATGCATTTCCCTATAAGGATACTCTAATAACCGGAAAATTTTTTGTAAAATATCTCTCATAAGCGGGCAACAGGAGTGGTATTTAAATAGTAGTTATTTTATTAAACTCTGATTCATTACCCCCGGGGGTTCCAATTGTCACTGCAGGAATAAGGCAAATGCTTTGACGCGGTTCACACGGGGAAAATAGGGACACCAGACGCTAGGGTTCCTAGAGCCTAAATCTGGAAGAAAAGGTCTGCGATAAACATTGCGGTTCCTCTTCGAGGCCCGACCAGTGCCCAAAGGACTGGTACCACGGGAATCGGTGGCCCCACAGAGAGCCTATCCTCTCTGTGACCGGTTATTGGTGAGGTCCCCTTCGGGGGTACACATGGTGGTTGTGGTTTAAGATCGATTTATGTAGGTAAAGTGCAAGGTCGATCAAGTGTGCTGTTGCACTCTCAACAGACGGAGTTTGGATAGTCTCCAAACCCCTAAGCAAGAGGTTATAATGTGGATCTAGGCTTGCCTTGGAAAGGCTTGCCATATTATATAAATTGCTACTCATTGTGATTGTATCACACACAAAAAGCTAAGTTTCACTCGGTGGTAAGACCACCGTGAGGTTAGGTACTCACGTTAATCTTGTTCCACAATAAACTCTGATTCATATCTGTTTTAATGTAATGACGCAAATGTTCATAACAACTTATGTGTGAAAGACGGTAAAGAAATTGCTCTTTTTTTAAAGAAGTCATGTTCTTAGCTCGTGTCACAAAATGGCACAGACAAAAAAATTGTATACTATAGATATCGGCGTAGTATGGAGCGCATGTTTCTGTGACTCTCTACGATTTTGATTTTGTCCCAAAGGACATTAGGGATGATTCTCTTGAAAGTGGTGATACTTTTGCAGGCTTATTCTAAAAACGATCCAGTCCGACGACAAAAGAAAAAAATTCCTGCAAGTGCGGCAGGTTATAGATAATGTTAGTTGGCAGTGCCTACACGCAAAGAAAACCAAGGTTATGGTATGGTCACAGGAACCACATTATGTTCTCTGTAAAAATATATAGTTGCGATGAACACATTTTAGTTGGTCCCTGTAAAACAATTTTGTTTAGAATTTTATCATTAAATGGTTACTACGTACAAAATTTAACATGATTAGTTTTAACTATTTAATGTTTAATCCACAATTCGTAAGTAACCAAAAGATTTTTAAAAATAAAAATTATTGGTTTGTTTATGTCATCGGAGTTCATTGTTTTGTGCTTAAAAAAAATAATAAAAAAATTTTATTATAAGAATTGTTTCGGGAATTCAATTTAAAATTAAATGTTTAATTACTTCTTTTTCGCTGTTGAATTGAGCGGGTGGCAACCATCTTCTCTGGATACCCGAAATTCGAGTCCTCTCGGTGTAAGCCTGTAATTTATTTTTAATTTTTAGATCAGAAAAATTAATAAAACCTCGAAATCAATATAAATCAACAGGGATAATATTACTGATAATGAAATATTCGCAGATACAAAACGAAATTGGCCGGTGATGTAATTTTCCAGGTGACATTAAAAGTGTAGATTTCTATAACTGAGCTGAAGAAGCTGATGAGGATACAAGCTCAACCGTTGAGACCGGCGTTGATGTTGTTCTCAATCACAGTTTCCAAGAATGCTTTCGGAGACAAGAAAGACTTAACTTTGTACTTGAAAGACTACATGAAAAAGGTGTTGGCTGAATTGAAAAAGAAATCCCACGAAATTGATGTTTAATTAATTTTAAACAAAACTTGTTTATCGGGACTAAAATAATGTTACCATATATTGTTACAGAGAACTTAATGTGGTTTCTGTGACCATACCATAACCATTATTTTTTTTTGCGTGCAGAAAATCTAGCCTCAGCTCATGTTGCAAACTCCCAGAGAACACGTCGATCCTCACACCAATGCGATATTTTGGAATATAATTAGTGAGGAATGACTCAGCTTTCTAGCCTCTAACATTCGATTCAGATGGAGGGATATTGCTTCTCTTGCCTCTCGCAAATATTAACAGCTAGTGTGGATCACAATTTTTTGTCTAGCGCTGACTGGACTTAACAAACCTATTTGTTAGTTCACATACTACGTTGAAGATACAATATATAAAAATAAAAAATCCTCATAAAGAAACATACTAAATGTGATACGGGGATAAAGCTCAACCTAAAAGTTAGTGTTATGTAAAGCTAGCGATGACCGTTTATAGCTTAAGCAGGTAGAAACGCTAATGATTACGTGGCACTAAGTGTTGAGAGTGGACGGCGACTAGTAATAGGAGCAATAAAAAGAATTGAAAAAGAACCCAAACCTGTAGTAATTCGCTTTCGTGTTCCGTCTAAATAGTTACTACTAAGTTAAGAAGTTATCTTTTTATTCTTCAATCATATTTGGGGTTTTGTAATCCCAAAGATAGTAAAACATCGACTTTACGAAAACAATTTACATAGCAAAAAGTTTTTTTTTGGTTTTATTACGCTTTTCCGTGTATTTAATATTTTCTATTATCCATGATTTCTCTTGTCGATGATAACCAATGACTACAATTAAAAACTAGTTCAATAACTCCCATAGTGCGCTTATATGAAATGCCAAACAATTATAAGAAAAAACAGTCTGTGTTGTTTGGCTTGTTAGATGATGCTGACGTTAAGAAAATGTGGCGCCTAAATTGCTAACAATATTTAACAGCTTTTGTTAAAGTTTTTAAAAGCTGCGGGTGTTTGCGGTTACCAAATCCAATACTTTTTATTGAATTGCCTTCATGTTCAGCATACGGATCGTTGTTTTTTCTTTTTCTTTATTATATTAAAATATTTACGATTCATTGATAATAATATTGAAAACCAAGAGAAATCCATAAAAAATAAAAAATAAATGTGCATGTACACATGTAGATTAACCCTAGAATCACCATATTTTACAAAAACCTAATCTATACATAAACAATAAAATAGTAACTCAATTCCTGTCTGTATTTTTTGTGTTTGCATTACGTAAAAACTACTGGATGAATTTTAACCAAATTGTATTAGTAACCTGATTACAACATTGGATAATTTTTATCGCAAAAATATCTTATTTCCAAGAGAAAGTGAAAAAAAAGCAGTGTAAGTACGCCATTTTTTTCCATGTTTTAAGGCATCTTTTATTTTTGAAAGCGACATGTTTTAAGCACAGTTGCGCAACAGATGGCGCTGTTTTAAAATAAGTACAAAATGTATTGAAAGCGGGATATTTTAAACACGGTTGCGCAATAGATGGCGCTGTTTTAAAATAATCACAAAATATGAATTTCTTACTGCCAAATAGCCAATTGAATAAAATTGGAAGAATAAGAAGAATCTGAATGAGATAGACTAGAATACAATACATAAAGTTGATAGTTTACCTACTGAAGGTACTCCCAGGTTAAAAGCCCAGCGGTAAAATGACGAAAAAGTACACAGAGCCAAAAATGCCTAATAGAATCAAAAAGATTTCCTCTATGAAATGTTTTTAGGCTAAGGGGTATGCCAGCAGAAAGAAAAGAAGATATTTTCAAAGGGATTCCTTATTATTTTCATGTGTTAAATCTTTTTAATTTTATCAATAAGGAAATCCCATTTAATCAATAAGAAAACTTGTTCTTCACTATTTTTTTACTCATTTTTGACACAAAAAAAAACAATCCAATGAGAAAAACTTTTTGATTCTATTAGGCTTTCTTATGACTTGTATAAAAATGGATTTCTCATTGATTTCAGTAGCCTACCTAATTGATTTTTTCAAAAAGGTATTCCTTATTGATTTCATTAGGCTACCTATCATGATCATGTGTAAATCAAGTTTTTAATTTTTTTAATAAGGTTATCTTCTTGATTATATTAGCTTTCTTGTTATTTCGTTTATAGAAATCAGCATAGACACTGTTTGTTAAAACATAAAATATAAGATATACATTTGGTGTGGTGGTTAAGTGCGAAGCATACCAGGTTCGTTTCGATCCCTGGCAGAGGAAAAATTTTCAATATGGTTTTTCGGGTTTTATAAATTATGTGGATTCAACACTCTCTAGTCAATCCATCAGAAGAAGTACCTTGACCTGTCACCCCTGGAAAAATGAAAGATGGATAATATGAAGGCAAAATAAAATGTAACAAAAGAAAAGGTGATTAGCAAACAATTTTAAAGGAGATGTCAAAAAAGCAATTACCAATTGTTTTCAGTTTTTTATTTTGGGATTTTTTTTTTTTTGTTAATTAACCGACTTCAAAAAAGAAGGAGGTTATCTATTCGTCTGAATGTTGCTTTTTTTACTATAACCGTTATTATAAACCGTTATTATAAAATGTATAAAAAATGTTGAATATTTTAAATTAAAGGGTGCTCCAATAGTTCATTTAATTTGATATATATGGCCATACTTTTGAACAGTTGTACACAGACCGCTGAAATTTACAAACAACCTGTAGTGCTAAATTAGCTATAACAAAAAGTATAAAATTTGAATTTGGAACTAAAAGGGTGTCCCAATAGTTAATGTAATTCTATGTATGGGGCCAAACTTTTGAACTGTTAGAGACAGACAGCTGAAATTTACAAGGAACCTGTATTGCAAAGTCCACTGAAGCAACTATACAATTTGAATTTAAAAATTAAAGGGTGTCCCCATAAATTACGTAATTTGATCTATAAGGCCCAATCTTTTGAACCACTTGAAAATTAGGGAGAATGTCTAATACTTTCTCTGGTATGATAACAAGTATAAATATTTGGAATTATAATGTAAAGGGTGACCCAATAGTTCATGTTATTTGATATATATGGTTAAATATGTTAACCGATATAGACAGATAGTTGAAATTTACAAGTCCTCTATAACAACAGATCTTTAATTTAACATTGTAAATTAAAGGGTGTCCGAATAGGTAATGTTATTT
This sequence comes from Phasia obesa, assembly GCA_949628195.1. Lineage (NCBI taxonomy): Eukaryota > Metazoa > Arthropoda > Insecta > Diptera > Tachinidae > Phasia > Phasia obesa. The sequence continues at coordinate 119,127,231 of OX451218.1, forward strand.
GATCTGTGTGCCCCTATCTTTGAAACCGTTATAGACAGAGGCTTGAATGATGTCCCCATAAAAGACGGATGCTGGTGAAAATGGCTTAAATTTTGAACAGTAATAGGTAGAGGCTTGACATTCAAATAGTCTTTATTTTTTTCCTCTAATTTTGGCGCATCTTTTATTTGGTTTAAATCGAATTCTTACAGATTACTTCTTACATTTTAGGTTTAGAATTAGTGCCCTTCTATCTGTTTTGAAGTCGGTTTTTTTTGCAAGAGTTATTTTGTATGTTTTTATAAAAAACAGATAGCCTAATTAAATCAAGAGGAAACCCTGTTTGAAAAAAACAATAAGAATACCTAATAAAAATCCTAAGTTTTCTTCTTGATTTTTTTAAAAAGTTTTTTCTTATTAAAATAATAAGACTTTCTTCTTTAAAAAAAAAAAAAACCATAGAGATATCTTATAAATTTTGTTCTATTTTATTAGGTATTTAGACACAGTTTTTCCTGTGTGTATGGTATTTATGTAAGTTATCCCACCAAGGTACCACAACAAGAGGTATTGATTTTACTCTTTGCATAAAATCGTCATTTTTGCTAGTCCAACTTTTTTTATTCTTCGTGAAAAATATACTACTAACATATTTACATAACAAAAGAAAAGGGGAAAAAACAATACAAGAATTAATAAAACAAATTTTAAGAAATTTGTTCATAAATTATTTGAGACCTAAAAGAAAAGTATATATATTTACAAACATACTTAGTTTCTCGTTCGGTCACAGAACGAAAAATTATAGAAACTACAAGGGAAACAAGAGTTTTAAAAATAAAAACAAGAGGCCGATTTTTTTATTTAATTTTAAAAAATATTTTATTGTTAACCAAATTAAGCTCGAACAAAAGGATTATTTCCTCTCAGTTATAAAAAATATTAAGTTCGCTTCCCAACATCCATAGTAACAGATTTGTCTACTTGCGGCAAAATGGGTTAAATTAATATAAAATTTTATATTTTATTGGCGCATAAATGTTAGAGGTTCCGGAACAAAAATTACGTATAATATCTTTCTTTTATAATCTCACGTTTTATATTTTGTGCTCCATTGCGTTGTCTTTTTTGTTTTATTTCTTTTTTACTTTATTTCCCTCTCCATAAAGACCAACCATATGTTGTGCTATTGTACGTACGATGCAATGCAAAATATTAGCATTTTATTACATAACAACTGATAATATAAACGAGCCATGTATGGCCCACAAAATTTAACATTTGTTGAATTTTTATTTATTTTTTGTTTCTCCTATGACGATGGTCTTTTCATTGAGTATTAATAGATTTTGGCTTTTAGAAACAATTTTGCATGATACAGGTGTAGGCACAGAGCTTTTAATATGTTGTAGACAGTAATTAAAATTATTGCTGTAATGATGCAGGTTGCAGTAGTGCAGGTTGAGACATAAAAACACATAATATGAACATAATATGGTGAAAATAAACGATTATAGTATGATTAAAAACTATAAAATGTCATATGGGAACATTTTTTACAATAAAAAAATTTATTTATTTTTGTTATCAACGATTTCAGTTTTGCTAATTTATATATCGAAGAAATCGTCAAGTAGATTTCATTGATACATAAATTAATAATAATAATTAAATTTGCTAAGAAAAACTAAATATGTATATAATTTTGCAAAAAAAAAACATTTAAATGGAAACAAAAAACAGTCAAACCCGAGGAATCAAAACAACCATTTTTGGTTACATATGAATAAACTTAAAATATATTAATATATAATTTTGGAATATTTATAAAACTTTGGTTATGCTTTGAAGTTTAGCAAAAATTGTACAGTTAACACCACACGCAGAGAAAAACATGGTTATGGTATGATCATAACAAACATTTTATGTTATCTGTAAAAATATATAGTTGAGATGAACATAGTTATAGTTACTATAATTAATACTATGTTTGTAAATTACAATGGTTCTAACATTACAATAATAATATTATTATGTTAATAAGAATATGATTTGACTACAACCATATGTATAATTCAGTCAAAATATTTTCCTCTTAGATTATGGTTACCTCAACCATGTTTTTTCTTTGCGTGCAGTGGTCTGCAAACTTTTTGGTTGTAAGATCACCTCTGACAAACTTTTCTGATTAAATTTTTTTTAATGTGGACCATTTCTTTAAAATTATAAATCAATTTATTCTTACAATAAAAAAGAAACTGTAAAAATTTTAAATGTCAATATATGTATTTTATTAATAAAAATGGTAATCGGAAGCTATAATATTCTTATAAAATCCACTTCTACTTCTTTAGACCAAAAAGGAATCAATTTTTGATGCTTCTGCTTTGAATAAAATAAATTTTAGACAGGAGAGTAAGTGAGTGGGCTAAACGGCAGCAAAACTTACCATCCACTATATACAACTAGTTGCACAGTGCGTTACCTGTTACCTGGAAACTTATAGACTCAAGTATGGACTCATAGTCTGGCCATTTTTCATTTAATTCTCTCAGTTGTGTTTGATACATGTCTTCCGTGACAGTTCTAGTTGGTATTACTAGCTCATAGTAGATGGCACCCAGCTATTAACTCCAGTGTTATGTATATTTTGCTTTGCTTCCGATGTTTCTGGTTGGTTGGGCTTAACATATCACTTTTTGGTCTTTAGATTATCATAAAGGTTAATTTTTCTTTACACTTAACAATCGGGCGCCGATGCAAATCTGTTCTGTTGGTGATGCTGAATCTGCAATTCAAACATATTTTAGGATGAAGGCGATTGCTTTCAAATGTCTGGAATTTGTTCCTCAATTAACTATGAATTATTCTGCCAGAATATCTTGTACTTTACATGAAGCTTTATCGAGCAAATGGTCTAAAACTGTATCTTTAAACTGTTTAGGCTGGCTAGAGAGCTTCGAACAAAAGTCGCCTCTTAAATTAAATAAGGCTTTCACGCCAACGATTTCTATAGGCACATTATGATCTTTATTAACTTTTTTGTTATTCGCCATAGGTGGAGACGAAAATACGATTTTTGGCTAAAACTTTGGTAAAAATTATTATTTCCCTTTATTTTTTATCAAATTTTGTTGAATATTGTAGAAGCATTTATTTTATTTTATTATATTATTTATTCTTTATTTATTTATTTTTTATATTATTTATTCATACTTAATTGTTATAAAAAATTCACCATAGCAAAAAGTTACTCAATTGTTAATTATAACTTGTACTCCTATATAGGGTGGTTAAATTTTAAGGGCCGATGTTGATTATCACACAAATTATTTTGGAAATTATTGTCATGGCTTTCTATTTTGATAATATTGGTATGGTTTAATTATGTATGTATGCAACAAAATATCGGCCAAATGACCGCCGCGACTTCGGCGGCACACCGCCATCCGATGCTCCATATTTTCGATGATGCTGAGGCATAATTGAGGTTCTATGCCATTAATGTGCCGAATTATCTCATCCATTAGCTCTTGAATTGTTGCTTTCTTATCGACGCACAGTGGCGCCCGTAGATCAAACGAGGATGCAAAAACCAAAATTTTCATGAGCGCCCACGAAGTTTTGAATAAACCCATGTTATAGGAAAATTTTCAGCGATTTCAAATATGCCACTCTTTATAATATCACATTTTTAGTTTAGAAGATATAACCGTTCAAAGGTGACCAACTTTCGGTTTTCAAAAAAACACACAATTTTTAGTCAATTTGTTGAGATTTCAGGTGTAATATCACGAAAAATAGGTAACGAATCGCCATATTTTTTGTTTGTGTTGATTGATGTATTTATTAAATGTATAATGATAAAAAAAAATTAACTGTTTGCTTTGTGTTTCTCCTGGTAAATCACTATTTAAAAACTATCCGTTTTTTCACTATTTTTCAACTTTGACGGAAAATGAACAAAATCTATATATTTTCTATATTTGCCATATTTGCAAAACCTGTTCTTTGATTATTTCTTTACATAATTCAAAAGGTTTTATCTGCCCTCTACGTGCCCGTTTGGCTTCTAGAGGTAAAAAAGGTTAAAAAGACATGGTTGCAGAAATTGTATGGCGTCCATCCCTTATATGTTTTGACTGACAGTAGTTTGTTTTAGTAGTAAATTTTTGTTTAAATTTTTTTTTTTAGTAGTAAATTTTTAGGCATGGTAGCATAAGCCTATATATTGCAAAATAAACATAATGCCTGGATTAGTCTACGACTGACAGAAACAAAATCAACAATGTCATGCCCGAGTTGCAAAAAGAGTCAGAAGAACTTTGGTAATTTAAACGATTCTACAAATGAGAAGAATTACGAATATGGAATGTCACCATTGCACGCAAGGATTAGGTGTATGGTTTTCTTGCTAAAACTGGGGTATACCCTACCACAAGAGGAGAAAAACTTTGATGAAAATACATCAATAAAGGATAAGGAAAAGATCAGAAAGAAGCAAATACAGGATGCTTTTTTTAAACAAGTTGGACTAAAAGTAGACTGTCCCAAGCACGGATATGGTAACTCAAACGATGGAAACACTTCTAGGAGATTTTTTGAAAATGATGAGGCAGTAACTAGAATCACTAGAATTGACAATTAAATCGTGAAAAGATTGGGAACGATCTTGATGGTTTCAAACTGCAAAGAAAATGTCAATTCTACAAAATATAGAGAATATGCGTCGAAAACTGCATCTCTTTTAGCAGAAATGTATCCACAGAAGAAGTTGACCGTCCATAAAATATTGGCGCATGGCAAAGATATAATTGAGTACCAGTCTTTGCCAATTGGAGAGCTTTCTGAAGAAGCACAGGAGTCTCTTAACAAATTTTATAAAAAATATAGATTGCAGAACACATTCAAAGCATCAAGGGTAAGGCAAAATGAGGACCTCTTCAACATGTTGGCAGCATCTTCCGATCCACCTATTTCTTCCCTGCGGCATGTGAAGTCACGAATAGAGTTAGAAAATAATTATAGTTTAGAAATGGTTAGTCTTTTAGATATACCTTCTCTTACGATTTGTGATGAATATTTTACAGAAAATTGAAAAAATTAATTTAAAAAAAAAATTTATTTTTTTTTTAATTTGTTGGGTAATAATTTAAAACATAAAACATAAAATAAAAAACAAAAAATAAAAACAATTTTAAAATGTTAAAATAATTTTTTTTATTTACCATAAAAGTGATGTTTCTACTAATTTTAACTTTGATAACCCATAAGTAGGCCCCTACAAAGCGTAGCACCCTTTCCAAACGCTCATTTCATAGGCTGAACAGTTATCTATCATATGCTGTTTAAACTGTTTAATTATCTTATTCGGTTCAAAAGATATGATTTTTGCAACAAAAAAACTCAATTAGCGCCACTGTGCGACGTACACCTTTTCTTTCAAATAGCCCCAAAGAAAGAAACCCAAGGGTGTCAAATCACATGATCTTGGCAGCCAATTGACATCGCCACCACGTGAGATAACACGGCCATTGAATTATTCGCGCAAAAGATGTACAATCTAGCGATGCTCGATTGTGTATCTTTTCATAGTTCAAATTGAGTTAGACTGAAATTAAGAAATGTCAAATTAAATGCAGAAAAAAAATGAAGTTTAGTTGTGGTTCACATTCAACATCGGCCCTTAAAATTTAACCCATTAGAAAAAAAACAACAACAGGATTCGTTACACTATTTTAGGATCCTACGACTTAGCACACCTACAATAGGTTGTGAATAGAACAGTTATGTTCATGGTTGTCACTTTTTTATGTTTGTTAGAAATTATATGCAAGTTGTGTTAGATTTGAAACCCATTTACATTCGGTTAAACTTGCTTAAATGTTTGGGGGTTATTATTTCGATTCGAAAAGAAAATAATTCGACTTTGTATGACTTTAACATTGTGTTTCGAAAAAGATTTCTTTATAAGCGAAATACGAAATAACCCCCCTTATAAAGAGTGATTTTTTAAGAGCTTGAGAACTTTTTTTTTTAAAAAAAACGCATAAAATTTGCAAAATCTCATCGGTTCTTTATTTGAAACGTTAGATTGGTCCATGACATTTACTTTTTGAAGATAATTTCATTTAAATGTTGACCGCGGCTGCGTCTTAGGTGGTCCATTCGGAAAGTCCAATTTTGGGCAACTTTTTCGAGCATTTCGGCCGGAATAGCCCGAATTTCTTCGGAAATGTTGTCTTCCAAAGCTGGAATAGTTGCTGGCTTATTTCTGTAGACTTTAGACTTGACGTAGCCCCACAAAAAATAGTCTAAAGGCGTCAAATCGCATGATCTTGGTGGCCAACTTACCGGTCCATTTCTTGAGATGAATTGTTCTCCGAAGTTTTCCCTCAAAATGGCCATAGAATCGCGAGCTGTGTGGCATGTAGCGCCATCTTGTTGAAACCACATGTCAACCAAGTTCAGTTGTTCCATTTTTGGCAACAAAAAGTTTGTTAGCATCGAACGATAGCGATCGCCATTCACCGTAACGTTGCGTCCAACAGCATCTTTGAAAAAATACGGTCCAATGATTCCACCAGCGTACAAACCACACCAAACAGTGCATTTTTCGGGATGCATGGGCAGTTCTTGAACGGCTTCTGGTTGCTCTTCACTCCAAATGCGGCAATTTTGCTTATTTACGTAGCCATTCAACCAGAAATGAGCCTCATCGCTGAACAAAATTTGTCACATTTGAACATTTCGAACCGAACACTGATTTTGGTAATAAAATTCAATGATTTGCAAGCGTTGCTCGTTAGTAAGTCTATTCATGATGAAATGTCAAAGCATACTGAGCATCTTTCTCTTTGGCACCATGTCTGAAATCTCACGTGATCTGTCAAATACTAATGCATGAAAATCCTAACCTCAAAAAAATCACCCATTATTTTTTGTTACCTTTTAAAATTAGCTGAATATATTTTTACTTTACCATTGATAGAATAAGGTAAAGTATGATAATCATGAAAAAACTCGAGGTCTCCTGAATGTGTGTATGCCACTATTTTTGTGGAGTTTGTACAGGTCATACCGTTTGACATATTAAAATTAAATTTAGTATGTGCCTTTGGCATATGGCGCTGAAGAGCTGTATAGTTTTTGGGCACAATCGGGAAGGGGCAAGGGGTAGTTTATCTAACACCCCAAACCGAAAATAATTAATTTTTCGATTAAAATATACTTTGAAAATTTTCTTTCTGTAATATATCCATAAAAATATCTGTTTCCATTTGGTATGGAAAAGTTGAGTGAAGGCCACTCCAGTTTTATTTTGTGTTAACAGGAATGAACTAAATCGAAATAATAATCTTTGGTAACGTTCTTGACTATAGAAACAATTACTTTAACATAGTACAATAATTTGGCTTTAATACTGGAAATCAAAAAACTATAATTCCAAATTTTTTTTAAGGAAGAGAAAATCATCACAGTAGTTGATTTTTACTACTCAAACAGAAACAAAAGACTGCAAATAAAAATAAAAAAATAAGAATGTAAAAGATTAATTTGCATACTAATAACTACAAGATAATGAAAATGAGCATAAATGTTTTGTTGTGTTGCCAGTTGCAACTTGCTGTTGCTCATGCTGTTAATCATTTTGATGAACGCTAGAGATGATGAAAAAGTTTCATTTTAAATTTTTACTATTGTTTTATTGAAATTCCTAAGGATTATTAATATTTTTTCTTTGCTTTTTATTGCAACTTCTGGTGTGTTTTTTATTTTCCATTTTTTGTTTTGATTTTTCTTATTTTTGTTATTTATATCTGTTCTTTGCTGTTTTCATGATTTATATTTTCAAATGGATTGCAAAAAAAAAGATGCTTGAAGCTTTATTTTTTGTGTAGCTTTTTGCAACAGGAAGAAGTAGCAAAGACTTTGTAACAAGAGCATCATTTGGTTGCAATATTAAAGGTTCTGCTGGATGTTATGAAATCTTCAACTTGTTAGCATTTAAGCAAAAAATATAGTTGTTGCAATTTTTATTTTTGGTTTGTTAATCGTAAATGGTTGGCTGCTGGCAGTGTAGTTCTTCTCTTCTACAAGTTTTAACTACTTTATCTCATTTGAACAATGATTATAACGAGTTGGAATATTTATAATCTAAATAAAACTACCTGTAAATATGTATTTGTACTAATACTTCTTTCTTTCTATTTTTCCAAATAGTAATTTTACTTTAGACAACAAAAAAAAAGAAATGAAATGAAAATAAAATGTGCAATTTGTTTTACAAAATGTACAACGTTTATTTGTGAAAAGTGAATGGGAAACAATGGCCTTTGAATATTCAGGAACAGAATGATAGTTATAACAAAGTGAAGCAATAACAGAAAATTTATTCAAATACCAGATTTTACAACAATTAGAACAATTAGTAAAATAAGAAAAATAGATAAAACAATCTGTAAAACTGAGAAATAAAATAATAATAAATTAATGCAGTAATTAAGAATTTTTTATGAATAATTTTTTATTTGTCTAAGTTGAATCTTGTCTATTTCTTACTTTAAACTACTCACATCTAATGGCAGATTAAAATAAAAACAAGAAGCACTGCAATATTTGGCCGTGTTATTACAGGCTTCCTAAGATCTGAGTCGATTAAAATTTTATATTTTATACAATTATTGTAATTTTTGACCTTTTGAATAATTTTATAATTAAGTTTTAACGCTCTAGGTCTTTTTTATAAAAATATTGTAATTAATTTTATTTTTATAATCGATATTTCGCTACACCATTGGGTAGCATCGTCAGGAATTAAAATATAATATTTAATTGAATGAAAAAAAATTTAAAATGATTGAAAAAACTTTTTGTCAATCAAATTTAAAAAACTAACATTTCAAAAACATTCAAAAACAAAATTTTTAAAAGCAAATAAAATGTTATCATTCGTAGTAACATTTTATTTGCTTTTAAAAATTTTGTTTTTGAATGTTTTTGAAATGTTAGTTTTTTAAATTTGATTGACAGAAAGTTTTTTCAATCATTTTAAATTTTTTCATTCAATTAAATATTATATTTTAATTCCTGACGATGCTACCCAATGGTGTAGCCAAATATCGATTATAAAAATAAAATTAATTACAATATTTTTATAAAAAAGACCTAGAACGTTAAAACTTAATTATAAAATTTTATATTTTAATTTATATTCACTGATTTATATTTAATATCGCTATTGTGCTGAATTCTGGTAAACAAGTAGATCTCAGTGACTAAGTAAAAATTTAAAATCGACAATTTTTTGTCTATGGTATATTGTCCAGAATACAGTTTTAGTGCTGGCACTTAGGTAACCCTAACTTAAAAGATGTAGATAAAAAACTTAAAATAAGGTAGTCAGATTCGCATAAAAGCATCAAGTGAAAATAAGTCAAGGTTCTTTTCCAAAAATTCTAACAGTGAAGAGATTTGAGATCAAAAATAGCACAACATTTTTGCTTGTTCCAGTACCTATCACATTAATTGTGTTGTACGAAACAACAACTTGTTCTCTCTTGTTTATTCTCTTTAGTGGATTTGTATTTGCATAAAAGAGAAAACTTTTAATTTTAAATTTTTTTTTGGCAAAATTTTGTTTTGTGTTAAAATTTCAATATTTTTGTGAAAAATAAATGTTTTGGGCTTTTGGTTTTGATGCTGAAATTCTGTGTTTTACATATCGGCTGCTTTAAGTATTTTTATTGTAGGAGGAGTATCGAAGGAGACTACTTCCTTAATGGGCTTCTTTTCGATCCCCTTCCGCACTCAATGATTACATATAAGCAATCAAATTGTATTTATGGCAATCCTATTTTCATTTAGTAACAGGCTACCACCAGCATTTTCACTTGACTTTAGTGATTTCAGACTGTTTTCTGGTAACTTTCGGCCTTCTATCTCATCAAGGAGTCATTCGATATTCACATGCAATGAGACGCTAACGCCTCAGCCTCTTCCAGGCAAAGTCTTCATCTTATTTAATTTTCATCTTGTCAAGATGATACTTGAAATTTCCATGACCAGTAACTAACCAATAGTTATCCAGCTTAAGGTACTTCTATTATATCTGCGTAACTTACTAGCCATCCTACACATACGCTCTTTGACCATCATGCGAGCATCTCTCCACCTTTTCAAGTTTAATGAGTTCACCGATTGTATAACCGTCACTCGCTTTATGCTGTTACCCAGGACTACTCTGTGGTCCACAGAAATTTACAGTAGTTCCCCCTTTTGCTGGTTGATTTGCTGCTTCATTTCCAGCTGTGCTAATATGTCCCTAAACCTACATTAATGTGACCTCATTAACCGAGGCACATCTGTTACCTTTCACCTTCCTATTGCGTTTTAAAACCGACTGTTTTTTAAGTGCAATGAGAACCTCTCTTTAATGCTCCCGACTAACCAAAGCATGCAGCAGCCCAAGCACTCTCCAAACACTCATTGTGTAGATCGCCTTCCACAAGGAGTGTTCAAAGCAGACTTACGACTATCTTTGTTCTACTCATGGGTTAAATCGGCTTTGGAGCTTAATAATTAGTTCCAGAATGCTTTTATGCCCGATATTAAGAACAAAGCTATGCCAAGTGGCATCGCTATTCATATGCAAAGCTAAAATCGTAGCCGTTGGTTTAATGGATAAGTTCAACGACACCAAGCTCAGCATGGCCTGTGTTGGAGCTGTGAGCATTGCACCACATATGATCATACAACAATCCTTTGTACCCCATTCAACTTATAGGGTCTACATAATGGTGGTATAAAATGGACATAACGGTATTTTTCAGCTAAAGAACCCAGTTATGCAAACAAAATTTTTGGAGGCCGTTAAAAATTTAATCTGTCAAATGGTTTAAAAAAAGGGATTTTGATAAATTTTGAGCTGATTGCTTATAACTTAGTAAGCAATATGACTAAATATCGAAAAATAATGTTATAAAATTTAAAGTTTAGCATGTAACAAAGATAAAGGTAATGAAAACTCATTTGAATTTCAGAGTATTAAAATTATAATTGATAGCATTTTATTGATTACATTATTTAATAGTGTTTCTAAAACATCACTGACGCTAAAATGTCATATGGATCTTCATCAATTTTTTTATTTAAGCAATTTTGGTTATAAATAAAAAATCAATCCATACCCACACAAGAGTATACACATATGTAAAGTAATTTATTTATATAAACTCAAAAACTATCAAAAACTCACTCATGCGAAGCTCGCTTTACGCTAAATGGATTTCTCCTATAGTAAAAGGTTAACAAACCTATTGTCATATCAACTCGAAACACTTAAAAATTTAGCATTATTTTATTTACTTTAGTATTCAGATACATTAAATAAAATCAACATGCGATTTACTCGTATGCAAATTGTATGCATCTGAGTCAATAAATGCATACAAACGGACACTTTCGTATGCAATTTATGATTTATTTATTTTAATTTATTTTACCACTACAAATGCATTGAGATAAAAAGAATATGTATATAAATACAAACACTTTTATATTTTATTTATACAGCTTATTTGCAACACTTTAAAAATCATCAGTTAGGAAAAACTATGGGAATCAATTGTTTAATATAATTTCGAGTTGAGTGTGCTGCCATCATGACATGAACTCAACGCAAACAGTAGGACAACTGCATAGAATGTGTGATGTGTTTATATTTGTGTAAAAATTAATTTAATAATATAAATTAATTTCTAGTTGTTTAGTTTTTTTATTTCTTAATATTTAGATACACGATTGAGTAAACAAAGTTAAAAAGTTAAGTCAGTTTTATAGAAAAACATTTTACACTTTATTGTTTAAATTATAAGAGATTGTAGATTCTTTATTTAAAAGAACTTGAATACTAATGAGTTTAAAAATATTTTTAATTGGGCATAGGCAATTAATTATTAGAAAAAATAATAGTGTTTGAAAATTTAGTTTGGTTCACTAGAATTCACATGTCGCTCTATTTGTGTTCAAAATCAAATTGAGATAATTTATTGCTGAGAAGTAAGGGTGCTATATTCGGCTATGCCGGATCTTATATACCCTTCACCATGTAATGCTAAATATTGTGTTACTCTCTTAAGTTTCTTTGAAAATTTTTGTTGTATTTTTTTTTAATTTTTTATAAAAATTTGTTTGAAAATATTTTTTTAAACTTTTTGTAAATTTTTTTAAATATATTTTTGAATTTAATTTTTTTAATATTTTATTATTTAAAATTTTTTGTGAAATTTCATTTAATTTTTTGTAATTTTTGTTTAAACATTTTGTTGAAAATTTTTTTTTTTTTAAATTTTATATAAATTTTTTTTTTTGAAAATTTTTTGTAAATATTTTTTGTAAAATTTTTGTAAAATTTTGTTTTTTAATTTTTGTGACACTTTAACAAAAAAAAAAACATTACAACCGAAAAAAATAAAAACAACGTGAAAATTGTAGGTGGGCGTGGGTTATTGCCCGCATCCTCGAATAGAATCCTTTGATGTTGCTGAATTTTCGAAACTATGCCTGGCAGATTGGTGGGCTTAAATCTTCTACCTCTTCTGGTGCCTTGGCAAATGACTTTACAACTTGAACAGGGATTGATGGTCATCGCTAAATCAATTTTATGGGGTCACAACCTGTAATGTCACTACCTGTGTTGAAGGGTATAAATCTGATAGCGTAAGAAAAAACGCTCTCAAAATAAAATAAATTCTATCTCAAAATTACTTTACGAATTCATAGATATATATGTTAAAAATGATATGCCACAGTTATATTTAAACATTAAAATTTAAGAAATTAGAAGATTATTCTTTATGGTTGTAGCTCGCACTGTAAATTAAAACTACCATTCATATTTGTAAAATTTTGTATCAATGTTTAATATGGAAATCGTTGAGTCATCCAATATTTACTTTCATTGAGGCTAACGATTATTTGACAATAATATTGGGCCTGTTCATAAATACATTATTGTACTGCAAAATGTAGAAACTGCTTTCGAAAACTAGGTAATAAGTTGATGATTGAAAACTAGATGATAAATCTGCTTATCAAAATTTTAGCAAACTATAAAAATACAAAAATTTAAATTACAAAACGAGAATTATTTCGTTAATATATAAGGTGATTACAGGTGAAATCAAAAGTTTTTAAAACATTTAAAGATTGCTACAAAATATACTGAGGACCAATTTTTGATTATTTATAAATAAAGCGTTCAATACTATAATTGTGTATAACAATATTTTTTTGAATTGAAGGAACTTAAATTGTAATTTTTAGACGTTGCTACGCAGACCAAATTCACAAATTCACAAAAAATTATTACGGGTAAGCTTTTTCTATGCCCATTTCGCTAAATGATAGTTATTTAATACTCATGAAATATTTTTATCAAACAAAACCCTCAGATTTTTATTGTCTAAAGTTATTATTATCGGTCATTCAGTTTATGTAAAACTTCAAACTTATTTGTTCTTTCTTTTTGGTATGGCCACATTAGGTAAATGTTAGCCATAAAATTGTTTGTTGGTGTTTGATTTAAATTTTCTTAGAACATTCACAAAAAAATTTTCCACAAATTAAAAGTTTTAATTAGTTTTAAATTAAAGTTCAATTAATTTGTTAATTGTATATTTGAATAAATATACATTTGTTTAAAACGCCACAAACAAATTTCTTAATTAAACAAATATTTTATTTCATTAATTATTTATTTAAATATTGATCTGAAATCAATTAAAGCCTTTAATTGGTCCAAATATTTTTTCCTTTTTTTATCATTTGTTTTGTGGTCACACTAGGCACATTTATTTGCTTATTTTTGTTTGTTCAAACAAACGCAAATAGATTTATGGGAATTCTTATTTGCGCTGTGGTCACACTAGAGCAAATATTAGACTAAGCAAAATATTTGAATAAATTGTTCAAAAACAAATTTATTTTTTGCAAATACATATGTCTATATATATGTACACACATTAAAGATATTAATTAAAATATATACGAAAGATAATTAAGAAAATTTTAGTTTAAATAAAAAGTTGTGTAAAAATTTAGTGCAAAATGATATTTGTAAATTGTTGCAAAAAAGCAAAATAATATTGGATCTCATTTTCAATACCGGCGTCAAAGCGATTTCTTAATTTGTTTGCCATAGGTAGAGATTTATAATTCAGTTTAACACAGAAGATCATACTATACTATTATTAGAAATTTATATAGAGTATGTATAAGTACACATATCCGAATTAACGAGTAAACATTTTTTTAATTTTTCCTGATGATGCTACACAATAGAGTAGCGAAATAAAAATAAAAATAATTAACGAAATAAACCTTGAAATTGAAAAATAATTAAATTAAAAATTATTAAAAAAAGTTTTATTCCTAAAAATTACGTTTCTATGGGAATAAACTCCCTTAAGTTTTAATTTAATTTGTGCCTTTTTTAAGTGCCTTCATAAAAATATTAGGCAATGCACATGAAAAATATGTCTTAATTGGGAGACCCTTAAGTTTTTAATAATTGTTATAACGGTTAAGAAAATAAGGACCTATAACAGAAAATAACGACTCTATTGGAATACTCTTTAATCTTTAACTTTAATTTATTATTTGTTGTAGCGGTCATAAGCACACACCTCCTGTAAAAATTTCAAGTGTGGCTCTTACGGTTTAAGAGAAATATAGAGCCCTATAACAGACGGACAGACAGATATTGTAGCGATTTTAGGGATTACATTCTTAGCATGTAGCATCGGAACCCTAAAAACAGTTTGTTATCATGTGTTACTTTAATTTATGGTAATGCTAAAGTTTTAAAAGCACTGCCCCTATTTGCTCTTGCAAAAAACTAGTAAAAACAAATAATTATTAGCATATTTGATGATGAGTGGTCTCATTCGGTACATTTTTGTTTACCGGAAAGTAATTTTGTTATTTAAGAAACAGCGCTTTTGCTGTTTCCCTATCAATAATATTTTATGGCCATACTATGGCAAACAAATATTTGACGATTTTTAGTCAAATGTTTGATTAATGTAAGCGTACTTTTAGAAAAAAAAGGAAACTTCTCCACACTCACCATAAAATCAGAAAATTTTATCAGCGCGCTTTTGGCTAATCAAAATTAGATTAAAGTACATAAGTCAAATTAGATTCATATATAGAAGTCATATGATCATGGGCTTGATCGAAAATATCCCTCCTGGCTTTTGGTTTTCTATACGTTTCTACAATTAATAATTATCTGCACCTTCATCTAACTAATTTTTGCTAACGCTTAACACTATAATACTTTAGTTACAAAAACCTTATTCATGTCTAAATGGATCCCTATAATAATAATTTACAAAAATTTCCAACCTCTTTAAGTTAAAAAAAAAAATAAAATAATTAAATATAACCAACCTTACATCAGTTCTTTGGGTTTTAATAAAAAATATGGCTAACACAAGGTTATATTGCCTAGCCTTTAAAACAGAGGCTTCTTTTACCTTTGCACAGGTGGTAAGTAGTATTTTTGGTCTCCGCCATTATCAATCTTAGTTTTTTTACGAATATGAGTCTTGATTACCTGACAAATCAAGTATTTGAGGTTATAATCCTCTACTTACAGTATTTAAACTAAAAATATATTTAAGTGGTTAATAACAAACATCATAATAATCCGTTGCGGATATAGTTAATCCAGGCCAAAAACACTAGCCAATACGAGGTTTGCACCGCAAAACTCTCGAAAATAGTAAACAGAATAGGCTTGACTACTTTTAAGAATTAATGACTATGACGTAGGAGTGCTAGCCAATCCAAAGCTGTATTATAACTCTGGTAAATTGTTACAGATATTTTTGTACTAATTTTAGAGCAACCCTTCCGTATTAACTAGAGTACAACGTCATAAGACGCAGTTCAGTTAACGAACAGGCCCATTGTTTCATTTCAAACATATCGGTTTTTACTTAATGCACATTTTTTAACTGCCAATATTAAAACATTTTGTTTTTGGTTAGCAGCTAAGTATTGGTAACATACCGAAATGTAATAATTGAAAACATTATTAAACATTTTACGTTTTTTTGTTGTAAGCCAATTTAATATATATAAAATATATAGTGGAAAAAATGCCATCACGGAACTATAAAGATGACAATGGCAATGACGATTATTATGAATAATAAATGAATAAAAGCATTAAACCATTCCACAAAATGATGTAATTATTGACGAAAAAATATGTGCATTAATAATACACAAACACAACATAAATGGGGGAATTTGATAGTACTCTGCTGCAAATACTTAAACAACACTCGTGAATATTCATTGAAAACTTTAAAGCAGCTTATGAATGTGCGTATGTGTTTGTGTTGCTTTTAAAGCGGAAATGAACATAAAATTATATACAATATTTTCAAATTAAAGTACTTCCGTTGTAAAAAGAACTCCAGCATTTATTCACTTATTAATAAAAGAGTTGTGAATGAAAAAGAGAACAAAACAAAAAATTTAATAAATTTATAATTATGTTGACTAAATCCATTCAGCCACCCACGCACTCACTCACTCACTGGGTTTGAGTTTTTATAATGCATTGGTAATTTTAATTTTCTCTTCTCATTTTATTATTTTTTTACTTTAATGCAAACAAATATTTTGTTGAGTTTATGAAAACAATTATTTAATTTATATTTTAGTTTATTTAGAACACAATTGACTTTGGTTTTCGGCATATGTATTTGTAATAAAAGCATTTGTTTTCTAGTATATTTAAAACTAATTTAAATTAATAACTATAAAGTTTAGTTATACAGTTATGCGTAAATATGTATTTTAATATATTTTATAAATAAAAAATTTAAATAAAACATTTTTTTGCAGCATTTGCTTAGCTATTTACATTGCAATGTGAAAAATGATCACGCTTCCACTCTGAAAAGAAAAAAAATTAAATAATGAAACAAATTAGCATAAAGAGTTTTTCAAAATAATTGCAAAATTAATAAAAAACAAGTAAAAGTGCTCTATTCGGCCGTGCCGAATCTTCTATGCCCTTCACCATGGTGATTTTACTTATGCAGACATATACAGCATTATCCATATTGTTGACTCTCTACTTAAATAAAGTCGTATGAGAAAAAATCATTATTCATGAGTTAAAGAAATAGAAGACAAATGAAAACAAATTCCGTTTGCTACAATTGTCACCGTGTTGTCAGCTACTTAATGATATTGAAGCCGACGCTACATCGTAAACTCTGACATTGTTGTAGAAATACTTATTTTGCTTTAATACTTTTTCAAAAAATTATAAATATTTCCTCCAAAACTTTTTGTTTATATATGAATTTGTAATTTACAATTTTGTGACATTTTCTTTTGTTGAATAAAACAGAAATTAGCCTAAGTTGACGATAGCTACAACGGTGGTCATGTAGCTATACTGTCTTCAAAATAATCGATTACCTATAAACGTGTGCATTTTATTTTTCACAGTTTGTAGTCGGTATCCTGATGATGTCTATGTGTTTAATGCACCTAGGTTTTAAAACAGAGATCTCATCTATTTAAAAATCAAACGAATTTAAAAAAATATGTCACTTTATATACACACACACATACATATGTATATTCTTAATATTAAATATATGTTGTTACAGTCATGATTTTAATTTTCAAAGAAATATTCAAACTTTTTTTTTAATTTTTGGAAAATTGTTTGTAAAAATATTTTTTTTTAAATTTTTTTGTAAAATTTTATTCGAAAATTTCTTGGAAAGTTTCTTGGAAAATTTAAAAAATTTTTTTTTTTTTCAAATATTTTTCTGTAAAATATCTTTTTGAAAATGTTTTGTAAATTTTTTTGTAAATATTTTTGAAAAAAAAAATTTAAAAAATTAAATTTAGGACTTTTCTGCAATCTTTATTGAGTTAGAATGGTCAGACTGAAGCAAAAAGAAATCCCAACAAACAAAAAAACAAAAAATTCCTCATATTGACCCCCATATGCCTTTTAACTGCTCCTAATAACTAATGGGTACCCTGTGGGTGCATTGGCTACCTCTATGTGTATTGCTTTCTATTAAGGTCTCTAATACAAATCAATGCAGAAAACCGCTACCAATCTAGAAACAAACAAAAATCGCCCCTCGCATGGGGTTATTGATCCCCCGAAATCTGTATGCACTCCTTGCGATCTACCTGTCGCAGTCTAATGATATGATAAAAAAAGGCAAAACAGAATCATTAAAGCCGAAAAAAATTAAAATAAAACGTGAAAAAATATAGGTGGGCGTGGTTTTTGGCCCACAGCCTCCAAAGGAATGATCCTATGTTGCTGAATTGCAATACCAAAATTTTCGAAACTATGCCTGGCAGATTAGTGTGGTTTAATTTTTTGTATCTCTTCTGGTGCCTTGGCAAAAAAATCGCTTAATCAATGTCTATGTATAAGGATCCAGAATATATATGCTTTATGGGGTCGGAAATGCATATTGTAGAAATTACACACGGAATGACAAACTTAGATATACCCTTTCCACCTGTGGTGAAGGGTATAAAAAAAGATAAATAACGTGTAGAAGAAATAATAGAATAGAAAATAGAAATAAAATATCGATTAACTACTCTTGAGTATAGAGTACTCAAAAATATTTTTGTTATACTTTTCGGTGAAGACCGTCGTCACTGGCTGTTGGTTTGGTACGTTTAGCTAATGCTTTCGATGTAAAGATATTAATATTAAGCCACATTTAAAAATGTGCTATTTTAAACGCGGCAATAGTATTTTATTTACTGGAGCAACCAATTCAATGAATTTAATATCAAAAAAAATTATTTAATATAAGATACTCGGTACCCACTACACAGTGGGGCATAATCAACATATTTTGGAAATAACTTGTCAATTTGTAAATGCCGATTGTACTATAATTTGACATGAGTATAGCAAAGGAGTATCTGAGGTTTCGACGGTGGGCACCATCCCCTAGCCAGGGGTGGCGCTATGTATTCTCAAAGTTTGCTACCTCGCATCTGCAAATTCTTTTATAACTTGGCATTTCTTCAATACCATTTTCAAAAATTATACATAGTCTTAAATACCTCTAAAAATATAACCTATAAGTTATATTTTAAAATGAACGAGTTATAAGCATTTTAAAATTAAATTCATTTATTTTTCGATACCCTGTTCCAGTTCTTTTCTTTAAATTATTGAGTACAATTTTTGGCAATTTTATATTTTTTCTCTTAGTTAGCGAGTAAAATTGATCACCCTTGTAGATAATGGAGGTCCTTCAATTAGACCTATTTTTCATTGAAATTTTGGCTGATGTGGGAAAAAGAAGACTTCTAAAAAAATTCGCTGTCAGCGTAATCAGGAAAAATTACGAAAGTGGTTCTATCTTATGAATAGCTTAGACGTTACTAGCCTTAAGGGTGTGTATCGTTTCTCGATCGCATTGGCCTTTACGGCTTCCCAGCGGAAAAAAATCTAAAGGGATCAAATTGCTGCGACTAGGCCAACTGACATCATCGGAATGGCTAATAACCCGATTACCAGCCTTAAGGTGCTACAGATTGATTGCTTGATAAAAATGTGTGACATGGTTGGACAAGTTTATATCTCCCATTTCAGGCCATAAAATTCTATAAAAAATGTCCATAATCATGTACCTTGAGTAGCTTTCGCCGTTGGGCAAATGACGATATCACTCCAAATTTCAAATCAAACTGGCACTCTATGTGAATGCAATGATAAACGGGTTTTTGATCCTGATCGTTGACATAGCCCCTAAGATGAAAATAGACCTCATCAAAAATATGATTTTTCTGCCAAATTCGGCATTCCATTGGAGCTTCTGAAACACTCAAACTGAGAAACATAAAGCGACTTATTATGGACTGCGGAGGTATGATTATAACTGTTAATATTTCGGGTATTACAAACTATCGGTGTCAAAAGAACATATAATTTAAAAAGGCACTTATATACCGCATTTTTTATAATGCTTAAAACAATTTTCTGATTTTCCCAAAACCTAATATTAAGAGATTTTAATAATTATGAGTTTTATAATTGTGGAATATTAAGCAGTGTTTGTTGGTATTATAGAAAAATTTTAAGAATTTTTGTATTTATTAAAAATTCATTATTACAAATTATCAGAATTCCAAACACTCAGTATACAAATTTTATATTAAATAATTCTTCATACTGCCGAAAAAAAAAATTTATATGTTTACCCTAAATTTAACATCATATGACATCATTTGTTTAAAACACTTGTCGGTATATAAGACAGGGAATAATAGAAAAACTGATAAACTCTACGCCCTATCGCAATTATAAGACAATGATTAATTAAAAATTGCTTGTTTTATGGAAGTGATATGAATTAAGTAATATGTTCTTCAACATATGTTTTAAAATTTTTGTTTATATATAAATAATACTGACGATAAAGAAATGAAATAATGATATTTTGTTTGTGTGAATAATTTTTCGGCATGAATTATTTTAGGTAAAGGTAATATACACTTTGTCTTTTTTTATAAGCAGAACAATAAGTGATCTTATAATTTTGACGCACACTTTAAAAAGATAAAGTAAAGGGTGAGTAATTTCGAGGTACTTTTTCAATAGCCTTCTTTTGACAGATCACGTGTGAGTCGTGTCATGCTGTCATGCTATTTTTGTTTAGTATTGTTTGGCATTCCATAATGGAAAGACTTACGCCTGAATCGCTTCGATCGATGGGTTCTTGAAAAGTTCCAAAAAGATCCGACGTTTTCGAGGCAAATTTTGTTTAGCGATGAGGCCCATTTCTGGCTCAATGGGTATGTAAACAACCAAAATTGCCGCATTTGGGACGAAGAGCAACCTGAAGAGATTCAAGAGCTGCCCCTTTATTCAGAAAAAACAACTGTTTGGTGTGGCTTGTGGGCCGGTGGAATCATCGGTCCATATTTCTTTAAAAATGATGCCGGTGCGAACGTAATCGTCAATGGCGACCGTTATCGTGCCATGATAACCGACTATTTGATGCCTGAAATTGAAGCTCGTGATATAGCCGACATTTGGTTTCAGCAAGATGGCGCCACTTTCCACACATCGCATCAATCAATGGATTTATTGAGAGAACATTTCCGTAAGTTATGTGCTCACGTTTTGGGCCGGTCGATTGGGCAAGATCGTGTGATATCGTTAGACTTTTTGCTGTGGGGATATGTAAAGTCTAAAGTTTATGCGGACAAACCCGCTTCGATTCATGCCTTGGAGGAAAACATCACGCGTGTCATTCGCCAGTTACCAGTCGAAATGCTCAAATGATTCATCGAAAATTGGACTCAAGGGATGGACCATCTGCGACGTAGCAATGACCAACATTTGATAGACATAATCTTCAAAAAATAAATGCCAAAGAATGTTCTTTCAAATGATAATAAACATTCTCCATTAAATTTGAATTTTCTGTATTTTTTCTTTAAAAAAGTAGGGAAGCTAGAAATGGATCACCCCTTATTTTATGAATATATTGTGAGTTTTAGTTAGAGCTATTCAAAACAGATATAATTTTGTTGTTTAGTTTTTAAATTAAACTAATAAAACATTTAAAACTCCAAATACAAAATTATCTAACACATTTATTATTTAACTAGCTTTGCCTGCCACTTCGTGTACGTCCTGACATTTTTTTATTTGATTTTGCTTTGAACGTTATCTACACCAAATTTTAAGACTCTAACTTTTATAGTGCTTTAGAGAGGAGGTTCCCATCCCTGGTAATTACTCATGAACATAGGCCTTATCTAAAATTTCTAAAATTTGCAGAAAATATTTAAGGTATTGTAGACTACTGTAAATAGTGTTTAAAATTTCCCGCTAACAAAAACAAAAGGTGCTGCCAAGGTTGCAACCTCATTGAATCGTTAAAACTGCGTATTTTTTAACAATTTTTCTCTATTTTCTATTGGAAATGAGATATTTTTTCGGGAAAAAAGTAACTTATATTTGAATCAAGATATTAAGGTACCTCCTAACAAAATTTTGTTAAAATTCATTTAATAGTTTTTACGTGACCACAGACAGACCATCAAAAATTCCTAAAATTGCTGTTTTGTAACACATTACGATTACTATATGCAACAATCACAAAATTTTCCAAAACTATTTCATGTACAGAAATGGTCCTATTACAGATAAATTATATTTAGTATAGATTTGCACTGCATAATTAAAAGTCCTTTGAAAGTTTAATACATTTCTTTTATTTTTACCCAAATTTCTTAAATTTCTCATTATTAAATAATTAAATCTCAGATTGGAAAAAATAATTAAGCACCACAAACACAGTAAAAAAAATCACTCACTATTCATTAACTTTTACAAGCACTTACTTTTTCCGGTCATGCAATTTTCTCGTACCATATCACACTGACTGTAGAAGAATTGATGTTCGTATTTATTTGAAGCACAGATGGGCTTAAATGAGTCGCAGTTTCTTAGAGCAACACATGAACTCCCGTTGACTACTATAACTACAACTACCAACAGCAACAAAATAGTAATAGATACTGCCAGCAGTAGGGAGAACTTTTTCGACATGCTTTGAGTAGCAAACATGAGTTAAAACTAGAGTAACTAACGTCATGAAATAAAACATTCGGCGCTCGAGAATCCGGCGGTTGATTGTGTATTAAAAAAGCTTGTTTTAAAAACACAATAAAAACTAATTTTATTTATATTTATTTTAGTACTTGTTGTCTTCAAAAATTAACACGTGTAGATATATTGTTGAATAAATATATTGACACATTTTTATAACCTCATATTGCTTGTAACAGCGCACAAAATAAAAATTAAAAAAAAAAATAATAATTTTGAATACAAAACTAGTTGCCACCGTCTTTACATACCAATTTTCGTTATTAAAATGAACTGAACTCTTTAAAGTATTCTTTAGAAATGTACTATCACCGGCTTTTTGGTTTTGTGTAAAATTTTGTAAATCGTCATCAAAAATTTTATCAAAATGGAAAAAAAAGTAATAATTCACAGCGTGCACTCAACCACCAACGAAACTGACCGTTAAACACTTGTTTGTTTAAATTAAAGTATTATTCGAAATAAAGTTTTCAATCTGTTTAGCAATCACTCATATGTAGATGCCATAGCAACCCACCCATTTTAATTCCATTATTTTATTCTCTCACTCTCTAGTTGTTTTGTAGTTCTGATTTAGTAAAGCAACCAACCTAAAATGCACTCGCTGCGGCAGATGCTTTATCAAACAGCGAAACATTTTAGTATAACGTTAGAACAGTTTTGAAGAAAAAAAAATCAGCAACTGCGTAATGAGTGCCATACATGCTTTCAGTCTATTTTATTTTACGGTTTTAATAAAAATAAATCTATTCATTTATCTTAAGCATTTTAAATAGTTTTAATTTAAAATACTGCTGTTGCTGTTGCGTTGCAAAACGTTGCTCAGTTACATGGAACATTGCCCTCATGATGCTCTGTCAATTTGTAAAGCCATGGTTTTCGCTTGCCTAACTGCGCTTAAATATCAATGAGCAACTTTACTTCCGCCAAAACCATTTCTAAAGTTTTATGTTTTCGGTTACAACGAGAGTCGTTCACTTTTTCGTTGTTAGTCTCAAAATTTATCTAAGGCTCCTTTATTTATTGAGTAACCTTAGTTCATCAGCTGATCATATTTGATGCAAAAAAGGTTTTTGCTTTCAAATGTCAAACTAAATATAAACAAGTAAGAGTGCTTTATTCGGCCGTGCTGAATCTTCTATACCCTTCACCACGGTGATTTTATTTATATAGACATTTAAGTATATTCCTGAAATTTTTTGTAAAAAAATTTTTTTTTAATTTTTTTAATTTTTTTTTTAAATTTTGGAAATTTTTTTGTACAATTTTTTCGATATTTTTTGTAAAAATTTTGTGTAAAATTATGTTTGAAAATTCTTGAGAAAATATTTTTTGGATTTTTTTTCTAATCTATCGTAATCTAGATTGCGTTAGAAAGGTCGGACTAAAGCAAAAATTCTTTTAAAAAATTACCTAATATTGAAGAACCAACCCCTCCCCATAAGTTCCTTTTGACTGCTTCTGGTTTCCAGTGGAACAGTGACCCTCTGGGTCTATTGACTACATATATGTGTATTGCTTTCTATAAAGGCCTTTGATACAAATCAAAGCAGAAAGACCTTACCAGCAAGTAAAAAAATTGCTTCCCCTCAGGGGCTATTGATCCCCCGAAATCTGTATGCACTCATTGCGATATACTTGTTGGGGTCTAATATTTATTTAACAAAAAAGTAAAAGATCATTACACCCGAACAAAAATAAAACAACGTGAAAAAATACAGATGGCCGTGGTTTTTTGCCTGCAACCTCGAACAGAATCGTCTGATGTTGCTAAATTGCAATTCAAATATCTTCGAAATTATGCCTGCTTGATTGGTAGGCTTAGATCTTCTGTACGTCGTCGTTTCTATGTATAAGGATCTAGAATATACTTCGAAAATGAATATTGTAGAAATTACACAAGGAATGAGAAACTTATGTAGATCCTTTCCACCTGTGGTGAAGGGTATAACAAGTAGTTTATAATACGATTCACTTACGTACAAAGGCAAGGGTTCTCGAAATTTTGGCAATTAAAAATGTTGTAATTGATATAGCCTCCGGAATGGACCATATGAAAAAATCCACGCGGTATAAGTTCGGGGACATTGTTGTGAAGAAATAAAATTTGGAAACTTTTTCTTGAAAAAAAAAACTGTGGGTATCAAGGGCTTTATGCGATGGTGCCAAATCTTGTTAAAACGTCTAATAGTTAATATAAATTTTTTTAGGTGAGTGAAACAAAAAATTACAGTTTAAAATCTTTTCACTGTAATATCGTGGATGAAAACTATTAAGGAACGAGTTCACTAATGGTGGAGCTTATTTTCGCACAATAATTCGCTGTTCTAAATATGAAACAATAACCAGCCAAATATAAAACATTAACACTGTTCTGTTTGTATTTATGTCGATAAATTGTCTTAACTGCAAATAACAGTGTTTTAAAACGTTTTTATTTATAAAATAATTCCGTAGCTCGTGAAACCCTAAAGAACTAAAATCAAATTTTACAGATGAAAAGCAAAAGTATTTTTTCGTGACGCTTCAAACGGTTAACCCTTTAGAGAGAAAGAAGGCTTGTGGGTAATCTGCTAAATTTGGGTACCTCGGTCATAAAAAATTAATATATTTAAAAGACTCAGATTTTTTATATTTAAGAAGTCCTCGCCTTTATCAAAAAAAAATCTAAAATGTACCGAATTTCCTCTTTGTTGACTTTTGTTGACATTTTTATCACCCTGTTACTCACAACCGAATGAACCAAACAAAAAACAGTAAAAGAATTTTTTTATTGTGAAATGGCACTATGACAAGGATCATAAATTGGAAATTGTTTGATCGATTCTTTACGAGATCTCGATCACTAAAGCTATCTATCGAAAAAATAATGGATATATTTTTCCCCAACAATTATTTTCTTACTTTCTTCCTACACTGGGTAGTTCATTGCAACAAATAATTGTGTAAAAAATGTAGCAGATCCACAAAGCTTATCTTTTTAATTAAAAAATGTCTATAAAGCATCTAATATGTTTAGTTCGGATTGTTGTGATATCTTTAATATTTCACAACCTATCGAATTGTTTACAAAATAAAAAGTTTTTAAACCACTGTGCGACGAAAGACGATATGCTTCAGTAGACTTGCAAACAATATTACAAACCGATGCTTGCACGTGCTGCTGCTAGCTGTTTGAAATCGGTAAAACTTCGGGCTCCGAAGAATTTTAGAAAATGAATTTAATTATTCTCGTAGAAGGTAATAAACGTCATTTTAAATGTTACGTTTACTCCGTTTTACATGGTTTTGATTTAACACGGTTTTAAAATAAAAAAAATATTTTTTTACACGATTTTATTCCATTTAGCACGATTCAAAATCTTTTGAGCTTAGATTTTATTTGTAAAATTTAAGTTTAGCGAAATATTTGCATATCGAAAATTTAGAGTAATTCCCTTTTTGTCCATACAAGCATTTTTACTTGTTAGAGCAATTGAAATGTGTAAATATTTTGTGAACTATCAATGCATCTCTAAAAGAAGACGTCGAAAATAACAAATAAAACACTACAAAGTAAAGCCATTTCTTTAGAAAACCAAATTGAAATTTCAGATCGGCTTCGAAATGGAGAAGGCTCAACATTTCTTGGCAAAATGTTCGGTTTATACTATCTGTTACGTCTTCATGATACACTAAAGATGCAAATAAGCGGTGCAAATACACATTACCTATATGATTTAGTATAATTTTTGCAAAAAAAACCGACTTCAAAAATGTAAGAAGTAATCAGTAAGAATTAGATTTAAACCAAATAATAGATGTGCCAGAATTAGCGGAACAAAGTAAAGTGAATGTCAAGCATCTACCTATTACTGTTCAAATTTAAGCTATTTTCACCAGCATCCGTCTTTTATGGGGACACCGTTCAAGCCTCTGTCTATAACGGTTTCAAAGATAGGGTCACATAGATCAAATAGCATCACCTATTCGGACACCCTTTAATTTACAATTTTAAATTAAAGACCTGTTGTTATAGAGAACTTGGCCAAAAAGATTCTTTGTAAATTTCAACTATCTGTCTATAACGGTTAAAATGTTTAACCATATGCATATATCAAATTACATGAACTATTGGGACACCCTTTTCATTATAATTCCAAATATTTATACTTGTTATCATACCAGAGAAAGTAGTGGATATTCTGCCTAATTTTCAAGTGTTTGTGTTTAACGGTTCAAAAGATAGGGCCATATTGATCAAATTACATAATTTATGGGTACACCCTTTAGTTTCTAAATTCAAATGTACATTGCTATAGTGGACTTTGCAATACAGGTTCCTTGTAAATTTCAGCTGTCTGTCTATAACAGTTTAAAAGTTTAGCCACATACATAGAATTACATTTACTATTGGGACACCCTTTTATTTCCATATTCAAAATTTTATACTTTTTGTTATAGCGGACTTAGCAACACAGGTTCTTTGTGAATTTCAGCGGTCTGTGTACAACTTTTCAAAACTATGGCCATATACATCAAATTAAATGAACTATTGGAGCACCCTTTAAAATTTTGAATATTTATAGATTTTATTATAACAATCATAGTAATCGACATTCTGTCAAATTTTGAAGGTTTTGCCTATAACGGTTCAAAAGATAGGCCCAAATAGGTCAAATTACGTGACCTATGGGGACACCCTTTAAATTTTAAATTTATTTTTTTATTAATTTCTTCTGTTGGGAGCTATAGCGACACGCAATTTTTTTAAATTTTAATTTGCTGCCCTTAATACACGTAAAAAACATGTATGTTGTATGGGGACACCCTTTCATTTTTAATATAACGAACTGTTTTTTAAATGGGACCAACCTGAAAGCATAGCCTTTCAAATAAAGAAAAAAAAATTTAAAATCGGTTCAGAAATGGCTGAGTTCTGCGGTTACATACATAAAAAAAAGCAACATTCAAACGAATAGATAACCTCCTTCTTTTTTGAAGTCGGTTAAAAATAAACATGATTTCATATTCTTAAAAAAAATTTTCGTTTTTCACTAATTTAATAGGTTTTAGAGATAAGGAACCAATCACCTATTTTTGTATATGATCAATGTCTTTTTTTACACGGTTTTTTTTAACACTGATTTTCCTGGAACCAATCTACCGTGTAAAAACAGAATTAGGTGTATACATATATTGCAATTCTTAGTAATATACGAGGCATACTCAATAATTACGAAAATTATTAACTTTTTACAAATTGTTCATTGTTTCTGTCAGTTGTTCAATGTTAGGGTACCCGTATTTTTGAAAATCAGAATGACCTTTTGTTAAAATAAAGAGGCCTAGCCACCAATAATAATAAAGAAAAAAAAAACTAAGTCGTTAAAGGATCTGCATATTTAGTTTTTGCATAAATAATGATGTGCTTGGCAAGTTGGAAAGACCGCTGAAGCAAGAATGTATGTAGTAGAGAATAATTAATTTCAAGATAATATTTAGTAATAATATAATTTGTTAACGAAGCTGAAATTTTTATAAACACCTTGTTAATAAAAAAATTATGTATTATTATGATAAAAGGTCATTTCAGGTTTTCGTGCTTAGACTAAATGATTAATAAAATAAAAAATCTCTTAGAACTGCAGCCCAAAAATTAGCAACATTTTGTGAACCCCCTAATAAGATTAACAAAAGAATGCAAAATAAATAAAACACAACAAGCAAACAACATGTAATATGATGCCTTATTGTAAAGATAAATGTTGTTACTGTTAATTGTTGATTGTTGTCTGCTTATTTGTTTATTCGTTCATTCATTCATCATGAATGCTTTTTGCTTTTGCTTTTGCTTTTGCTTTTGCTTTTGCTTTTGCTTTTGCTTTTACATTTTATTTATTTTTATAGGCCCCTCATCAGCTTCTTTTATAAGTTTCAATTTATCAAAATGTTTAATTAAGATATCAAATATACAATCATACAAAAACATGTTGACTTTAGCTCGAGCTCTAATAAATATTATTGTAAATAATAGTCGACAAACAAGTAGCAATATTGTAGGTTTAGCTTTTAGATAACAAACAGGCAATTAAGTCAATTAGTAATATTAAATGTTTTTAGTCAAATACCTTTAATTACCTTAAATCTCAGTTTGTTTTATAAAGTAATGTAAGAATATCAGAAATGATATCTATAATCAGCTGGCAAGGTCAAGTGAATACATGTAACGTCAACTTACACACTAGGCAAATGTAACTTACTTTTTTTCTCGCCATATATTCTTTTATTATATTTAAAATTTATTTAAAAAAAAAATATATATATATATATATATAATTTTGACCACACCAGGAAGTGGGGCATATCCAATATTATTTAAAATTTTTTAACGCTTTTTCTTAAGGCTCTTTTTTCATAAGATGTTAAATTCATCAAATCTTTTAAATAAAATTTAAAAAATTTTATGCCATTTCCTTTGAAAAATTCTAATTTTTGGGGGCCAATCTTTTCTCATGAGATATTAAAAAAATTATTATTAGCTTTAATTAGAAAGAAATAATTTTTGTTAAAAAAAAAAAATTCGGAAAATTTCTAAAACGAAAAGGGTTTAAAACTGATTTATAAATACCGAAGTTAAAAAATCGCAATTTTTTCGAGTCAAGTTTGACCCGTTGGAGTGCCACCAATCTAGACTTAACATTCGTACTTTAAACCACTCGAAATAGTTAGTTTTAGATTTTTCATTCTGAAGTGCCAGTAACCTATTGCAGTAGATAAGTAGATTTCTGTCGCAATTTCGATCGCTTCGATTGAAATTTTCACGAAGGTTAAATCAGAACATTTTAGGAAGAGTAGTGTCGATCAACTGGCTGCCACAAGAATTCGACTCACCGTAACTCCTATGTAGTGTACCGTAGTTCGACTAACACCTATGCTTTTAGCTAGCTATTGTCTTTGCTAGGAGGCTGACTAAATTAATTCGAGCGAACTCTGGGTACCTGCCCACGTCCAGTTTTAATATAGACTTATATGCGCAACTGGAGATCTGTGATGTAAAGAGGCTTACCTCTTCCCCTAACAGGCATAAGTTTTTTATTGTCCGGTAATGATGATATTGAATAACTCTCAAGTGGTGGATGGGTTAATCTCTAAAGGCATCTCTAAAGGCATTTCTGGGGTAATACCATATCGACACAATATTTAAAAAATTGCTTGGATATAACCAATATTAAGCTGATTAACAGCTTAGTAACATCTGACCAAGATGAAGATTGAGTCTTGCAGAGTGTACCTGGAAGAGACTGAGAATAAAGCAAACAATGATGGGAAGACACATTTGTAAATGTGGAGGCCATGGGGGATAAAAGCCTTTTACAAGAATGATGATTATAGAGAAGGTCGAGAAGCCACCAGCCGACAGTCATCAGTCATCAGAAATCACTACAGTCGGGAGTAAAGGCTAGCGTAAGTACTAGACTCAACGAAAGTAAGACCGTCGTAAGTTACTAATCAAATAAGTAAAGTCATACATAAACGATGGGGCTCGAAAACAGTCGCATTAAGTTAGAAGTTTGCTTCGATATCCTCCTACATTCATATTGCATTACTACAAAACAATGTAGACACATTCACTCAGACATCTAATGGCCTCTTAGTGGTTGCACGAGGGCGTCCTTCAAATCATATGTTATAGATAAACTAAACTATCCATATTAAGCCTCCCGACATCCATTATGATTCTGACTGTATAAAGACCCGTTATCATTAATAACTCTCCTGTACTAAACGGTATGTTAGTCTGAAACGTTAGGCCCTGTCTAGTCTCTTCTTTCCTGCAATCCTTGAAATGATCACGTCTACTAAGAATTATTTTATTTGTTACCTACAATAGTCACTCAGCGGTGATTGCACCGATATCTTCCTTATCTCATGTAAATTCTAATAAAGTTTCGCATGTTAGTACGAAATGTTAAATTGCATAATTTCGATTTATTACATTTATCAACGTCTTCATTGAAAAACTCAAAAGCAAAGTTGTACTCAGAAGCCAAAATATTCAGCCAATATTTTCTTCTGTGCTCTATTACTCAAATATAAGGCTTTAATTTATAAATTTTCAATTATAAAATAAAAAGAAATTCGCACAAATTGTATTCGAAGCTTAAAGTGAAAAATATATGTTTTTAAATTAAAAACAAAAAAAAAAAAATAACAAAAATACACTAAAGTTAAAACTTAAGAATCATAATATCAATAATGCCAGCCTTAAAGGGTGTCTGATTTACTATCTTATCTTTTCAACATATCTACGTTTTCTTTTCTGCCTTTTGCTCCTCTTAAAATTTAAAGTGTGAGCGTTATAACCTTGGACACACAATAAAAAGCTTTAATATAGAAATTAAAATGATTTCATTTCCTTTGATTACACTTCGGCTGATTGTGGATATTTAAGATAAATTCGTTTCTCTTTATTTTGCTTATAATCAAGACATCAATACGTATTTGTTTTGACATTCATAAGTGCAAAACTGTCAGGTATAAGACTTAAAAGCCATTAAAAAGTAATTTTGTGTAGATAAGTTCAAACAAACATTGCCATAATGCAAATACTCGCATAATGCAGACTGAAAACCATAACCTAAACAACGACTTTTTTTGTTGTTATTTTGTTATTTATGCTTAACTTGGCCAATAAACTGGAGTTTAGTTTCAATGTGAAAAATAAGTAATATTTAAAGCTGTCACATTCATTCATGTATTTAGAAAAACAAGTAATTTCTTAATATACATACGCGCACTTAAGTGCGTAGTTATGTGAAAAGCGTTGAAGCAAGTCCTTTTTTAAAAATTAAATTCTTTGTGTATGATTTAACACTTTAACAAGATTGCCGCCTTTTTACTCGCTATCAATGGTCTTTAATCTTCTATAAGCCTTTTTTGTGCCGTTTTTTTATTATTATGTATTTGTATATTTGTAGGTTTATATGTTTATGTATGTTTTTGACTTAAACCCCACAAGTGTGTAGAGTTAAGTTTTTATTCACATACATGCATGCAGATATTTAAACGTATCAGTGAGTGTATGGCAATCATTAATGCAATAATATTATCTCATATTGTAGATGAAACGTCCTCCAACAACTTCAACAGAGCTTCAACAGTTTGGCGCTTTAAAAGAATCAGTGGCCAAACAGTTAAAACGTCTGCCATTCATTCGGTCATTTCGACAATGGACCTTCCCAACGTATTATAAAGTTCTACTCTTGTTTTGAGTTTAATATTGCAATTCAATTTATAAAATAATATTTAACAGTTCATAAAATACGCATGAAAATGCGAGGGAAGTTTGTCCAGTTTATTGACAACACTATGCAGCAAAATAACCATATAATGCCAGAGTAATTGTTCTAGGTATAGCAAGAGAATAAAAGTAGAGCTAAGAAAATAGACACTATTTTCTCCCATTTCTTTATTAAAATTTGGTTTATTCACTTCGTGAAAAAAAATCGTAATTATGGTATTGTTTTTGTTACTATTTAATCATTAAATGGTCACTACACCCAAAAAAATGGTAACATGATTGATTTGAACTATGTAATTGTATGGTTTATGGTTTTAAAAGTATCCCAAAATAATATTGTATCAATGACTATAATTATTATAGTAACAAAATTATGATAAATTGGCTCGTATGCAACCACAGTATGACTTAATATAAACAAATAGTGTTTGAATTTTTGAAATTTAGTGCTTACATTTATTTTAAATTATTATCTTTTTATCTATCTATGAATATAAAGAAAAAATGTGTTTGTTTGTTTGTCGGAAGGCTATAGCTACCTACAACCAGTGGTCCGATCTTCCTTACCCGACTAGCTGTACCCACACACATTGCCTGCATCCTGACAATATTTTGTTCGATTTTGCTTTGAAAGTAATCCACACCAAATTATAAGATTTAATTTTATAGTGCTTCATGTATGCGTATGTATTTTCTTTATATAAAGGTACCCAGCCTTGTATAAAATTCTAAAATTTGTATAAAATTCTCAAAATTATTGTAAACCTCTGTAAAATGTGCTTAAAATATTTGAATAACAAAGTAATTCCACAAAGCAAAAATACAAATTAAATCAAATACAAATATTATTCAATTGGTGTCTAATGTTGCGAAACAGTGTTTAAAATATCCCACTTTCAAAAATAAAAGGTGTGCAACAGTGCTTAAAATATCCCAGTTTTAGACCGAAAATTTCAGTACCTTTAAACCGGAAATTGCGTTTGTTCACTGCTTTTTCTCCACCTTTTCTTGGAAATAAGAAAATGTATCCTATATTGGAGTCAGGATGCTAACCTGCCACCTTACAAAATTTTGTTAAAATCCATCCTGTAGTTTTTACGTTATGCGTACACAAAATAAAAGCCAGACGGAAATCAGTTACTATTTTATTATATGAATAGATATGGGGCTAATAAAAGACAGAAAAAGATCCATACAGTTAGTGGTCTGCTTCGGTATCGCCCTACGTATAAAAACTAAGTCATAATTTAATGGAAACTATTTTTAATAACCATTTATGTATTTTTTACCCTTTATAGACCAAACTCGGTATAATATTTCTATGAAAAAGTGTTATGAATTATTTAAATTCATTTCTTTTTAAATTCAACTACGTACTTACTTATTTTTTTCTTTCTTTTTTACGTTAAAAATATACAGCTTTTCGAGGTGAATATGAGTTTAAACATACCTGATATTTGCTTTAAGTTTAGCGGCACTTACTTAATCACGAAATGTGTCTGCATATGTGGCTGCTGCATTGTGGCAGCAATAGGCGGTAAATGATATCGCAACTGCAACCGTGAAACTGATAAGAAAACTTGTTTCATTTTAACATTCCACGTCGGCTGAAATTGATTCTAAAGTTTGGATATTTGTAATTTGCATTGCTTTGTTAAAACGAACTCAAAAAAAAATATCTTTTTTTTTGTATACTTCTTCTGTGGATTTTATTTTGGAAATAAAAACATCAAGGTATATTTATATATTTATTTATTTGGCGAGAAAATGATGTCATGATCTTTTAAAACACGTTGTCTGCAGCTGCAAAATTAATGCAGATACGAGCAAATAATCTTATCTTAAGCGACATTCAAATAACGATTACTGTCCATGTAACTATTGTGTCTGAAGATACAAACTTTATTTTTTCAAGAAGTGTGCAAAAATGTTGCAGAATTAAAAAAATAAAGACAAATTAATTATTATTGAATATAAAGGCAGAGGAGAGAATGAATTTTATGAATTTATTGTTTTTGTAAGGATTAAATTAAAATCTTTGATAATATAAATAAGTATTGAAATTCGAAACCATTTCAAAAGTTTCTTATTTTATATCTAAAAAAAAAACAATCCCACCAACATTGTTTCCAAAATTGAAATCTTATTTTGTGAATCGAAATACCAACCCAACAATATTGGTTCAAAATTGATGCAAATAAAATAAAATTAAATTAAAAAAATAAACACAAGAAAGAAATTACACAACGTGATCATTTGTTTGGTAAAAATGTTGTTGGTTTAGTGTTGTTCCATAAATTCTCAGAATGGCTGTTTAATAACCTAACAATCTTGTGGCACAAACACAAATCTCATTTCATACATTTGCAGACAGTCAGAAACATACATACATACATCTACATGGTGGGGAATAAATACAAAATACATATAGGTATTTGTTGTATGCCTCCCATTGAGCTGAAAAAAAAATAAATATTTGAAATCATAAAAATAAGAAAAAAAAAAACGAATCTTTAAATCCCAACAAAACAACATGTGTCTTGTCTTTTTGGCCTGCCAACAAACCAACCAAAATCTCAAGTCAACTAAACTTAATGCAACCAACGCAACAACGCAATTCTGTTAGTCAAACAACATCGTCGTCGTTTTCATTTAAGCAACGAATGGAGCCCATATTTAAGATCACAGCAGGTAATATTGACAGGTGATCGCGAAAATTTCATTTCATTAAATCTTTACAAATGTTAATCGTTTCTTGCACATCGAAATGAAAAGCAACAGAACAACCAGCCCGGCCAGCCAGCCATCCTACTAGCAATGGGCTGATCATTGTAGTCATCATCAACATCATCTCTGGATTCATGTGTTTTTTGTTTATTCGTTTGTTTATATTGTGTTGCTTCACTTACCTCTCCCTAAGCATGCAGCAAAAAGTGATTCCAACAGCTGGACAGTTAAAGAAAAATAAGTTGAGAAATATTCATGCACTTTTTTCCATACCACGCATGTTGCCACAAAAACAAAAAGAAGGCGTTGATACTGCCTGTAACATTTGTGTTCAGAATTTCAATTTTGCAAAACGGTCCTCTTTATGTTTTTTTTGTTGCTTTTTTATTTAAAACTCTTCCATTTTCAGATCTTTAGTGTTACGGTTTTTACCATCATACTCGTGTGAGCGAGCGCATATGTACGTTTGTAATTTCTTACCTGTGTTTTATGTTTCGTATTTAAATCTTAATGTTTTCCGTTTGTAGTGGATATTTCTGGTGTTTTCAGTTGGCAGCAGAGAAAATTTAAATTATTGCAATTTGCAAATTATTACCATTTAATGAATTTTTGATTTCGTTCATTTTAATGTTGTTGCTGTTGTTATTGTGTTATGTCGTTACTTGTTCTTTCCGATTTCCTCACATTTTCGTTTTTTATTCCTTTATTATTGCTGTCATTATTTTTACTACGAAATTTTGTTGTTGTGTTTCTTTATATCGCGTTGTATGTAGTTCTGTGTTGTTTGTTTTTCGTAAGCTGTCGTAAACTTTTAAGGAATTTTGAACCCGATTTAATGCATTTGAATGCAAATGATTTAATTTTAGATTTTCCTGCTAAGTTGGTACGGTAGGATGGTCATTTGATAGTGATTTTTACACAGAAGATCTATTAATTTTGAAAAATGTTTTTCTTTTGCTTCTGCATCAAAAAAGACAAGTTAAAGAAAATTTTAAATTTTTTACACACCTTTTTTTAATTCCTACCGTGTAATTAAATTTGAAAAGCATATTTGATAAGGATTCAACCGTAACAGGACCAATTCTGTACATAAAATATTTGTTGAAAATTTTGTTGCTGGCTCAGATAGTAATCGAATACAGAAAAGCGATATCATTATGTATTTTAATAAAATTTTGATGTATTTTAATAAAATTTTGTGAGGAGGTACCCTGGCATATTAGTTCCAATAAAGGATACTTTTTTCCGCAAAATATCTCATTTCCTAGAGAATATAGAAAAAAAAAATAGTGAAAGTATGTATTTTAATCGATTTTTATTTTTATCAGCTGGATATTTTAAACACTATTTACAGAACTCTACAATAATTTTAGAATTTTCTATAAATTTTAGACTTTTATTCAGGGAGAGGTACACATCTATATAAAGAAAATACATGAACCATAACTCAAGCACTATAAAATTAGACTTAAATATTGTCAGGGTGCCTACGATGTGGCGGTCAAAGCTAGTCTTTACATATAATAAAACAGTAACTTATTTCCTGTCTGTGTTCGCATCAGATAAAAACTACTGGATGGATTTTAACAAAATTTTTTGAGAAGGTACCTTAGTATCCTGACTCAGATATAGGATACTTTTTTCCGCAAAAATATCTTATTTCCAAGAGAAAATGGAGAAAAAGCAGTGATAGTTCGCCGATTTTTCCGATATGCATACTTTAAGGCGGCATATTTTAGTAGGGATGAGACCCTTTATATAAAGTAAATAAGTAAGCCATAATTGAAGCACTAAAAAAGTAAGGGTCTTTGGTGCGGATTGCTTTCAGAGTAAAATCGAACAAAGTGTTGTAAGGACGCTGAGGAAGTGGCGGCCCAGCTCGTATATATATATATATAATAAAATAGTAACTCATTTCCTGTCTGTCTATTTGTCTGTCTGTTCTTTTTCTTGTGTTCCCAAGACGTAAAAACTACTAATATACTAATATAGGATACCGTTTTTCCTTAAAAATAACTTATTTCCAAGAGAAAGTGGATTAAAACAGTGAAAGTACGCCGATCTTTTGCCGATTTAAAGGTACTGCATACCTTAAGGCATCTTTTATTTTTTAAAGCAGAAACTCTTTTCCTGTCTGTCACATACAGAGATTTACAATAATTTCTATAATTTTATATATATTTCTAGAATTTTCCAGGGATGGGTACCTTTATATAAAGTAAATGCGTAAGAGTCTTAAAATTGGGTGTGGATTACTTTCAAATCAAAATCGAACAAAATATTTTCAGGACGCACACAACGTGTGTGGACACAGCTAGTATTTTATAAAGTTATACTTTTCTTAAAAATAAAATTCAATTTGAGGCTATAATATAGAAAAGAGTAATTCTCAGAAGAGTAAAACGGGTTTTTAATAAAAATTTTATTATATACAACAGTGATTAGAATATTTTAAAATTGAAATTTTATTTCTAAGATTAATATTATGAATATTATTGTACGAAAAAAAACCAAAAAAATCTAATAAAAATGGTGCAGAAACAATAATAGAAAACATTAGAATTTACAAGGAGAAAACAGAAAAAGTGTTTTTATCATCACAATGTGCACAATGAGCCATCAAACTACATAGAAAATAAAAATTGTATAAAAGAAATTTGTAAAGGAATTTAAAATAAAAAATTAACGTTTGAATATTATCTCGGTTTCGATTTACGTGTGAGGGCGCTGAAGCTGCCACAACTGTAGCTCAAGTGCAAAGATCAGAAGTCGATTTTTTTCAAGACTGCTAGGCCGTATTTTAGCAATGTTTCGCATAATGCTGCCTTTTAATTAATAAATTAATTAAATTAATAAATTAATGAAATTAATACATTAATGAAATTAATAAATTAATGAAATTAATAAATTAATGAAATTAATAAATTAATTAAATTAATTAAATTAATTAAATTAATTAAATTAATTAAATTAATTAAATTAATTAAATTAACTAAATTAATTAGATTAATTAAATTAATTAAATTAATTAAATTAATTAAATTAATTAAATTAATTAAATTAATTAAATTAATTAAATTAATTAAATTAATTAAATTAATTAAATTAATTAAATTAATTAAATTAATTAAATTAATTAAATTAATTAAATTAATTAAATTAATTAAATTAATTAAATTAATTAAATTAATTAAATTAATTAAATTAATTAAATTAATTAAAGTAATTAAATTAATTAAATTAATTAAATTAATTAAATTAATTAAATTAATTAAATTAATTAAATTAATTAAATTAATTTAATTAATTTAATTAATTTAATTAATTAAATTAATTTAATTAATTAAATTAATTAAATTAATTAAATTAATTAAATTAATAAATTAATTTACTAGTTCTATTAATTAAATTAATATAAATAAATTAATTAAATTAATAAATTAATTTAATTAATTCTTTTACACAAAACATGTTACTTTGTGTCACCCCTTGTGTCACGCTTATCACACGATCCAAATAACACTTTCACAAAATGTATCCTTAAGTAATTTGATTCTTTCAAGCCTTGTATTGCATAAGGGTGTAGTGCTATTGTAAATTCATGACTTTAGTAAACACTCCTTCAACTCCTTGGGATCATAAATGATTTGTTATGTATCATGGATTTGTATACTCGCTATGATGGTAATCTACTCTCAGGACTAATTTCTAAATAAGTAAATACCAATGATTTTACAGGCCTATTGGGGTATCAATCAGTAATTTTTGGTGGATTGAGAAGAGCAAAAACCATTATAATTAAACACATTAGTGCTTATACTTTCGTAGTCAACCTCGATTTTCAAATAAAATTGCGTACAATTTGCAGCGGTTATTGCCGGATTTTGAATTTCACCTAACGATATAATACTCTTATATAACTTTGTCATTTCGTTAATAATTTTAAAGGTTCCATACTCAAAGGGTAAAAACGTCATACACTTATGAAATTTTCACAGAAAATGTATAGCTCTGCCACTATAGCAATAAATACTAAAATTTATATGGTGGTCCGCAAGAGACGCGTTAATCACATAGATGTGCTTTATTGTGGAACTGTAGGAGGCATACTCTTATATCTATATTCATAAAAATTAAAGTTTAATAAAAATATGTCGTGAAATTGAGGAATTTGGCCTTCCCTTCTAAATTTTATAGGCAGACACTATATATATTGGGGGTATTTAGTGCTATGTTCTAGTATAAAAAATAATGAAAAATTAAAAGGTGCCCCATAAGACGTACAAAATTAACAATTTCTATTTTTAAAGTTTTAGTGAACTACATGTGGCTTTGCAACTTAAAATATGCAAAATCAAACAAATAATCGGTGAAATATGTGCTACAAGTGTCTCTTTTATTTCTCACATACTTTGATTTATATATGTATGTATATATGTATATGCTGTGTATGGTTGCATACATGTATGTATTTAAAAAAACATTCAAATTTATGAATATTAAAAAAACTCTCAACAAAAAAATATCTAAGAAACTTGTTCATTTTGGTTCTGACCAAGACAAAATGTTTTTGCTACTTTTTTTTATAAATAGCTTACAACCCCACTGTGCATTTTCAGTACAATTGTCAATGGCAGTGGTCTGTTTCTTGTCGAATATAAAATAGTAGCAACATCACCATTATCATCAGGTTGCTGCTGTTGCTGCCTTGCAAAGCTTTTTTAACTGCTGCAGCTTTCGGTTTCCTGTTGCTATTGTTGCAGTTGGTGTGTTTTCAATTGGATTTTTTTTTTTGAGAATTTTATTATCTTTGTTTTTTTATTTTCGAAATTCAAACGAACTTAGATTGTAAAATAAAATTAATAAAACGACTTAAGGCGAATCCAATCGAATTGAAAAATAATATGACAAAACAAAAGAAAAGTGAGCTAACAAACAACGAATGTAGCAGGATTGTATGTTTAAAACACCATTAATAGTGTAAAAAAGCATAGTAAATGAATCTGATATTCCTTGATTTCGTCCTGTGGCTGTTTTGCAGTTTAATATTGATGCTACATGGAATTGGCAACAGTGTGTGTTGTTTTTTTTTTCTTTTTTCTTTTTATTTTTATTTTTTAATAATATTTTTAGGTTTTATATTGTTTTTTATTTTTGTTGTTCGATTTTTTTCCAATTTTTATGTTTTACCATTTTTATGCTTTGGCAACAAATAACAAACTAAACAACAACAATAACAAAGACAGCAGAAACAACAACAAAATACAACAACAAAATTTAATTTTGATATTGAAATTGAATTTTGTGTTCAATAAAATTGGCTGTATCCGCACATTCTGCTCTCTGTTTTCATCAGCATAGGTTCTGCCGCACTGTTTGTGTGTCTGCGTGTGTGTGTGTGTGTGTGTTTAAGATTGCTGTTTAGAAAGTTTATGTATTGCTGCTGTCGTTTAATGCTCTTCCTCAGTTTTGTGTTTGTTTTCGAAATTGTGTAATTATGGCCAAATGTTATAAAGTATATAGTTTATGGTTGCAACATAATCATAAATAATATCTCAGGTCCCTGTTTTTTCTCTCTGTATTTGCCTTTTGTATCATTTGGCATTGGGTTTTGCAATTTTATAATTTAGTGCTGAAATCAGACAAGTCAAGGGGGCAATCACGACAGGAACTTTAGAAGATTACAATTATAATTAGAAGTTATAAAATGGTCAGATGAAGCACAAAGGAAGCACAATTACTCCATGAGTAATGGTCATAAATCGTCTGGTATAATATTAATACGAATGTTGTTCCCTAATGTGAAGATAATCTACCGTCCAAGAATTTGTATATTTCACATTTTATGTAGGAAAGATTTACTAGAATTTGAATGGTTCATTTTTAGAATTTCATACAAATTTCATACCAAAACCGTGGTATGGAAGAATCATAGTATGGTGTGGCATTATATGGTTGCAATAAACAAATTATAGTTGCTTGAGACACTCCTTTTCTCACGACAAACAAGTTTTGGTTTAAATTTGTTTATTAAATAGTAACTACGCCTATGAAATGTAACATGGTTGCAAACACAACACAAGTTTTATTAGTTTTCCAAAATAATTTAGTGTTTAGAACTATAATTATTAACATATAATGTTCGTGTGTAACAAACAACAAGCAACTACTATATGGTGAAAAATAAATATTTCTAATAAATATTTATGTTTTACATTTTTCACGTCATTATAAGCGAAGAAAAACATGGTGGAGGTATGGTCAAAGAAACCATATTATGTTCTCTGCCACAAAATATAGTAACGATAAACAAATTTTAGTTGTTCGTACATGTGCAAAAAAACAAAAGCTTATAAGTATTCCAAAATAATATATTATTTTTAACCATAATAAACTAATAATCAAAAAAAAAAAACAAATTGCGCGATTTTTAACCGACTTCCAAAAAAGAAGGAGGTTATCAATTCGTCTGAATGTTGTTTTTTTTATGTTTGTGCCCGCAGAACTCAGACATTTCTGAACCGATTTTAATTTTTAAAATTTTTCCCTTATTAGAAAGGAAATGCTTACAGATTGGTCCCATTTTAAAAGAAGTTCAGAATTTTGAAAATTAAAGAGTGTCCCCATACAACATACGTGTTTTTTACGTGTATTATGAACCGTAAAGGGCACCCTTATAAAATTTTAAAAAACTGTATATCACTATAGCTGCCAATAACAGAAATTAATAAAAAAAATAAACTTAAAAATTAAAGGGTGTCCCCATATGTGACGTCAATTTAAATATATGAGCCATTTGAACCATTGTAGACAATCACTTGAAAATTGAACAGAATGTCCAATATTTATAATCAGAAATTAAATATTTATAATTAGAAGTTAAATGGTGTCCCAATAGTTGATGTAATATGATGTATATTGCCAAACTTTTGAACCGTTACAGAGAGACGGTTGAAATTTACAAAGAACCTGTATATCTAAGTCCTTTATAACATCAAGTATATAATTTTTGGAAACTAAAGGGTGTCCCCATAATTGATATAATTGATATCTAGCCCTATCTTTTGAACCGTTATAGACAAACACTTGAAAATTAGACAGAATGTCCACTACTATGTCTCGTATAATAACATTTATAAATATTTAAAATTTTAAAGAGTGTCTCAATTGTTGATATAAATTGATGCATATGGCCAAACTTTTGAACCGTTTTAGACAGACATTAAAAATTAACAAAGAATCTGTCCTTTAAAATAATTGTTTAATTTAAAATTGTACAATAAAGGGTGTCCCCTAGGTGATATTGTTTAAGCTATATGGCCATATCTTTGGAACCTTTACTTTTTATTACTGTGTCAGTAGTAATAACTGTAAACAAATAAAGGGTGTCCTCATATCTGACGTAATTTGTCATTATGGATAGACATTTGAATGTACAGAACGTATATTACTTGTACGTTAGAGCAAAAAGTATAGATGTATTTGATTTGCGTACTATTTCTTACAGATTACTTCCTTTTAAATTTTTAGTTTAGAATTGATGCACATATATTTGTTTTGTAGTCGGTTTTTTTTTGCAAGAATTATTGTTATTTATATTTTATACAAAATTTCTTCCTCCGGCGTCTAATTTTAAAATTTAACAATAGACACATTTATCATAATAATTGAATATTTCAACTCATATTAGCAAACTATTTATATCTTTATTATTTGCTTTCATATTTTTTTAATGAATAAAAAATCTCAGAACGCATACAATAATTTATTTGCGAACATTAGTGACAATATATTTAACTTGGAAGCAGACTTTGATCACAGGTTATTTACATAAGTTGCAAGCTCAAAGATTGATCGATGAATTAAATTAATATTAACTAAGTAATGGTTTACGCGACTGCGACTACGGGTTCGCAGCGCGCTGCAGCGTTCCTTTGGCAGCAGCACCACGTGCAGCAGATGACGCTGTTTTCTTAGATTTTGTTTTCTAAAAAACATGTCAGAATTCATTCTATATAGTATTCAACTATATTGAGAAAAGCAATTTTTTGTTTATAATTACTTTCCGTGTTTTGTTTTGGATTCAGACGAAGAGTTTTTCATTCCAATGCATTTTTTAATGCATTTTTTGTAAAGAATAAAGGAATACATTGGATAAATAGAAGACGACCAAAAAAAAAGCCAGTTCCACAATTTGAAGTATGAACTGAGGAATTATGCTGAAAAATTTTCTAATTGTGCAACAACGTCAATAAGTACTATCTATCAGGGTTGTCTGATTTATTTTCACGTAATTCGCCAAAATCGAAGTTAAAAATCGCCAAAATCGCCAAAACGGTTTTTTGTTAAAATTTTTCTCTAATATATACAATTTTTTTTATTTTTCAAAATATTTTTTACAAATCACAAAAAATTAATTTAATCGAAATATCTAAAATTCGCCAAAAATAGAAAAACAAGTCGCCAAAATATATAAGTATTTTGTTTTTTATTTACAATGATTAGTAGACACGTGAAAGGTAATATTTTGACTTAAAACAGCGAAAAATAGTGGTTATTATAATAAATGGAGACCTGAGCATACCCACCTTAAGGTATTCGTTATTGTGTTCTTATTTAGAATATGTTTTATAGGAATTAAATTTATTCTATATTACTAAAGATCAACAGATGCCTGTTTCAATTCATACAATTGTGGCAGGTTTTCACAGTCAAGTTTTGGTGGAATTCCTTATTGAAATCGATCTTTCTATACAGTAATTAACAGCATATAAATTTAAAAAATCCAGTTTTTCTTTAAAATTAATCACCT
Source organism: Phasia obesa (assembly GCA_949628195.1). Classification (NCBI taxonomy): domain Eukaryota; kingdom Metazoa; phylum Arthropoda; class Insecta; order Diptera; family Tachinidae; genus Phasia; species Phasia obesa. The sequence goes on from OX451218.1 coordinate 119,170,746, forward strand.
AATTTGTAAAAAATATTCTTTCAACTTAGAGAGAACAACACGAACTTAATCCTTACTTCAAAACTTCCTTTGTATGTAAAAAATAACTATAAAAAATTCATTGCACATAATTAGATAGAACATAATATTTTTTATAATCTTTCTAAAACAAAAGTTAATATTTTCTATTCTGGTTGATAAGTAACCAAAAGTATGTTAGAATTTATAAAAAAATTTTGAAAACCAGAAATTTTGTTCGTGATAAAGAATTGCAACATTTTAAAATAGAAAGATGCTTAAAATCATCTTTAGAAATTAGAAGCATTTTTAAATATGTTTTTTTCGTTTCCAGAAGTAAAATCATACTTAAATATTAAAAACAACTTTAATTTCTTTATTATCCATTCTGAGATTCCTTAATTCAGTTTCTAATGTTAGCCAAAAGCCAACGAAAAATCGCCAACAATATCGCCAAATATTTTAAAAATCGCAAAAAGTCGCCATGTCGCCAAATCGAAAATTTGATCGCCAAATAAGTTTAAAAATCGCCACGTTTGGCGAGAAATCACCATATCTGACAACCGTGCTATCTATTATATTTTAAACTAGCCGTGCCCGTCACGTCGTTGGCACCTATAAGAGAAAAATGCAACTAAGGAGAAACTAACAATAGAATTTTATAGCCACACTCAAGTCATAGTATTCTTACCAAATTTTAAAAATTAACGCTAAATAACAAAAAAAAAATGTAATCACAAAATAAACAAATTATACAAAACGTACGCAAATTAAAACAAATAGAAATTTTATTTAATTGGCGATTTGGCAGTAAGTAGTTCATATGCTTTTAGCGCCATCTGTGTTTAAATATCAAAAATTAAAGGTGCCGTGCCGTATAAGTAGTTAAAACGACCTGTGTTTTAAAATATACAACTTTCAAATATTACAGCACGGCAGTACTAAGCAGTACTTAGTTCCTCCTTAAGATATGCTACATATCAGTTTATGTATTTTTTTATTTTATAAAAAATAAAGTATTCATATCCGGTTAGTTCATTGCTTTTTCTCCGTTTTCTCTTGGAAGTAAGATATTTTTGCGGAAAAAAGTATCCTATATTGGGACCAGGTTACTTAGGTACCTCTTTACAACATATTGTTAAAATCCATTTAGTATATTTTACGTAATGCGAACGTAAATGAAAAGCAGACAGACAGACAGACAGACAGACAGACAGACGGAAATTAGTTACTACTTTATTATATCTATAGATTTCTGTTTTCACAAACAAAATGCAAAAAAAAAAGTAGCAAAAATACGTACATACATACGAAAAAAGTTCTCAAAGTATAATAAAAAATAAACAAACAAGGGGAAGAAGTGACAACGCGCTACAATCCATTACAAAACCTGCTTTGTAGCACGTACTCGCATCAAGCTTCGCTTTCACTCTGACACCTTTTAAGCGAACACATGGGAAAAACACATCTATTGTTTTTTGGCGTATTGTAGCGTAGTATTATACAGACCTGTCACAGAAATTCATTTCGATCGAAAGTTATTTCAATTCCGAAAAAGCTTCTTCAGAAAATCGAAATCGATAAATATCCTCGAAATGAAACCACTTTTCATTTCATGATCGAATTCGTATTTTTTGTATGTGATAGTACAAAAACAAACCTAAAACTTTCTTGTTTCAATAAAGAAAATAATTTGTTAAGCTTTTAGCTAACTTTTTTATTTTATTTTGAAATAATTGAAGCAATTTTTCATGTTTTAAGTAAAAAAGTAAACAGATGAAAAAATGAGCCTTTAAATTTTCTATTTCTTCTTCTGTCATCTGCAGCTTCATCCAGTGTGAGCATAAAGCATTCTCCGCCGCATTTATTACCCTGCACATCAACGTTGAAACCGTACTCCTCCCAAAATTAATATCATTGTCCTTAGCTGAAAGTAATATATTTAATCATTTATGTTCTTGTGACAAATGTACTGCAATACTTATCTATAACACCTTGAAACGAGCCTGTGGTCAAAAACCGCAGTGTGGTCGTCACTTGTATAATTGGTGGAATTGAAGAATTTTTTAAATGAGGACTCAGTTTGTTTAGAACCATTACAAACGTTTTTTTTTTTTAATTTAATATAAAAATTTGTCTGTTCTATTTAACTTTATTTTCTTCTTTAATAACCATATGTTTTTGTGTTGGTTTTCACAATATAGCCACATGTAGTGAGCAATATTGCCACATTTAACTTAAAACTAAGGAAACTAGAATTTATCGGAATGAAGCAAATCAATCAAAGTCTGAAGAAGGCAAAACAAATTCGATCGAATTGAAAATTCGTAATCAAAACCATTCCGAACAAATTCTGTGACAGGCCTGATAGTTTGTAGCGCGTACTCTGACATCAGCCTAATAAATTTTGGCGATAATTCATTAATTTCTTGGTAGTTCACAATTTTTTTTTTTGCTAAATTTCCGCTATTCTTTCTTGGGCAATTTTTCATTTTTTAGGGTAATTATTCATTGGGCAATTTTTCATTTTTGGTTTTTGGCAATTTTAGATGAGGTATGATTACAATACAATGAGTATGATTTACAATAATATGTTCCTACAATACATAGCATAACATAATCATAACATGTTGTTCGTAGTATATGGTTACCTCAATATGTTGGTTTTTCTTTCCTCTTAAGTCGCGGTCACATATTTTATATTTAATATATACTAGTGTACATTGTAAATTGTAAATTGTAAAAAGCTTTCAGTAAGCTTGTCTAGTGCGAGGTTTTATGTTCGATTCCCTCCAAATACTTTAGCCTTTTTCATTTCAAAGCCGGCATGAAGACCAGAAAGATGCTTGAATGTAATCGGGGTGCCTTAAATAGGTTGACTATGAAATACACATTGAAGGAAACTTTGGAAATGCTTAAGACGATAGCGAGATTGTGTGTGATGTCCAGTGTACTGGCTAACATAGGCTTAGCAACTTATTGCAAATACATATTAAAAAATGTTGATGCCTGAAACAAATGTTAGTAATATATAAATTATAATATTAATGTAAAATGGTAATAAAGTAAAAATTCGTAAATTATCAATTGGCTACTTAAAATCTTTAATGAACAAACAGGATCAGAAAGGTAATATATTAAGCGATTGTGCTGACTAAGCTAAATTTGGTTAACAATCCTTTTTTTCCATGACTTAGTTTCTCTGAAACTAAAAGAAAATCGCCAAAAATTTTAATCGAACATTGGTACATTTCAAAGAAACATTTATTTGTTAAATTATTAAAAAACAAAAGTAACTCTTTCTAAAAATAATAAAATATATGAACTCAATTTTATAAAAAAAAAATAATTAAATTTTTTTTAATAAAAAATTATCTATAGGCGATATTTTGATCGAAAATAATTTTTAACCCGACACAACCTATAACCAGTAATACCCTTCCGTTACAAAATTAAAATTTATAAAAATCACCAAAGTAATAAAATAATTTATAATGTGGTTTTATTTGAAATTGTTTATTTTAAAATTTAAAATTTAAATATTCAACGGATTCACCGGAATCAAAGAAAAAAACTAATACAATTAATTTTCCATTAATGACTTGCAGTCACTGAATGGCATATTGAATTTAAAACTCTCTTTTATATCTTCTGTTTCTATCCTCTTTCCCGGACATTTCACATTATACAGTTGAGCGAGGTCTTAAAGGACGCTTGTCATGTGTCAACAAATGTCATTTTAATTGTTTGTATAAAACGCATACTTATTGACAGCCTTAAGAATTTGCCGCCTATGATATTGAACACCAAAAGGAGTTAGCAGGTTTTTTATTTTTTTTTTTTAGTATTTCAGTATTTTTTTTTTTTTTTTTATTATTTAATTTTTTTAATATTATTTTGTTGTCCCACTCCGCAACAAACACTTTTATTTATAAAACTCAACACCAACAAAAGCATAAATTTTTTCAAAGAAATTTATGGTTCAGAGACAAATAAATAAATAAAAAACAAGAAATCATATAAAACTGAAATTACACACAAACAACTTTGGAAAAAAATTATAGTCCTCTTCTGTTTATTGTCTTTTAAATTGATTCTGCTGGATTTTAAGCAAAATCTGGTTTATTTTTATACTCGAATAGTGATATGTTGTTCTAACTGTCAAACCTGTCAACTTGTAAGAACAGTGTCTTCAGTGTATGAAAATGCTGTAATAAGCTTTTGCCGTCTTTGAATGGGAAACAAAAAGAAAAGTTGATTTTGAAAAAAAAGTTTGTTTGTTTGTTGACTGTGTTGTCGCTGAATGCCTGACTGGTCTTATTGTTTACTGTGCGTAATTCACTATTTTTACAAAACCCTGTGACCAAAACCATTTTGCCGTGACAGATCTCTACATTTTCAATAGACGCTGATTTTTGCTGCTTCCTTTCATCGCTGATATGGTTAACAATATTGTTGTTGTTGTTGGAACAAAAGGTTTTTGTGTTAATACCCTACACATTAACAGTTGACATAATTATGAAATTGATAATTTCTTACATAATATTTTTCCCATTTTCTACAGAATCTCAATAGTAAGTAAATAGATTGTAAACTTGAACATCTTCTGTTAAATATGTTTTCTATTATATTGACTTACGAAGGTTTTATCTTACAACGATCTGTCAGAAAAACTTTACTGATAAAATAATATATTTTAAGTAATTTGCATTGATTTAGTTTCTCGTAGGATTAAAAACAAAATCCCTTAGAAAATTAAATAATTTCCGTTAATTCAACATACCATACTTTAAAACAGACTTAAATATATTTGTTGTTAAAATTTTTTGTAAAATTTTATACAAGTTTTTTAAAATTTTATAGAAAATTTTTTGTAAGATTTTATAGAATGTTTTGGTAGAAGTTTTTAGAGATTTTTTTTGTAAAATTTTATAAAAATTTTTTGTAAAATTTTATAGAAAATTTTCTGTAAAAATTTAATCGAATTTTTTTTGTTAAAATTTTATCGAATTTTTTTTTGTTGAAATTTTATCGGAAATTTTTTGTAGAAATTTTGTCGGAAATTATTTGTAAAATTTTATACAAAATTTTTCGGAAATTTTTTTGGAAAATTTTTTTCAAAAAATTTTAGTAATAATTTTATCCAAAAATTTTTTTAAAAATTTTAATCAATTTTTTATCGGAATATTTTTGTAAAAATGTTATTAAAAATTTTTTTTATAAATATTTTTTGTAAAATTTTATTGAAATTTTTTGTAAAAATTTTATCAAAAAATTGTTTGTTAAAATTTTATCAAAAAGTTTTTGTTTACAATTTTATCGGAAATTTTATAAAAATTCCCAGTAATTTTTTTGTATAATATATTTAATCGAAATTTTTTCGTTAAAATTTTATCGAAATATTTTTGTTGAAATTTTATCGAAAATTTTTTAATTTTTATTAATAATTTTATAATTTTTTTAATAATTATTAAATTTTATTAATTTCATCAAAAAAATTTTTTAAAAATTTTAATCAATTTTTTTATCGGAAATTTTTTGTAAAAATGTTATTCAAAATTTTTTTATAAATATATTTTTTTTAAATTTTATTGAAATTTTTTGTCAAAATTTTATCACAAAAATGTTTTATCGATATTTTTTGTTGAAATTTAATTTTATTTTTTAAAAAATTCTACGTAATTTTTTGGTATAATAAATTTAATCGAAATTTTTTTGTTAAAACTTTATCAAAAATTTTTTTGTTGAAATTTTATCGGAAATTTTTTGTTGAAATTTTGTCGGAAATTATTTGTAAAATTTTATAGAAAATTTTTTTTTGGAAAATTTTTTTTTGAAAAATCTTAGTAATAATATTATCAAAAACATTTTTTAAAAATTTTAATCAATTTTTTTATTGGAATTTTTTTGTAAAAATGTTATTGAAAATTTTTTTATACATAAATATTTTTTGTAAAATTTTATTGAAATTTTTTGTCGAAATTTTATCAAAAAATTGCTTGTTAAAATGTTATCATTAAGTTTTTGTTTAAAATTTTATCGATATTTGTTGTTGAAATTTTACCGGAAATTTTTTAAAAAATTCTACGTAATTTTTTTGTTGAAATTTTTTGTGAAAATTTTATAGAAATTTTTTGTCAAAATTTTATCAAAAAATTGTTTGATAAAATTTTTGTTTAAAATTTTATAGAAAATTTTTTGTTGAAATTTTATCGGAAATTTTTTAAAAAATACTACGTAATTTTTTTGTTGAAATTTTTCGTAAAAATTTTATAGAAATTTATTGTAAAATTTTATAGAAATTTTTTGTAAAATTTTATCTATTTTTTTTTTTAAGTTTTATCCAATATTTTTATCGGAAATTTTTTATAAAAATTTTATTGAAAAATTTTTATAAATATTATTTATCCAAAATTTTTTTTTTAAAAATTATTAAAATTTTTTGTTAAAATTTTATGAAAATATTTGTTGTTAAAATTTTATAGAATTTTTGTTTGTTGAAATTTTATCGGAAATTTATTTTTAAAATTCCAGCAAAATTTTTTTGTTGAAATTTTATCGGAAGTTTTTTTTTGTGAATATTTTATTGAAATTTTTTTCAAAATTTTATAGAAAATTTTTTGTAAACATTTTTTTATACAAGCCAAAGCAGAAAATTCCAAACAACCTAAAAAGATCAAAAATTGGCCCTCACAGGGGTTTATTGATCTTCCAAGATCTGTATGTACTCCATGCGATCTACTGGTCGCGGTCTAATATTTATTTGACAAAAAAAGCTAAAGAAAGAAAGAAAGTACAAGCAACAAAATAAAACCGAAGTGAAAAAATATAGGTGGACGTTAAGGTAAAATTGAAACAATATTGACAACATATATTTTACTGTTGTCATACCTTTCGATGGAGACCGTCGTCACTGGCTGAAATCATTTTCAAGCCGCGTTTAAAATAGTACTTTTTAAAATAGTTACTTTTAAACGCGGCTTGAAATTGATGTCTTCACATCGAAAGCACTCGCCAAACGTACCAATACAATAGCCAGTGACGACGGTCTTCACCGAAAGGTATGACAACTGTATTTTATTAACTGGCGGAACAAATCCAATGACACATATTTTGATTTTTCTCACCAATTGTAACATATTTTACAAAACTGCAAATTAATTATTTAAATTAATGAAAAATATATATTATTTAAATAAAAAAATTAATTTAAAGTAATCTGTTCGTAGCGTACAAGCCAGTCGAGCTTTGCTGTAAAAAAATTCCTTGCCTCGAGTTGTTAGTGTATATGTAAAGTGAAAGACAAAGACGACAACACATAGTTTTGGAAAATCAATTGATATTCAATAAATGCAGCAACTTTTTGAGCTGTAGACAACAACAAGCCGTTTAAATCCCTCTAGGGACAGCTAATCTAAAAAGTTTGGATTGGACTACGACTGCTTAAAACAATGTACAATATACTTATGAGAGTTAGAGAAGTATAATTTTTTATTTTTTATTCTAAAGTCGGTACTTTTTGTTGTGTGAAAAATAATAAATGTGATTGGTCTGCACCTTTTTTCAGCCATTTAAATCGAAGTGCGGTGTTTTATGGAGTTAACTTGACTTTTGTGACTTTATAATTTTAAATTGAGTAAATCCATTTAATATTACATTGTATATTGGAATTTATAATATGTTATATTAAATATTTTTTCTGCAAAAAATGCAAAAAGAAATCAAAACTTCTAGTCTTAAAAAACAAACGATATTATAAATTTGTTTTTTTGTTTTATCTGCTGTATATTGTTAAAACTTACAATATACAATGGCACTTTAATAAAGTGTTTGAAACCAACTCTTCTTGATTAAATATATTTTCACCTGTTTAACCTTTTCATGTAATAAAACCACAATCATTTCATTATTTTTACGATTATTTTTTGTGGTTGCTTAAGAAAAAACGCAGAATAATAAAAAAAAGAGACCCAAAAAACAATATCACTGAAAACACTACATTTGCATTTGGGGAGCATAAAAAGTGATACAAGTTTTTGCAATTTATTTAATTCCCGAAAATTCACAAAATAAAACAAAACTCAATAATTCACAGAATTCACACACAAGTGAAGTGTAACAGTACGAATTCAATGCGTTAAAATATGTTGTCGTTGTCGTTGCCATTGCTGATGCTGTAGCAGTTGCCGGTTGCTGTTTGTTTTATATTGAAATGTAATTTAATATTATCATTATCGCATTGTTATATGATATTTGGTGACAATCTACCACAAATTGACAGCATTTGACTCAATTGTCATTGTCTCACAGTTTGTGTAACATTCAATTTTTGTTTTTGCTTCCTTTTGCTTATAAAACTGTAAATATGGCTCAAAAAAAAAAAAGAATAAAATACTTGAATTAAATAAAAAACAATAAGTTTTTATGCTTCTATACATACATATACACACATACATACAAATTTAGTAAAAACTCCCCATTTTTCCTTTATTCCTTTATACTTAATTTTGTTCAGGATTTAAAATTCAATCAAAAATTGTTCTTTCTTGTTTATCTGTTTTCCTCTTATTGTAGCACTTAGAAAAATTTTATACAAATTGTGGCTTGTTCAAATACCTCATAATAATGCTGCTTTTACTTTTATATTCTTTTCTATTTTTTGTTGGTGGCGATTGAAATATTTCGCATTTCCTTCTCATAATTCCTATTTCTACAAAGAAGAATATACGAATACAATATGGCAGGAAACAATTTACTTGGAATTGCTACAAGTCTAGGATTCGTCTATCTGTTTTAAAATCCCTTCTTTTTTCTTCGTTATCATCAGTTTATAGTATGTGTACATTTAGATGTTTATTATTTCTACATTTTTTCTTTCCTATTTTTAAGTCGTTTTATGGTTTTAGTGACTGAAAGAGCTTCCTTCACCTCCTGCTTTTTTTTATCTCTTGTAGAATTCTAAGTCCAAAAGTATTGAATTTGTTTTAAGTATTTATTTATATAAAGTTTATTATTTATTTTAAACATTTTGTTAAGGGATTCACAAAGCTATAAATACATACATATATTTCTTAGCATTTGCACTTAACACTTAACAAAACTACATATTTCATATAATTCTTTAAAATGTAATAAAATCAGAAAAAAAAATTTAAACATAGAATATATTGAAAGAATTCCTGTTCAAATTTGGAGTAGAAAATCCTTAAGACTTCTGAGATTTTGAAAAGACGTTTTGCTGTTTAATAGTAAAAAAAAGTTTTTTTTTTCATTTTAATGCTTTTTTTAAAGTGTAAGGAAGGTTTCTTTGACAATTGTCATACCTTCATCATTAGTCGTTATTTGTAGCTCTCCAGGAATTCTTTCAATATATTCATTGTTTATAATTTTTTTTCTTAAAATTTCTTTAAAAATTTTGTTTGAAAGTAAATGTGCGAAATAGTGAATTCGTTCGACATTGTGAAACTGGCAGTAAATCCACATAAATACATAAATGTGAAAAAAGGCCAAGCTTCTATCCAAAAATTCCGACTGTAAATAGTACTGAGATCAAAACGACATTCATAGTTTTGTTTAGTAATTCAATTATAGAGACAGATATACAGTGAGGTGCACAAATGAGGTGCACAAATTGTACTTTGAGCACTTTTTGTTTCATAAATATAAAAGTAATTAAGCAAATCCAAAAATGTTTATTGTCGTTTATTAAGTATCTAGTACTTAATAAAATTATATAAAATTTGTGACAAAATACATCAACCACCAAGAAAAAACCAAAAAAACCAAAATAACTCTTATGTACACTATTTTGCACCTCTGCATTTTATGAAGAATTTGAAAGAAAAGGTTATTTGAAAGAAAAGGTGTACGTCGATAAGCTAGCAACAATTCAAGAGCCGAAGGATGCGATAATTCGGCACATTAAAGGCATAGCACCTCAATTATGTCTCAGCGTCATGGAAAATTTGGAGCATCGAGTGGAGGTATGCCTATATTTTGTTCCATACATACCATACCAGCGTTATCAAAGTAAAAAGAAATGACAATAATTTCCTAAATAATTTTGTCCCTTAAAATTTAACCATCCTTTAGTTCTTAAAATTAATTACCCTCGAGAGAGTTTTGTATTTATTTTGTTATCTCTCTGATAATAAAGGGAGAATAAAAGCCAAGTTTTTCTTATTTTTCTTACTTGAGCTCGTACTCGTAACAGGAGGAGTTACAAAAAAAAACACATTAAATAAAATCATAGTTTTACACAAAATAAAATAAAAGAAAACTCTAATAAGCATCATTTGTTGCACATTGCTAACGATTTTATACAAAAGAAAAAAATGCAATGCACCACACAAAAGACTAACTGATGTATCCCTTTAAGTATTGAATGTGTGGTTTTTCCAGATTTTACAAAATTCAATACATTTCCGTTTCTAATAACAAACACTTCACGTACACATTAAAAAAAGAGCAAGAAAATATAAACTGTATGTCGACAATTTTAATCTTTAAACAATCCGAATTTGTTTCTTTTTCCTCTTGATTAGAAATATCCAATGCCTGAGTAAAGGCACAAAATGTGGAAATACACACATACACATAACCAAACCCTGATTCACATCTTCTCGTAGAAATGCAGTAAGAAAAAAAGAAAGGATTGCTGTGGTCAATAGAAAGTATGAACTGAAGCTGAAAATGTGGCAACTATCTGACATTTATGGACAAATATAAGTTCGTTTTAGATATTAGTTTAAGTGAGTGTGTATTTGAGAGTTCCTCTTTGGTCTATTTTACCGCTTTTTTATACTTTAAGTTTTGTTTTTTTTTCGAAAATATTTTTCCTCTTAGAAAACCACTAAAGGAAACAAAACCTTACATACATTCATTCATACATTCATGCATACATACACATGATTTCTGAAAATTTGACTTTATGCAAGGCTATACGTATTTGCAACATTGGTTGTTGTTTCTTTTTTTCTTTTACAAGTGGTTGCAGTAGGTTTGGGTTTTAATAAGTAAAAAAAAATGCTGTAAACTGCCGGATGCAATATGTATGTAGGAGTAGTTGTTGCTGCTGCTGTAGTAGTAGTTAGTGAACTTTAAAAATTTCGAAGCAACGCTTAAATGCATGTGTATGTAACAATGCATGTGTTTTTATGGTTTTTACAGTTTTATAAGTTGTTTGTGGCAGTTTTTATTGTATTTCAGTTTAGTTTTTTCCAGCGTGACTTAAAAAAAAAACATTGTTGCTAAGTTATTTAAGTTACAGCCTCAAATTTCATGTGAATTTTTTATCTGCTTTATGGATTTTTTTTATTGGTATGCCTGGAAAATGTTAATAGGATACAGATGCAGCAAGTTAGTTTTCAAAACTTAAAACAGTTTCATGTACGAGATTTTTAATAAACAAATTAGTTAAAAATTTGAAAAAGGATCTCCTACTAGGGAAAGGCAACTAACAAATGTCTTATCGTGTGACTAGGTTTTAAGTTACATGGAGCGGTTTGGATTTTAACACTTTCTACATAAGCGACCCCTTTACTTTCACTTTAGCATGGGGTCATTGCCACAGATACGACACTGCGTGATAGGTTGTAGTCCTAGAATCTCAAGATATTCTTGTCAGATCTTTTGGTAAATTGTCTTTTTTTAACACTTGGAAACTGTTGTAAACGTAACTGACGTGATGTGTCGTCATCTTGTAGACCTTATAATTTTACAAGTCAAGGGATGACTACGACTAGCGTAATTGTTACCAATTAACCCGCAGGGGTACAACTAATTTTATCTAATTATTATTCTTTTGTAAGTAATTTCTTCTATTTAACATTTGAGTGCAGAATTTTCTTTAAATTTATTTCAAAGTTCATGTCCTGTGAAAAATGATGTTTGCCTATTATTTGGTCGTCACAGTGGGCTTGTTAAAGACACCATTTAACACTGTGATTAACTGTGAAATATTCGTCACCATTGAAATTTTAATGATTTAATAAGGATTTTTGAACCCTTAAAGAGGGGTTCACTAAACGGAGTAATATTTTTTTAGACGGTCTTTGGATATATTTAAAGCGTAACTTGCTTGGCCAGGCTTATAGCGTGTTTGAATATTAAGGGCCGATGTTGAATGAAAACTATACCTAAACGTCGTTTTTTTCTGCATTTAATTTGACATTTCTCAATTTCAGACTAACTCATTTTGAACCATGGAAAGATGTAAACAATCGAGCGTTGCGACAAATTCAATGGCCGTGTTATCTCTTGTAGTGGCGATGTCAATTGGCCGCCAAGATCATGTGATTTGGCACTGTTGGACTTCTTTCTTTGAGGTTATTTGAAAGAGAAGGTATACGTCGATAAACCAGCAACAATTCAAGAGCTAAATGAAGAGATAATTCGGCGCATTAACCGATGCCTAAGCGTCATCGAAAACTGGGAGCATCGGATGAAGGTGTGCCGCCGAAGTAGCGGCGGCCATTTGGCCGATATTTTATTCCATACATAATTAAACCATACCAATATTATCAAAATAAAAAGAAATGACAATAATTTCCTAAATAATTTATGTGATAATCAACATCGGCCCTTAAAATCTAACCACCCTTTATTTAAAACCGCTTATTTTCCTTTAAGATGATGATGAAGGCAAAATCAGCTTCGTTAAGTCAGTGTTATATTTTCATATAATCATTAAATTCCAAGATTGAGGTCATGGTCATGGTAATGTAACGAGTGATTTTTTAAGAGCTTGAGAACTTTTTTTAAAAAAAAAACGCATAAAATTTGCAAAATCTCATCGGTTCTTTATTTGAAACGTTAGATTGGTCCATGACATTTACTTTTTGAAGATAATTTCATTTAAATGTTGACCGCGGCTGCGTCTTAGGTGGTCCATTCGGAAAGTCCAATTTTGGGCAACTTTTTCGAGCATTTCGGCCGGAATAGCCCGAATTTCTTCAGAAATGTTGTCTTCCAAAGCTGGAATAGTTGCTGGCTTATTTCTGTAGACTTTAGACTTGACGTAGCCCCACAAAAACTAGTCTAAAGGCGTCAAATCGCATGATCTTGGTGGCCAACTTACCGGTCCATTTCTTGAGATGAATTGTTCTCCGAAGTTTTCCCTCAAAATGGCCATAGAATCGCGAGCTGTGTGGCATGTAGCGCCATCTTGTTGAAACCACATGTCAACCAAGTTCAGTTGTTCCATTTTTGGCAACAAAAAGTTTGTTAGCATCGAACGATAGCGATCGCCATTCACCGTAACGTTGCGTCCAACAGCATCTTTGAAAAAATACGGTCCAATGATTCCACCAGCGTACAAACCACACCAAACAGTGCATTTTTCGGGATGCATGGGCAGTTCTTGAACGGCTTCTGGTTGCTCTTCACTCCAAATGCGGCATTTTTGCTTATTTACGTAGCCATTCAACCAGAAATGAGCCTCATCGCTGAACAAAATTTGTCACATTTGAACATTTCGAACCGAACACTGATTTTGGTAATAAAATTCAATGATTTGCAAGCGTTGCTAGTTAGTAAGTCTATTCATGATGAAATGTCAAAGCATACTGAGCATCTTTATCTTTGGCACCATGTCTGAAATCTCACGTGATCTGTCAAATACTAATGCATGAAAATCCTAACCTCAAAAAAATCACCCAATATAGGTCGTGGAGTCGATTTAACATAATTAGTTATTAACACCAGACTATTTCCGTTCTTCTATGGCTAATGTCAGAGTGCGCACTACAAGCGTAACGAAGCTAGCCAGAGTGCAACACGATTTTATTGTTTATAATAATTTTCAGTGCTTTGTAATGGATTCGCACGAAGAGTTTTATATTTCAGTTAATACTTTAATGCATTTGTTGTAAAGAAGAAAGGAATACATCGAATAAATAGAAGACGATCCGAAAAAGGTGAGTTCCACAATTGGTACAGTGAACTGAGGAATTATCCTGGAACATTAATTTTGTCCAAGCATGTCAATAGGTACTTTCTATTATATTTTTAATTTCAAAGGGAAGAAGTTACAAGGTGCTACAACGCACTACAAACTATAGTACATACTCGCATCAAGCTTAGCTCTCACTCTGACATCTTTCTAGCGAACACATAATTGCGTGTTAATAGCTTCGCTTGTAGCGCGCACTCTGACATCAGCCTACTTCTTAAAATCTATGGATCGCTAACATTGTATCACTAACGATCCTTGTTGCAAAATAAAATCAACTATTTTCTTATATTGGATAAATCTTGCTCTTGAAATATCTATAAGAGCTTAGACATGTAAGAAACAAAGGATAGAGGAAAACTCCAAATGACATATTGAATCCTTTATTGCTGGTGCATCGGCTCATCGCCCTTATTAAATTAAATATGCAAATAATAATGAAATTTTAAAATTAAGTAAAGTGTTTAAATCTGATAAAACAACAAATTCATTTATTTGAAAAGTATCTGAAAATATAGAGGATTTTCGTATGTTTGGGATACCATTTCGAGCAGATGACCTTTACGAGAAGTTTTGGCCAAAGCGAAGCACCCATTGCGATTTCAAGTCGTCGTATGATACGTACCTACCAGAATGTAGCTGATGTGGCCATCAGTGTAAAAATAAACCCAAAAAAATCAACTCGGTTTATTCGCTTGACAAGGTCCAATTGTGCCAGCAGCTGAAGGCAAGCGACCATCCACTTCGTTATGGCTTCTCAGTTTGGTATGGATTTCTTAATGGCGAATAATGCCAACAATCCTATTTTTTTAATGCTGCCAAAGGCATGATGCCTTTCAGTCAACGGAGAGCGATACAGAGCCATGGTTATGGATTTTTTTGCTCGGGAACATAATATTTGAATAGATACAGCTCGTCACACCGTCGATCCTTTGACCCATTTAGAGTTTTTATTGTGTTAAATATCGATTCTATGCCAATAATCTAGAAATCATTCACACCCTTAAGACTAATATCGTCCAAAACATTAGTACGATAGAAAAGAAACAATCAACAAAATCTTGGAAAACTGGACTGGACTGTCACTCGCATGAATGAATCATGTTGCAAAAATAATCGAAATATTTTTATTTCTAATATACTAAAAGAAATTAAGTTTAGTTCACTTTATTTATTTATTCGAAAGATTTAAACGACCAGTTAAAGGCTCTTTTGTGATGGTGCTATTTCTTGAATTGGTCAAACTCCAATTTAAGACCAATTAAGTTTTTTATAACTTGATTCTTAATTCATAGACATTTACCAACATTCTAGCGCTCTGCTTACATATTATCTGAGCGGATCGTTATGAAACGAACACCATTTATTTCAGTCTTAGTTTGTTTTGCAATTAATTTTGTTCACGGTAGATGAAGCTTAATATTCTTGCAATATTTTGCACTAAATTTTAACAATGCAAAGTGATTCAACCTTAATTCTAAATAAAATTAAGATTTTTTTTATTTTTTGTATTTTTTTTTATAATTTCTTTTTTTTCGTTTATTATTTATTGTATCTAAAATAAAAAAATAAAAAATATATACTTTTTAAGTCCAGCTGCTGCTAGACAAAAATAATGTTTGCTTCACAGTTTTCGCAATCATTTCCGGGTCATACCTCTGATGTACGCCCAAGAAAAGCAGTATCTTTTCTTTTTAGTCGAAAGTAACCAGGTTCACTTAGAATGTTACGTGCAGTGCAAATGGGTTTAGATGAGATTCAAGCTTCAAAACCTCTTGATTGTAAATAAATTTAATTTTTTTAATTTTTAAAACTGTGACACTCCCTTTTTGGTCGCTTACAGAAATACAAATTAACTTAAGTTGGCTACAGCCACAACGGTGGTTGTGTAGCTATGATGGCGTCAAAATATTCATCTCCATATAAGAGTGTGTATTATAGTTTTGACAGGTTGCAGCCAGTAGCCTCCTGCCGTCTATGTGTTTAATGCATTAGGCTTTTATTTAATATTATGGTTTGGGTAATTACAAATTATGCACCTCTTTCTACTCCGTTTCACTCAAATTCTGAAATTCATGAATTTATCTATACATATAATAAAACAGTAACTTATTTCCTGTCCCTCTGCATCAAGTAAAAATTACTGAATGGATTTTAACAAAATTTTGTGACGTGGTACTTGGAAGTATCCTGGTTCAAATATAGGGTACTTTTTTACACAAAAATATCTTATTTCCATGATATAGTGTAGAAAATGCAGTGAAAATAAGTAATTTTAACGATTTGCATACTTGAAGGCGTATATTTTAGCAGGGTGAAACTCTTAAAATAAAGCAAATACATAAACCATAACTGAAGCACTAAAAAGGTAAGGGTCTTTGGTGTGAATAGTTTTCAATGCAAAATCGGATAAAATATTGTAACGACGCTGACGAAGTGGTGGGCACAGCTGGTACCTAAATAAAAGAGAAATACAAATCCTTCATTGACGATTTCAAACTTCTTTTTTTGTTGAAATTACACATTTAAATCTAGAAATTGAAGAAACTCCTTATAGGGAAATCAGCTAACTTTTAGTGTACTTTAAGTTAACTACCTTGCAACCAATGGTAATTGAGGCTTGGATTATTTCTCTGGTGCTCTAAGCGGAAGTCAGTTTTCGTACTGACTGCTCAAAAGTTAGCTTATTGTAGTTTAGAATATTTCAAATTTTATTAGTCCAACTATTTATTTAAAATACATACATATGAAAGTTGAAGTCAAGCCTAAATTCGTTTTATTCTCTCTAAGGAGGATTAATTTAAATTACAAAGGTGATTAATATTAAAGAAAAATTGGAAAAATTTAGTTTTAGACAGTATCAGAATGGAATGCATTTTCTGGACAGCTACGTCCATCTTCAGCACTCTTATTATCTATTAGCTAAAACTTTAAAGATCTTTAGTTTAATCTGTCATCTCAAAATTCAAGAAATGGAACATCTTAAATTTAAATATAACTTGAAAACTCTAAAATTATTATCAAGTTCTCCTTTCAGACTCAAACGCAAGAAAATTCATTTCAATATAAACATTTTTCTAGATTTTTCAATTTAAATCTTGATTTTTTTTTATTGCATGCAGCAGCAACAGCACCATCAGTTTGAACTTATAAATTTTCCTCCCAAAAACTTTGAAAATTTATTTTTATGTCTACCAAGTGTAAATTTACCACTCTAAAGAGTAGTGGTGGGTGGTAACTAACACAGACAAATGGCAAAGTTAAGTGAAACTTCATGTGTGGCAGACTAGCGCTAACTTTAACAAATTGGCAGTGAGTAACTTACCAGCACAAAAAATAAACCAACAACAAAGTTATAAGAAGAAAAAAATTAAAATTAATATTTGAAAAGTTTATAGAGCAACAACTAACAACTACTACAGATGCACTATGAATTTGATATTGCTGTTGTTGCTATTGTTCTGCTTCATCTTAAAGTAACATACAGAAGCTAAAGAAAACTTGCAAAGACAGACTGACATCAACAGTAACAAGAAAAATATCTACGGCATCTGTGCGATGTGTTGTATTTCCACTGACAAGAAGATCATGAGCGCAACAATAAATAGAAAAACGCCTTTTGCCAAAAAAAAGAAAAAAATGCCTAGTTAGTGAATGAAAAATGAAGAAAGTCTATTTAAGGATGCATTTGCCTGGCATTTACTTGCTACTCTAAATTTATAATGTTCTTACCCATACACACACACACACACACTCGCACACACACACAAATACACACTTGCTAGTATATGGCTGTAACATGGAGTTTATGAGAAAAATACTTGTATAGTGTGCACTTCAAAATATTCCTGGTGTTGAAAGCTTCCTTCGTCATTTGTGCTGTGTTTTCCAACGTTAATTCTGTTATGGCATATTAGTTCTTTCATACATTGGCACAAACGCCAACACAAAAAATGTTGCATTATTGTGAGAAGAAACAGATCAGAACACCTTAATAAGATTTTTTGTGAAATTCTTCCATTTTAGTCATTTGATTGTTCAAACTTTCATTAAAAAGTACCCTTTTTCTCTGACATTTTAAGGAAGGAAAATTGTTAAATAAGAGGAAATGAATATAGAGCAAAGTGTTTGTAATGTTTAGGATGGCATGGTAGTATATTTTGCTAGTTTTTTGTTTATGTTCTTGCTCTTATTATTATGATTAATTTGTTTCTTTCTACGCAATGACACCTTTAAGAAAATTTTCAAGCAGCAGAATTAAAATCGTACCATCTCTAGGCAGCATTTTTCCACCACCTGGAGCTTGTTTAAAAGTGTGACAATCAAAAATACGATATCGTTCTACATAAGTAGTGTCACTGCACAGTGGTTGAAAACAGCACAAATTGTTTATATTAAATTAAATTAATATTTGATTTAATTCGCACAACCGTTTTTCACTTATCGATATTAATTTGAAATCACAAGTTTTTGTTAAATGTGTTACATAAAAAGTTATTTAAAATGTTTTTTTAATATTCAATTAATATATTGTAAAATATTTATCCTGTAGCGAAATCTATGTTTTACCAGATTTCTCGTAGACTTTCGCTTCCGATTTGAAAATATCTGTGTGAAGGTTTTACTTTTTTATTTAAATATTTTTGGCGAAATTTTAATTATTGATATTTTGTGATATTTGTGATATTTTTTATGAAGTTCTATTATTTCTTTCAGTATTCTCTTGACTGTTTTAATTTTTTTTTTTTATTTTATATTTTTATATTTTATATTAATTGGTGAATTTTTAGAGTGTAGATTTCGTTGTGAAATTTGTATTAATGGCAGGTAAGGTATGGTTACGAAAGTAGTGCTATATAATATATACACCTTAATTTAAGTCAATTGTTATTCCCTTCCAACTTCGGCCGAAATAGTGCCCCAGATTATATTTCTTTCATATACTTCATTATATATCATTAAGCCATTTTATTTCCATAATAAACCTTAAGTCTTGCAAAGATGCCTAGATAACTGTTAGTTGTAGCCACAGAAAAATAACATAAAAATATATTGAATATTAAAGCAACATCTAAGTTAAGAAGGTTCATAGCTTATTTCCTGTACATAAAGCCTGCAAAAAATGATTAGTTATAGTAAACTCATAGCCTTTTTGTTGCGTACCAAGTAATACTGTTCACAATTTTATATTGTTCCTCTAAATTAAATACCTTTCAGATCACACGCAAAGAAAAAACAAAGTTGAGGTAACCATAAGCTAAGAGCAACATATTATGGTTTAATTATATGGTTGTAGCTAAACATTAAAACATTATGGTTAAATTAAACGATAGTATGGTTAAAAACTATTAAATGTCATATAGGAACATTTTTCATTTTTTATTTTTAAACATAAATACATACATATATATGTACATATGTATGAAAAGAACATAAAAAAATTGTTTGTTATAAATGGATTAAAACACAAGCTTCTTAAGATATCAAACGTTTCTTCTTTTTCTTATAATTACAAGGATAACAAAGAACCGTTAGCGACTTTAACAACCTTAAAAAGTTCATCAAGAGTATCATGCAGTCAACTGATCAGATCAACTGATCGGCCTAGCTCTGATTCTGCCCCACTGTGCACTGTACATATTCAAACACATCCATGTGTGGTAGTAAAAAAGAATTTAAACACAGGCAGCTAAACACAAAATGAATGATGAATGTTTAAAGTTCAAATCCAATGACACGCTTCATTGATAATTTTCTTAGCGACATAAGCAATTTACCTCTTGTAAGAAAGAAACGATACAATAAAACGAATGTTAAATCATATACAATACATGGCTTGAAGGAGTATTTACTAAACCTCAATCTATACGAGCAGCACCATAAAAACAACACAAAAAAAAAACAAAACCATAACAAGCATCATTATCAACACAGGTGGTATAAACGACAATATTATTAAGGCTGGGCCTTATCTGGAAAAGCCAACCCTACTAGACTTCTTCTTTTCCTATTAGCTTTAGGGATTTAACTTACTTCAAGAGTCAGTCTTGTAATTTTACTTTCATTACCACTTGTAGCGAATGCAATGTCATTTGTGACGTCACTATTATTGGAAAGCAGTAACGTAAATCATCACTATTGTGTGTTGAAAAACATAGCAAAATTTGACATATTAGTTAAAAAGACACCCTAACGGTATCACCTGCTTGTTTTAAAGATTCTAAAATCAACTGTTTGCTACGACTCGCATTGAAAGAAGTAGTAAAAGTGTGTAAAGGCGTGTTCCGAACAATTGTCTAAAATTGCCAGAGACAGTTTTTGGCACATTCTAATTGTCAAATATATTTTCAACTTTTCCTTTTTCTTTGTTAGCTCTTAACCGCCTTCCCTTCATCAATCGGTTAATTTTAATGAACCATCACACATTCTTAACTTTGAAAAATTGCTTTTCTTCTTCTTTTAATGCCAAACTTTTCTTAACATCTCTTCTGAGTTAAATATTTTGTTGTTGTTGATTAAGTCTGTCTGCCTGTCTGAATGTCGTTGACAAATGTTTTTAATGGGTGTCAGTCAGTTTTGTTACTATTGTGTGTGTGTGTCTGTGTGTGTGTTTTCAAATCTATCTTATCTAACAGACAGAAGACTAACATACAACCAAGCTGTATGTCATCATTGTCTTCATCTCCGGTGTCACATTGTGTAATTGTTGGTTCGGTGGTTTATAAAAGGGAAAGTGTAAATGTGGCTGATTGTGGTAAATCAATCAGCTCCATCACCTTGTTCGAATAAAAGAAAAGAAAGAAAGAAAAACCAGAATGCTTGTGCAACAAGAAAAATGTCTTCTGCCTTTAGTGCGGTTAAGTTTGGAAAATAGTCTTTATGTTGA
Source organism: Phasia obesa (assembly GCA_949628195.1). Classification (NCBI taxonomy): domain Eukaryota; kingdom Metazoa; phylum Arthropoda; class Insecta; order Diptera; family Tachinidae; genus Phasia; species Phasia obesa. Next base: position 119,191,580 of record OX451218.1, read on the forward strand.
AGGCCATTGTTAGGTTATGTTTTGTTAGATGGCTTATTAAGTTAATTGGGGTTTTTTGGGTTTGTATTCTTTTTGCTCTATAATCTTCTGTTATTTATTGTGTTCTTTATTCTGCTACATCCCTGATTGCCTCTTGGCCTGTGATTAATTACAAAGTATTTGACGAAGGTTAATATTGCTAGAAGTTTCACCTTCTTCTCTGTGGAAAGATGGTTGATTGTGTTTAGTAACAGTAATATTATTTCATGTTCATAAACTTTTAAGAGCAATGAAAATTTATGATTTCCAGTTTTGTTATATACAAAAAAAAAAACTTATTTAAATTGCGTTTAAAGTAACATGGGTCTCAGGGATTTATTAAAATTAAAAAAGATCAAATTTAATTACAAATAAATAACAAGTAAAAGTTTATTTATATCCTGGTTAAATTTTAAGCAATCAAAAAGTCAGGCTAAGAATTCAAAATAAGTATTTCAACACCCTGTATATATTTTACTTAAAGGAATTGAAGCTGGACATATATTATTAATTTATAAAAAATTTTCTCACAACTCAAAAAAGCCTTTGTTACAAAATTTTGATGTAGAAACTCTATAAATTGGGATTTAGTACGATCCTGCTCAAGTGAATTGAATCCTGTTTGGGAAATGGAAACCAATGCGTGAAATTCCGCACTATATATTCAAAATATATGTATTAATATCATATGAGAAAAGGCAGCAGAGGCTTAAGATGCCTCTTCTTATTTTCACTTTTTATTAACGATCATCTCAGACTCTAATGTCTGCGGACGATGTTAAAACATATATTTTTGGTCGAAAGGCCTACCGTGCAAATATATATGCCGCGGGATGTCAATATCTATTTTCCGCATAAATCATTGCTAATAACACCACAAACATTGGCTTCTGTTACAAAATTTTTAACATAAAAACCAAAAAGAAAAATGTGAAACACTTCGCTAATCATACATTCATCCTAGACATAAACTCTTGTGTGGTATATTGTAAGTTTGAGTTTAAAAAAAAAAACTTGGAAAAAACATCTATTGTATTTAGGTACAAATTATACTTTGCAAGACCAATGTTTTACCTGCTTAAAAACATCCAGAAATAATACATTTTTCATATTTAAGTTTGTTATAAAAAGATAAAGAAAAATCAGATATTGACGGAATGAAATGCTACAAAAAGTCACATTTAACAAATTGCAGCTGCTTTGGCAAAGTGTAAGCTTAGCAAGGGTTAGATATTGTGTTTTGATAAAACATTATTTTAAGTTGATAAAAAATATAATTTCAATTAAGAAGTCGGAAAAAGTGCCAAAACATTGGGAAAATTTTTTTAATATTTAAATTTAGTAGTCAAACTATTTATTGACATGCAAATGATTTGTTAAATTCAGGCTTAAGCTCGATTATTTTCAACGATATTATATAACTAGAGACATAATATCGTTGAAAACGTCCTTCTGCGTTCTTCCTATCTACATAGCACACAGTGCTATGGCAAATATTTTTGTAGAATAAATTAACCCTCTAACTCCATTGCATAATGGAATTTTGTCGCTTTATTCTAACAAGTCGTAAAAAATATCGCGAAAAAGTGAAAGGGCGGGTATAAAATATTTTACAAAAATGTTGGCCATAAAATTTTTATTACATATTTATGTCAGAATACTCCAAAACCCAAAACTAAACACAAACAATAAAAAACAATTAAATTCAATATTGACTATTATGGTTCGCATTTTTCGGGGTCTTTTGTACGATTTGTTAGAATAAAGCCACAAAATTTCATTATGTAATGTATATGTATGTAGAGGTTTAATATATTCTACAAAAATATTGTCTAGAAAGTTGCTGAACATACCCTACACTTCAGATGTAAAGAAAATATAGTTTTATAAACTCATACACGCAAAGAAAAAATATAGTTGAGGTAACCATAATCTAAGAGCAACATGTTATGGTTGAATTATATGGTTATATATAAAAATAATATTGTTGTCGTTGGAACATATTATTGTCTACATAAAAATAACATTGTAAAATACAACCATAGTTATTTTTGTAATATAAACATACTATAATATAATTTGAAACATGTAAATGCTTATATGTGACAACGTATGAATATATTTATAAATAACAAAAAACAAATACACGAATATTTCCATTTAGACTTACATACATATTTTAATATTTTCTGCTTACCTTTTTCTGTGTTATTTAAATTAATTAATTTAAAACTATCATTTATAATAAAAACAAATTTATTTGTTGACAACAAATATGTATTTAATGTTTTTACGGTTTTAGATGAACCGATAGCTTACACACATATTTCTGAACTGAAAAACTATCAAAACCAAAATATGTATTTTTAAAACCAAACATTATTTGTTTATTTTTAGTCGAACTTAACATACTATGTTTAATAATAATATATTATGGTTATAATTTTTAAATATTAAAAATAATTTGGTTGTGGTTTGAATTTTAATATGTTTCAAATCAACCATGTTGCCTTTTTGGTGCGTATAACAATTGAATGATGAACTGTTAACAAAAAGCTTGTTTATCGTGACCAAAGTATTGTTTTAAATAACTATAACTTGTTAACAGCAAACATCTATTGTTACGGAGAACATAGTGTGGTTGCCGTGACCATACAATAACCATGTTTTTTCTTTGCGTGTAGGCTGTGGGAACAGACCAGAGCTTTACCTACACCTCAGATGTAAAGAAAACAAAGTTTTATAAATTCATAGGCTGCAAGAACAGTACTGACCAGAGCTTTACCTACACCTCAGATGTAAAGAAAACATAGCTTTACATAAGAATTGGCCAGAGCTGGGAAACTTTTAACGCCTCTAGAATAAAATTCCAAAGTGATCTTTCAAAAGGCCGAACACGTATACTTTTTTTTTGGTCTCTTCTACCAGAATCAATCGTCGGAACCCTTTAGTTTGGGAGAAAGCTTGAAATTGTTATACAGTTTAATTTAATAAAGTAAAATAAATTAAACATTTATTACTTTCGAAACTTTTGTACAAAACAATACCTATCGTCAGTCTGTGTGAAAGAAGTCTCCCATTACTTAAAGCTTCCTTCTTGTTTTATGTGTTTTTCTTTAATATTTGTTGTTTGTTTTATTTGACTTATTTACGGTGACTATTGTAGCCTCTATTGTATTGTCACTATTGTAGCCTCTTGAACACTATTTTTTGTGCGTACACTATTTGTCCACTTTTTTAATACATGTCCCATTTTTACATTATTTTGGCTCATAATTGTTTACTTTTGTTAATTATTTCCACAATATTTAGAAGAAAATAATTCAATAACAGGTAAAAATCCCTTTGAAAACTCTACATTTTTTATGCTATTATAGGAAAAAATACTAGATTTAAGAGGGTTCATATGTAAATATGGTCCTGTCCTTAAAGTTTACTTTGAATTTTTTAAATAGTTTTTAATACTCCTTGTAAAATATTGTTTTCATTAATGAATATTTACTTTTTTATTTAATTCATTATATGTGTCCACTATTTTTTCCTGAAAATAATGGTCACCGTACTTGTATTATATAAATAAACTGACATAAACATAAATAGCGCATGAAAAGTTACAAACAATAAGAAACAAGTATTTTTGACCGATTCGGTGGTAAAGTTCGGTGATAGATGATAAAAGTACCCGTTATCGAAGGAAAGGCATATACTAGTACTTACTGGTGCCGTTTTATCCCTAGGAATGGTAAGAAAAGAAAATATTTTTTTCTGTACATGTTGATATGTGTACCATTATAATTTTTTGGCTACATATACAAAATGTCCCTCTGAAAAACTCCCTTAAAGCAAGAAATAAGCTAAAAACTCTTCAGACTAAATTGGTTAATATTTCATATGAAAAGTAACACAAAAATTTTAAGTGCATTTTTATAGTTTTTGGGAAATATTTCATTTTTATATTTTTGGACGATTTTTCATAATTTTTTTTTCTATACTTGTAGTTGTGTTATTACTTATATAAGTTGAAATATTTAATTATTGTGAAAAATACGTATGTTGTTAAATTTTATAATTAGGCGCCGCAGGAAAAAAGAATTGATAAAATATAAAAATCACACGATTTTTATACTTTTATAAAATATAATAAAAAATATAAAAAATCGCGCGATTATTTTTTTTTATAAAAATTTTTCCCTGCGGCGCCTAAGGCTAACATTTAGCTATAAACACCTTTACCACAATAATTAAATATTTCAACATATATTCGCAAACTATTTGTACCCTTATTTTTTTTATTCACAATATGTGTGAATAAAAAAAATAAGCTTTCATATTTATTTTAATGAATAAAAAATCTCAGAACGCACACAATAATAATTTATTTGCGTACATTAGTATCAATATATTTAACTTGGAAGCCGAAAAGTTTCCACAAAGATATTGATCACAGATTAGATACAGATTGCTCGAATAATTAAATCAATATTAACTTAGCTACGGTTGTAGCGACCACCACGAGCAGCAGGTGTCACTGCTCGCTTGGATTTTGATCACAGATTGCATACAGAAGTTGCAATCTCAAAGGTCGCTCGATGAAATAAACCAATATAAAGACCTTACTAAAACTTTTCACTTTTTATATTTTCATATTTAATAAATAAATTTAGGCGATAATTTATTTATATTTGGGTATTTTTTCACAATTTTTGAGCCAAATTTCCATTTGTCTTTTTTGGGCAATTTTAAAATTTTTTGAAGCAATTATACATTTAGCAATTTAGCATGCAGCGATTTTTTTTTATCTCCACCCTAGCCGGTAGGCAGTATGTTCTACTCATTATTTATTATTTTATTCCTTATTTCTTCGTCTAAAAGTGCTAAATTTCTTATCATTTTTATTATCATTAAAACAACTCGATTTTTTATTTTAAATTGTTTTAAAATTTTTATTTTTTCTTACTTTGTTCTTTAGTTATAATTAATTAATTTTATATATATTTTTTAATTGTTTTGTTGTAATTTTAATAAATTAGAATAGTTTATCTTAAATATAGTATTTATTTTACAATTAAATATTTTATGTTTGTTTTGTATTATTTTTTTGTTTGTTTGTTTGTATGTAGTGACTGCAACATTATTTTTAATTTAGTATCATCTTTTTAATTTAATAATGTTTTTTTTTTAATTTAATAATGTTTTTTTTATGGTTTTTATATATTTTTTTTTTTAGCATTTTCATAGCAATTTCAATTTGCATAATTTGATTTCTTTGCCTATTTGTTTTGTGGTTTTTTAAAACATGTCATTTAAATTTAAGTTTTGTATTTGTTTTAATTTAATGGCCAATAATAAGTTGCAATTAAGTTTTTTCTTTATCTAAATTATTTTTTTTTTTTAATTATAGTTTTAATTAAACAAACATCATTATAGATGATTTAATGCATGAATTGTGACAAACTTGTTTTACGAATTATTTTTTTTTTTTTTTGTTTTTATCAAATAATTTACAAAATAGTTTTTTAATAATTTTTTATGATGTTTTTTTTTTCACAAATAACTTGTTTGTTTAGTTTATCATCTAGTACCATCATCAATATAGGGTAACTTTTAGCAATTGGGGTTTTCAATGCCAAATAGGTGACTGTCTCTTTGTGGTAAGTGACATACATATGTACAGGGTGGGCCAAAAGAAACCAAGGGGTGTAAAAGTTTAATAACTTTTTTGTTTATTAACTTTTTTTTATTTTTTCTTTCAGATTATATAGACAACACTTGGAATTGTATTATTTAAACCAGAGATCAATTATTTTAACGCAAAGAGCATATCGCCGACATTATTGAAAATTTGATTATGAGTGATGAAGCTCATTTTCATTTGAATGGCTTTGTTAATAAGCAGAACTGTAGGTTCTGGGGTTCTGAAAATCCAAGAGCCATTCATCAACGCCAATTGCACCCCATCAGGTGTACAGTATGGTGTGGGATCACATCTGAAAATGTCATTGGGCCCTACTTCTTCGAGAATGAAGATGGAAGTGCTGTAACCGTAAATGGAGAGCGGTATCGGTTTATGATAGAAAATTTTTTACGTCCTGCTCTTGAAAACAGACCTGGTATGTGGTTTCAGCAGTACGGAGACACTGCCCATACTGCCCGAGACACAATGGCACTTTTAAGACAAATTTTTGGAGAGCCCTTGGTTTCTTTTGGCCCACCCTGTACATATGAATGTGTTAATTGCCCAATCGTTAAAACTCCAATATTATTAACTGTATTAACTTCGAAATATTTTTGTTATTCCTAAATAAATATGTTTTTACGAAAAAAATTTTTTTTTTTAAATTAGTTTATATTAATACTCCTAAATGACAACAGCTCATTTTACTTAAATTTAGATTTCAAGAAGAAATTTTTAAACTATAAAAAATTTTAACTAAATACTAAAATGGAGTTACTCCAGTTGGCAAGTGAGGAAATGGTGTTAAAATTAAATAGGCTTACTTTACATTCGCTTTTTATTATGCAAAATATAGTATAATAAAAAAAATTTTAATTTTTTTTATTATAACTCAGGTCCTCAGTGTAACTGTCGATGTTTATGGGGACCTTATATTTTGCATTCCTCAGCAATTAACATTACGTTACGGAGCCAAGTAAAAAATTTGATGAAATATTGATTAAATTAACTTTAAAGAAACCAAGTGCTTAAAAATTACCCTATATATGTTAATTAAAATTTATTAATAATTAAATCTATCCTAATTTTATATTTAAGGATTATTTCATGTATTTGTGATTTTATGATTTGAATTTTTTGTTATATTTCTACGACAAAATCAAAATCATTAGATATCAAAAGCAAGTAAGTTTAACAAGCGGCTTAAAAAAACAAGGAGCAGTTAGGATTCTTTTATTTTTATGTAGTGGCATTTTATATGTATCTTAAGCAGTTAAGTTTATTATAAAATGATTTTATGAATATATGGTTTTGGTTAAAAAATGTGTTTTAAGGTAGTTGTTTATAAAAATTTTAAAGGTATTAGATTTCATTATTTATTTTTTTTTTCTTCTTAAATGTTGTATAAAATTATATTTACAAAATTTATATTTTTAGAAAAGGATTTAAGCTTAAACTTATGTTTAATTTTGAATTATTTTTTTAGTTTTTGTTTATTTGTTATGTAAGTTTTTTCTTTTATTTTTTAATTTTGTAGTTACTTTTACACTTACAATCTGCTGGAAATTTACATAGTTCAACTATTACTAAGCTTAGGTATCATATCGTAGTTTTACTCAACGTTATTTAATTATTTTGTAGTAAATTGTTTATTATTATTTATTATGTGATGAGATGCATTGCTTATTTATTACAAGTTGATTGAAAGTGTTTTTTTTTTTTCTTTTCTATTTTAAGGTTTTGGGAGAAGGAAGCTGTTTTATTGTGAATTATTATTGCAAATTTTATCAGAAGTGCCTTAGGAAAATGTATACATATTTGTGTCAAGGTATAGATTTTCAAAATTGCCTTAAATCAATGAATATGTTCACATGCTTCTAGGGCAAAATTCTTTGATATCTAACTAGTAGCCAATTAGTGGTACCGCGGGAACCATTAGCCCAACTAGGTTCCCTATTCCAGTTATTAGACAGATCCTTTAAGAAGTTTGTCCCCCCGGGGGTAAAAACTGTCCCTACAGCATTGCTAAAGTTCTGACGATAGATAATACATAGATAGGCAACTGAAATGTAAAAAACCTAATTCTATTGTCAAAAAACCTAAGTCTAAGAATGTATTGGTAGAAAAATTTGTATAAGTGTTAGTTTTTAAAAATATTTCCCCACAGCACCTAAACTGCAAATAGTTGCATAAAAGGTTTTGTAAAAAAAACTATATTTTTTTACAATCATTTTTATATGTTAAAATTAAATATTTGTTTTGTTTTTTAATAAGAATAAGAATTTTGTATTTGCTGATATATTTATGTGCGAAAAACGTTGGATTGAATAATAATTTAAATTATTTATTAATCTGTATTGAAAATTTTCATCCCCTAAAAGACAAAAAAAAATACAACACTGTAAAGAAATAAATTTCACAATTTCAAAATTAAATTGATTTTAGTTTTAAAAAATTTAAAATTCATTTGTATACAATTGTAAATAAATTGGAAAAATTCAAAATTATTTACATATATCCTTGGAAAGTGCAACAATAAACATATCGCGTTAAAGTGTCTTAATGTAAGTAACAATTTTACTCCTCACTATGTGTTGAATTCACACCATACCCGTAAGTGTGATGATATTTATAACATTTGTGACATTGGAAGAGTTGGCTGTCTACATATACATATAATCTATGGCTTTGACGATGTGCTGTTGAGAAAAATGGGAGCACCAGACGCTAAGGTTCCTGGACCCTGAATAAATAGGTGTGTTTTATTATTGGTCCTCTTCGAAGCCCGACCAGTGCCCAAAAGACTGGTACCACAGAGATACGCCCCTCTCTGTGGTCGGTTGTTGTGAGGGTTCACGTAGTGCAATTGGTGCATGGTTGATCAAATGTGCTGTTGCACTCTCAACAGAAGGAGTTGGATGGTCTCCAACCCCTAAACAAGAGGTTAGGACATGGCTTCTATGTTCTATAAATTACTACTCATAGCGCACGTATTATGCTCTGTGCGATATTGCGCGATGGTGGGACATTGTCGCTTCATTGCGCTTGTATTGTGTTGTTTGCGGTATATATGACGCTATAGGGGTGTTGATCAGCACATTAAAAATTCACTCTGCGGTAAGAACACCATCAGTTAAGGGAAAACACGGCTACGTGCTGACATTAATCTTGATCACAAACACATTGCAAGGTGGGAGAGATGCTCTTGTATTGCAAAAGAGACTTTAATTTCTCAATAAAGGCATGAGCATAGTCCTGCCAATCCTGATACTAAAATTGCTATTGACTGTCTCCCTATGCATAATAAGGACGATAGTGGCCAAATCAATTTCACTCGGTTAAAAAAATAACTTTACAACCGCTGAGAACAGTAATCACGGTTGACATCTTCGACTCTGTGATTGAAAATAGCATATCGATCAACGAGTCACTATTTCCACTTTTTATAGACCTGTGCGTCGTTAGTGTAGAAAAATAATGGAGAAAGTAGCACAGTCAATCACAATCGATTGATTTCGCACATGGTTCTGTGTTTTTTAATTTATTGATTTTAAATTCAATGCTTCATAGAAGATTAAAAAAAAAATGAAGCAAATCATATGTACTATTTTTACCATGGTCCATTTATTACGTACACAAATATCCATTGTGGAATCAATAAAAATATATAATAAAATTGTAACACGAGCATTTCTGTACATTAAATAGTTTTTGGAAATTTTGTTGCACCAGCATAGTAATCGAAATGGATACAAAACCGCAATTTTTGGAACTTTGTTTTGATTTGTCTGTTTGTGTTCGCATCACGTAAAAACTACTGCATGAATTTTCATAAAATTCTGTGAGGAGGTACCGTAGTATCTCTTTTTAAATATAGGATACTTTTCTCCTGAAAAGTATTTCATTTCCGAAAGTAAATAGACAATAAGTAGTTTGCGTAAGCAATTTTGTCGATTTAAAGATACTGCAAACTTGATAGCATTTGTTATTTTTGAAAACGGGATATTTTAAACACCACTTAGAGAACTCTACAATAATTAAAGAATTTTATATAAAGCCTTCGTTCTGAAGTAACTACCCAGGGAAAGGTACTATAAAGTAAAAAAAGAATGACTCTTAAAATTTCGAATTTTATATAAATTTTAGAATTTTATCCAGGGATGAGTACTTTTATATAAAGTAAAAATATTTTAAAATTTGGTGTGGATTATTTTCAAAGTAAAATCGAACCAAATATTGTCAGGACGCTTACGACGTGGCGTATCTAATATATTCTTGATAAGAAAACTTAAAAATAGTTATTAATGCAACTCTCAAAGCGGCTTTTAATTAATACAAAAAGATATTATAATGACATTTTTAATTTAAAATAACTTTTAAAATTGCTAATCTAAATTAAATCCTCCCAAGGCACTCTAATAATATTAACATGAATAATATATTTCAAAATTATTATTCTGTAAATCGAATTATTTAATTTTTATTTAAATGGCAGATATGAATCTAAATATTTCGCTTTCACTTAAATGTCTTAATTTTTTGTTTCCTATTATTAAATTGAATTAAGTTTTTATACAATTTATGCTTTTAAATTTATACATTTAAAAATATAATTTTGTTTTTTTTTTGTTGCATTTATTTAAATTGAATTAAGCCAAAGATTTAAAGGCAATAAAATAAATTTAATGCAATATTTGTAGATATAAATCTTTTAATTTATTTTTTTGCTTTAGGCAAGAGAAGATAATAAAACTTAGCTTAACAAAAAAATAATAAAAAGACAATAATAGAAATGCTGTGTTTAAATAAAATTCTCTCTTTTTTTTTTTGTTTAATATTTTTAGAAAAAAAAAGAAAAAAAAAAGAAAAAAAAAAATAATAAACAATTGCCATTTTATGTATTTCCAAGCAATTGAATTTTATTAAAATTGTTTATTTAAGGAATATCGACGTGCTCATATAATATTTTTGTTGTTGTTGTTGTTTCAGATATTTGTTTTTGAAGCACAATTTAATAAATTAATTCTTTGTATCATCATTTAATTTAATTTAATTTATTTGTAGCCTCAAATAACAGATACATACATACACATATTTTCTTTACAAACATTTTTGTTAAAATTTTTTGTTTTTAATTTATCTTTTACTATATAAAAATTTTGAATTTTGAATAATTTATAGGTATTAAAATTTCATAATTTATTTATATTAAATTAATTTTACTTTTTTAATTTTTAACTCTAAACATGTTATGCCAAAAATTTTTGTGTAAAACAGTATATTTTTTTTGTCTTTAATTTAGGCCAATTTTAAGGTTTTTGTTTAAATAATTTTTATAAAAGAATTTCCTAGATTTTGTATAATAATTTTGATTATGTTTGCCTTTGTAACATTCCAATCGTTAAGTTCTTCTTAATTGTGTGTTAATGGATCTGTTTTGTGGTATGTGTTCCTGTAAAAGAGCATTTGGTTTTGCAAAAATAAACACTGCAATATATTAGTCCTGGAAATCTGTAGGCATTTTTTGAACAGTTTTGTGCGTAATTAAGGGGAGGGAAAAAAATTTGAGGAAATTAAAATTGGGTTTATTGTACTTTCATGGTACTTTTATTTTTTAGTAAATTTCAACAGATCAAACGAGTTCAGCGATAATTTTTTCTTAAAGTGTTGTTTAACAAAGATAAAAAATTCCATTGCCTGACCCAACTCCAAGTGGCACAATTATTATCAGAGGTTGTAAGATTTGTCTATGTTTCATTATTCTTTTTGCAAAAAGGTTGAAAATTGATTTGTTTAATTAAATGACAAATTTTTAATCATATGTAATAAATTAAATTTTCATAAATCCTTTATGAAAAAAAAAAAAATGATTTCATTTATGTAGTTTAAAAAAATAAAGAAATCTTAATCATATTATAGTTTCTGTAATAAATGAAAAATTTCTTACATACAAATATAGTTAATCATGAAACTTATTATAAAAAACAATTAAAAAGATCTTGAGTAACTCTAACTCAGTACCCTGTATAAAACTTGGTGTCCAGAATAGACATATCAGAATTTTGTCGATGATTTCAAACGATTACATTCAGTTGGTAATAAATATTTTTAACGATTTTAAAAGGCGTGGTCAATCCAACCGATATACGATGGTAGTTTGACAATTTCATGACTTTTTTCATTTCAAGCGCTGTAACTTCTAATACAATGCTGCCGAATTTTGAGCAAGCTGCGTCTAAAGTTTCTTTGTTTTTGACAGCCATTTAAAGCGGACAATTTAAAATGAGAAAAATGATTATCTGATTAAAAATTAGTTTTCGTTTTTTTTTTCTAATTTAAAAGAACTTAAGCCTGACTTCAAATAATCATTTGTATGCTAACAAATAGTTCGACTAATAAAATTAAAGCATTCAATATTATTCTAGTTTAGATAGATACTATGGAGACTTTGTGTTAAAAATTTTAATGGTTAAAAAGTGGTTTATTGAGTTCCGTTGTGGTCGTACCAGCACACGCGACAGCAAAATTTCAGGTCTTCCAAAGGAGACGTCATACCAGAAAATGTGATAAAATCCATGGAATGATATTTCTTAATTGAAGAACGAAAGTGCGTGAGGTGGGTAAGGCTGTAAACATCACAACCGCACAGGTACATAAATTTTACATTCATATTCAGAAACCGCAATCAAGACAATGCACTGGTGCCGGAATTTGGCTGACTATATGCCCTATAAACTTTCTTAAAACCCCTATGACTATTTGCTGTTTCCAAGGAGGTAATGGCTGGATGGTAAGAGAGTTCCTCGATACACTGCTTAGTAGTGTGCTAGTCTATCAGTCTGTGAGTTGTGGGTTCGATTCCCGCCAAAGACAAGCCAAGAACTTTACAGGTAGTGTTGTCTTAAAAAAAAAAAACGTAGAGGACATCACTAAAACAAACGCATATTTTAAGGGCCTTGGCAAATCTTATTACATATTTGGAGGTAATAAACAAATTATTTATTTACATATTTGCAAGATAACGTCATGCGCATGTTTTTCCTTTAGATAACGCAGGTAATCAGCAAATCTGTAATCAGCAAATTGCTTTAAATAAGTGCCTATAAATAAATCTAAGTAATAGGCAAAAATAGTCAACCCTGCAAATAAGCTCTCAAAATTTATATTAAAACTGTCATAATTTATATTTATACTCTTAATCAGATTTATTAGCCAATAGGAAGACAGTGTCGTGGCGTCATTAGGCCGATATGTTGGCGTAATTTTGCTTTTATCATTCTTACGTGAAAGCATAAAGAAACATGTCCTTATAACATGTCTTCATAATTTATATTATGACTATAATATTTTATATTTATACTCTTTATAAGAATTGTTAGCCACTAGGACGACAGTTTCGTGACGTCACTAGGCCGATATACGCAGAAAATTTCAATTTTATTTTTGGCGTAATCTTGACTTCTATCTTCCTTACGTGAAATCATAAATAAACGTGTCCAAACATGTCTTCAATTTATATTTATACTCTTAATCAGAATTTTTAACCAATAGGAAGACAGTTTCGTGACGTCATTAGTTCGATATGCGCAGAAAATTTCAATTTTTTTTTGAGTTGGCATAATCTTGTCTTTTATCATTCTTACATTAAAGCATTAAGAAACATGTCCAAACATGTCTTACCGTTCACCAAAAGTTTTCTTGCGAATGTTGTAGAGAGAGAGAGAGAGAGAGAGAGCAAAGAAGAAAGAAATGAGACACAGACTTACTGGTAATTAAATTGGGTATTTTTTATTTGTATTATTTTATTAATGAAATTTTTAAACAACACTTTTTAAAGAAAAATTAAAATTAGTAATCTGTTTTTCATTTCATTTTCATTTAGTTTTTATTTCTCTGTTGTCAAAAATATTATATTTTTATCGTTTAAAATTATTTATACTTTAATCTTTTAGAAGACGTACGTACATACGTTTTAATTATTTAAGCAAATTTCAAAAATATATTTAATATATTTACTAATTATATAATTTATCTTTTCATAAAATTAAATAAATTTACAATTTTCTTATTTTTTTTTTTTTTTTTGAATAAGTCTATAAAATTAAACACGCATACTCACACATCATAAAAACCACAATTAATTAACAAAAAAAAATTTAAGATTTATTTTATAATTTTAATCAAGCAGCTTTGTCATCTCACTCATACTTTTGCTGACTTAAAAAAAATAAGTCTACTCCATTTTGCACTTATTCCAAAAATTCTCTTACACGCCAAATAATTTAATTAGAATATAATTACTTTCTATCATTAATAAATGGAATTATTATGGTTAATGTTATAGTAATGAGAAAATTACAAAAATAAACAAAAAATAATTAAACAGAGTAATAAAATAAAACAGGCAGAGTATAGGGTTTGTTGGATGAATAATTAATGAAATTCCTTAGGCAAATATTTATTATTTATATTTGTATGTATGAATTTATGTATGTATGTCAGGGATGGTAATGTTAGTGCAATTGTACTTTTTGTGGTACAATTGAAACCTGAAAATTAAATTGGTACACCAATGACTCATTTTAAATAACATTTCTTGTAGTTGCGATTTTTAAAACATAAAAGCAACTTTAGCAAATTTAATAAGGAAGAAGCCATTGAGAGATGGATAACTGAAGGTATGTACAAATTGTGGGGTAATGGGTGATTCAAGTAGAGATACTTTTTTCAGTAGCCTTTTTTGACAGATCGCGTGTGATTTTTGTGATGTTATTTTTGTTTAGTATTGTTTGGCATTTCATAATGCAAAGACTTACGCCTGAACAACGTTTACAAATCGTTCAACTTTATTACGAAAATGTATGTACGTTCTGTGAGGAATGTGTTTCGTGCACTTCGCTCAACTTATAGTCAACATAATCGGCCTACTGAGCGTACTATTCGAAAAACCATCATCGATTTTGAGACCCAGAATTCATTATTGGATAATATTCGACCGAATAGACCACATCAGCACACTGTGAAGAAGTGGATCGCGCGTTATATCTTAACCCAAAATTGCTGCCCTTACAACTCTTGATAAGGGCCTGTTAAATATTTACATGGAAGATTATTTTATTTACTTTTCATCATTTTAAGAGGTATGGGCTATCTAGATAACCCGGGAAACTTCTATAATATTATTTTGCTGACAACACCAATTTTTGTCAATTGCAATATCCATTAGTCAAATGTCTTTTAGTTGTTTTCTTTGGATTTTTAATGTTTTCTTAATATTCATACTTTAGCTACGCTTTGAAAATAAACTCTCATTGATGCCTACAGGCTGAAACTGAGAATCCACATAACACTGTGATTTTAGAGTTCTATAGAAGTCTACCCATATTGATCAGTTTATCAGCTATGTTGTCGTTATTTATTAGTTGCAATGTTTATAACGCTTCTTTATTAATTATATTATTATATTGATAAAATTCCAAAAAAATTTGGAAAAAATGCAACGTAAATGCGAACATCAAAATAAATTTTTTTTAAAATTTTATAATAAAAATTATATAAAATTTATATGTTTTTAATTTCATGTAAATAATATTGTTTTTTATCAAACAACATGTGTTTAGTACAATTTGAGTCCGAAAAGTACTATTTAAGATGCCAATTAGTGCACTTCTAAAGTTTCATTTCCCATCCCTGATGTATGTAAGCTTAGTTTTTCTCTTTCTGTTACTCTTAAAACTCATTTAGATTATTGTTTGTCTTACTTATGGATTTGCTTGATTTAATTACTGTATTTATTAATTTT
The DNA here is from genome assembly GCA_949628195.1 of Phasia obesa. Classification (NCBI taxonomy): domain Eukaryota; kingdom Metazoa; phylum Arthropoda; class Insecta; order Diptera; family Tachinidae; genus Phasia; species Phasia obesa. The sequence goes on from OX451218.1 coordinate 119,207,074, forward strand.
TTTATTTTGTTTGTATCATTTGCTTTTTTTTATTAAATTTAAATTTAAAAAATAATGTCTTTTTTTCTTATATTGTTGTAATTATTTAGTAATATTGTAGTTGTTTGTTGTTTAGTTTTAGTTAGTTTGTTGCTGGTGTTTGTTTTCTATTTCAAATGACTTTTGCACTTTAGCCTAGCATTTTCAGAAAAAAAGCTCTACACTCTTTCCCCACTTCAATTTTTTTGTTTACGAGTACTCTTAACTATAGGTATACTTATGCTTAATTAACTTACACTCTCAATGTATCTCTTGAGCACATTGCAGGTGATTTACATTCTTTTTCGATTCTTGCATTGCTTGTTGTCACTCCTATCGATCTTGACGCCGCCAAGGCCGGTGGCAATGTCACGCCATGAGCATTTAAATCTTCAGCCATTAGCATGGCCTTATCGCTGGATAATCTGGGTTTTCGCAGGGGACAAGCGAAGAACATGAGCAACAGCATTAACAACGTAATGCCAGCTGTCATGCCAAATAATAAGGGTTTGTGTATATTGGCCAGCACAGCTAGAATGTCTTGTTCGGCTTTGTGCAATGGTTCAATGGCACTAATATCACTATTCTTCTTCATATGCCAATTGAAGATAAAGTTTGTATGATGATTTAAAGACTCAGCCGATTGTTGATCATCATAAGGAACTACATTTGTATCAATGTCATCATCTTCAGCTCTGTTATCCACTGGGAATTTTGCTGGCGCTGAGTTAGCTGGTGACGACTGTGCTGGGAATGTTACTGTTTGCTTTGGAGGTGCAATTGTTGTAGCTGAAAGTGGTACGTTTGTGATATAGGAAGCTATTGCTTGTTTACGTATGGTAGGTCTTAGTTGTGGTATTGTTGCATCAATGGCCTTCACAGCCTCTGATGTGTCAATAGTAAGGGGCAATGAACGTGACATGGAGCCAGTGAGCTGAAAGTAAGAATGAAGTTAAGAAAATTAAGCAAAAGTAATTTTAATTTTTAATTAAACTATACTAAATTATTTTCTAGGTAATGTGAACAGTAAATTACACAGAATAAACTTTTCAAACAATCTGATAATTTACTGTAAATTATATGTATTTTTCTGTAATAAACTAAAGTGTGTGGCAAACCAAAAAATATTTCGAAATGTTTTTATATATTTTTTTTATGTTAAACATTTTCTCGTTAAGCCTAGTACTCTGTTCGAATTTGTGAAAAATGACGAGCAACATTTATTATTTTACAAGGAAAAATTTGACATTTAAAATGTGGTTTCTATCTCGCGATTTGGAAGAATTTTACAATTTTATTGCATTTAAACAAAAAATGTTCTACAAAAAATTCTACGTGAAATAATGCCCATTTACTTTATTTCACAACTTAAAATAAATGCTGCCAGAAACATTTCAATGTTTTTCCACAGTAAAAACAGAGTACTGCTTCTGCAACATTTTTTCATGGCTTTTTCATGGAAATTTTTTATGTATGTAGTTTGACAGCATTCTGCATGAAAAACTGAACAGAGTACCAGGCTTTAGACGTAAAATATCTCTAGCCCAATCAAATATAATAAATACAATTAAATTTTTAATGTAAGTAAAACTTTAAGGGACTATATTTTGCTGGCAAGCTTTGCCTAGAATAAATATTTTATTATTTAGAGTTGGTATTTCCAAATTGTTAACAATTTTCTGTCTGTCCCTTTTCTAATTGTAAAACTACGTTTTTACTTACCTTATTTTTGCAGGTCACCTGTACACGGTATTTTGTATCTGGCCATAATGAGAGTTGTACATTGAACGATTCTGTCAATAAGTTACCCATCAATCCACCACCCGAGACTTCCCAGGTGACTAGACACTGATAGGGTACGCTTAATTGTTCCCAAGCAACATCTACCAGCACCAAAGAATCTTGTTGTACCATCGAAACCGTGTGCAAAGACCACGTTTCACGTATGGTTTTACTAATTTTACCCGGTGGCGCTTTGGTACATTCTTCCCAACACTAAAATGAGAAAGAAATAATAAACATTTTTGTTAAATTCATATCAAAAACATAAAAATTTAAAATTAAATTGTATTTTTTTTTTTTTTTTTGTTTCTTTGTAAATTTTCATATTGATTTCTAGAACACATTAATCATATTTCAAATACTTGGTGTTTACACAGGCAGACAGACAGACAGTAATTTTCTTGTTCATATTTATGATTAGTTAGAAGGAATCTGTTCACCGGAGTGGAGAAACTTATTTTCGTTGAAAATAAAAAGTTTTGGTTTGGTGACTCAGCATGGGGGAAACATTTGTATTGATTTGTTCGTTTGAAAAACAGGAATTTTTGTGTTTTCCTTTTGAAAGTTTCATTTTTCGAAATGGCTATTCAAAATTAGTTTACGGTAATTAATCACGTTCTGACAATAATATGTCGAAATGAGTTGTATTTTAATTGTTTTTGTTATTTGATTGGTTGTTTGTGTTTTTTGTTTGTTTTTTTTTTCAATCATTGGCAAATAAGTGAAGATAATATTTTAACTAAAATTATTTTGCTTGTATTTATTATGTCTGGCCATATTTACATCGGTGATATTGTACAATTAAAGTGTTGAGTCACATTTAAACAATTTATTGTGGTTTGGATAAAAAACGAAATAATGTTGTGAATAATGTTATTCTAGTGCTCGGTTTTAAATAAATTAATTTCTTTCAAAATGGTAATGCTTTCACAATGAATAATTAATTAAAGCTTTTAACTAAAATATAATCCAATTTCTAAGAAGATGGTATTTCCAAAAAATATTTTTGGTTTATAGCAAGCAAATTTCGTATTATTTATTTTACTTTCAGCATAAATGAATAAAAAATGATACTTAAATAAGTCCAGGTAGTGCTGGACAAACAATTTCTTTTCATTGTTGCTGTTATGGTTTTGTATTCATAGGAGGGATCCTTCTTAATCAAGTGTTAATACGATCATTTGGTTTGTTACGGGTCAGACGGTGTGGAAGATTTTTAGGCTCTTTTAAAGTCACACATATTTCGCGTCTTCTGCTTCGAACATTGTCACCTTTAGATCTTTGAGAATATTCGAAGTTTTAATATAACCGGCAGTGTAAAGCAACCTTACGCAGTACCTTCTTTTAGCGCCACTGAATACGTCTAAGTTTAAAACTCAGGCTATAATAGGTATTTATATTCAATAGCACGATTTTTACAGAGGTATTTATATTCAATAGCACGATTTTTACAGATTTTTTTTCTCTAATTTGTTTAGTTTTATATAAATTTTTAATTGGTTCAATTAATTATTTAATTGGAATATTATTTTTTTCTTTTTTAATTAAATATATAATTTAATTAATTAAAAAATTGTTCAAATTAAAATCAGGAACCAATTAAACGATTTAATTGCTACTAACACTTTATGTGTGTTAATTTTGTGATTGACAAACATAGCAAAAGTTTTTAATCTAAATTGTGGCTAAAGTTTCTGGCAATAAGATAGATTATTTTTACTACTTGTAAATTTATTTGTATAAATTTTTATTTACGTGGCTTTTCCAAGTAAGACGCCGTTAAAGATGTTTATCAAAATGTTTGACCTCCGAGAGGTTATTGGATTATCTGTTCGATCTTGACGGTATAAGAATCTACACAAAAAAAAAATATTAAATTAAAGGATTTAATTAGTTTAAAATTAAAGTTCAATTAAAGTTTTAATTGGTTCAAATATATATTTGTTTAAAAGAGAACAAACAAAAATGTCTTAATTAAACAAATAATTGAACTAATTAATTATTTAATTCAATTTTAATCTGAAACCAATTAAAACTTTTTATTGGCAATAATGCACTAATCTTTATTTTGACAACGATTTTTCGCAATTAAATATATGGCCCTATACAGGACGCTATAACTTTTTAACCTTGAAAATTAAATTCCATGCAGTGGAGTTTTCATTAAATAAATAATACAAGCCTTTTTCCAAAGAATAAAATATTTTTATTTTAAGCGATCAGTTAATTTTTGCATTTCGTTTTTAACAATCAGACAGATTGTGTATAACAGATCTGCGGAAAAACTTTCACTTTTCTCAACTCTCACTTTATGAATTTAAGTCTCATATTCCTAGCTTCTACAAGCAGAGAAAAAAACATGGTTATGGTGTGGTAATAAAACCCATGCTATGTTCTCTGTTACAATATGCAATGAACAACTTATAGTTATTTTAACCATTACAATGAACATGATAAACAAGTTTTTGTTACTCTTTGATCATTAAATGGTTAACGCACCCAAAAAATGCAACATGGTTTGTTTGAACTTTACAATCACAACCAAAGTTTTATTAGTATGCGATAATAATATTGTATTTATAATCATAATATATTATTGGTAAACAAATTATGATAAGTATGCCAGTATGCAACCACAGTATGACTAAAAATAAACAAATAACGTTTGTTTTTTTTTATTTGAGTTTTGTGTTTAGATTTGTAAGATTTGTATCAAAAAATAATAATTAAGAATTGTTTGTTTCTCTATCAAGTGCTTAAAAAAATAAACTAATAAATAATTGTGTGTTTTGTCATAAGGTATGTTTATAAAAACAAATAAAGTATATTTTTATATTAATACATCTCTCTCTATTTATTTAATTTATTTCATAATAGAATTATATATTTTACAATATTATTTTTAAGTTAGACAATAATATGGTACTAATATAACAAGATTGATAATAATATGGTTTGACTATAACCATATATTTCAATTTAAGCATAATATGTTGCTTTTAGATTAAGGTAGCCTCAATCATGTTTTTTTTTTGTGTGCAGGCCACTACAGCAACACTTCGTGTCTCTGTAGCTTTGCTAGCCATTCGAATTGATGTCCCCAAAGATGGAGCAAAATTTAATTAGTATTTCAGTTTGAACAATCAGATGATTTTTAAAATATATGAGAAAAATTTCTTTCACAAAATGAGTTTGTATAAGAATGAAGAGTTTTTAAGCGAAAGTGAAGTGAAATAAAGTGTCTAACGATGCATAACTGACTTTGATATTGTTCATGAGTTGCAGGGAAATTTACCAAAATTCTAAATTGCAAAACCACAAAGAAGAAAAGTCTCCCTTTATTTAAATTAAAAAAAAACTGTTAGTCTAGCTGGTTACTTCTTGACAAACGTAAAAAAAATAATTCTTGTAATAACAAAACATCTTTAAAATTATTTTCTGTACTGTCTGCTTGATTCTGCTCTCTCTACCACCATTTCTGTTCAATTTGCAATTGTTTTAAGACAAACAAATAGATTTATTTCAAATACTTTGTCATAAATTTGATTTTTTTCTATTATCTTCGACATACGAATGCTTAAGCTGCTTAAGGCTTTTGTCAGTATGTAAAAATAATATCATACTAAGCAAAGTGTGTGTTTGTATATTGAAAAGGATTAAAGTACAACGAGTATATGTTTGTACAAGTTACATAAGTAAAATGGATTTTAGAGGCAGAAGAGCTAATATTAAATTTGTTTTTTGTTAATGACTTATTGCTTAAAGCATATTAAGCAATCAGAGTCAACAATATCTGTTGTTATATTTTGGTTGTTGCTTTCCGCCATGCACCTACACATAAATACTTACAAACGTACTTACTCACGTATCCAGCTACACTTGCCTTATGAGTTGATTTTTCTTGTTGTTGCTTAAAAGATTAAATTCAGTGCTTTATGTTATTAAAGTTTATGAATTTAAATCCTGCAGAATTATTTATGTTTTCAATTTGTTTGCAGCGAGCGAAACAAATGCAATTTCTTGGAAAGATTAATTTTTCTTAGTTCTATTTTGAAGCTAAAACCATAAATTATTGATTTTTTGAAATTTTAAAGTAAAGTAACAACATGTGTATCAGGAAGAAGTATAACAATGAATTCATTTATTTTATTTCCATATTTTTATTTCAACTCGCTATATTCACTCATACATACATACTCTAAGTCATTTATGCTATTTGCTTTTGAAAAAGAAATTAAGGTCCTGAAGACAGGTGATGAAAAGAGTGGTTTCATTTATGGAAAAGCTTTCGGAATTATTTTGATGTTCATTTTTAGCAAATTCCTTTTCTAAAAAATTATAAAAGAAGCTAATCAAAAAAGGTATATTTTATAGAAAGCACTTTTTTTCTAAAATGTACCTTTTTTATCATATGAGCGCACAATGATTTAGTAACTTCTTTTTTTATTTTTTTCATAACTATTATATAAACGGTTCCTAAAGGGACGTTTTATAAAAAGGTTTTATTTTCGAAAAACTACTTTTTATTAAAGGTACTTTTTATAAAAAGTACTCTTTTAAAAAGGTAATTTTAAATAATCAGAATTCCTACAAATGGTACTTTTTAAACAAGACATTTAATTTAAAAGGATTTTTTTTAACAAAGTACTTTTTAATAAATTACTTTTCAAATAGTAATTTTTAATAATTTCTTCGAATTTTCTATAGCGTTTTTCATTTCCCTAAGAAAAAAATTTCTTAATGATCTTTCTGATAAAATTTCGATTGACAGGATATATTTTCTAAATTTCGATAACGATATCTAAGATTGAAATAATATTGAAAGTGTAAATGAGATATGTAATTTGTTATAGTCCTGTATTTGGGACGTTGAATACGTTTGCTTAGAAACTGAACTTAAGTGTTTTTAGTCTGTCTATGGGTATCTACATATGTAAATTGAGAAGGAGTAAAATTTGTGCTCAGACACAAAATGAAATGTGTGAATGTTGGTTTATAAATTTATGTTGTTGTTAGTTTTCTTATGCCTTTTGGTTGTACTCGTAAATCGTCTTTATTGCGATTGTGTTTATTTGTTTACTGCAATAATTTATAAGTTTTGTGGTTTTCATCTTGTTCTCGTAGGATGTTTTATATTTGTAGTTTTTGCTATTGTTTGTTTATAAACCCCTAAACTAAGGGGATATTAATTTAATTACGCCCTTCCTTAGCTTTTAAAACTTCCTTATTTTAGTATCGGTTTTTGTCTTTTTTCAAATAAAATCAATCTGTTCAATCAAACTATTTTTTGAATTTCTTTCTTGGCTAAATTGTGATATAAATTTGGTTTGTATGCAGTAAAAATTCTTAAAAAGATGAAACATTGCAAGCACATTCGATTTGGGTTGTTTTTTTGGGTTTTTAATTTTCGATTTATGGGTAATTATTTTTTTTTCATCTTTTGGTGGCAATTCGAAATTATTTTAAAGTTTTTTAATTCTTCATAAATTATTATACAGATTTCATTAAAATTATGACTTGAAGGAAAATTTAAACTTTTTTGAGTTCATTTCGATTTGTGTACATTTTGTTCTAAATTCTTAACATAAATAGAATGAACCGATTCATAACTTTTTGAGAATATAAAATATGAATGTTTCATCAAAAAAATTTTACCGAAAACTTTTATCAAAAATTTTTTCTAAAAACTTTATCAAAAATTTTTTCTAAAAACTTTATCGAACTTATTTATTTAGCTTATTTATTAAATATCGAAAATTTTTACTAAAAAATTTATCGATCATTCTTTCTAAAAATTTTATTAATTTTTTTTTAAATTTTATCGAAATTTTTATCAAAATTTTTTTTTTAAAATTCGAAAATTTTAAGCTTAGCTATAAATTTCATATGTATGGAATATAAATAGTTCGACTAATAAAATTTTAATTTTCAAAAATTTAAAATTTTTATTAAAAAATTTTTTGTATAAATTTTGTCGAAAATGGTTTCTTCAAATCTTAACGAAAATTATTTTTTGTTTAAATTTTAACGAAAATTTTTTGTAATAAAATCAATTTAAAATTTATTATTGGAAATTTTTTAAAAATTTTATCGAAAATTTTTTATATACCAAAATTTTATAGCAAATTTTTTGTTCAAATTTTAACTAAAATTGTATGTTTGAATTCTATCGAAAATTTTGGTACCAGCGATAGTTCTAAATAAGGTCTCATAGATGAATAGCTACTGAACTAATACCCACAACACAACGCACTTTTATCTTCTAGTATTAAGCATTTTGAACTTACGCAACCATAAACTGATCAAGACTTACCAAAAACATTAGATTGAAAAATGAAAGTAAACGGCTTAACATTGACAAAGCGTGATGCATAAATCTAAACTTTTCTTGGACTTTTAATTTTGTCGCTATTAAAGACTAACTAAGACCAATATTCTTTTTATGACCTAATCATTTCGACTTCTAAGCTTGCTTTAAGAAGAAATTAACTAAAAATTTATTTTACTAATATCATCTCGTATAAAAAATGTGTATTTATTTTGTGAACTCTCTCACACACATTTTCTACAAGGTTGACAAAAAACAAACTAGTTTCGTTCAGTTTATATAAAAAATCGTTAGCAAATGTTTCGGGTATAGCTTAAAACACTACGGGATGCCCAACATCCTACTGAGAACTTTTTAATTGTAAAACTTGTAACATATTTATTTGCAGCTGCGATCAACTTTTAGTTTTAAAAAATAATAACAGCAGAAATATATGAAACTAAAAGGAATAATGGTAACAAATGTAACAAAACCAATTTATGTTCTCTTCAACTTTTCGTAACGAAAAATCTTAAGCAAACAAAAAAGAAAACACAAACGATTGTACAACTCGTTATAACACAAACTCTCCCCATAGCAACACACACAGAACTTTCCCTTTGTCGATATGTATTGCAAAAAATAAAAAAGTGGTCACTATTGTGTGGGTTGTAATATAATAACATTATCCACAATTTCACTAAACATAATATATCTTATACCATAGTTTTTACACCCTTTGCAAAAAAATTTGGGAAATTTTACGAAATGAAATATTAACTAATTGCTGGAAAAAAAATTATTACTTCAGAATTTTTCTAAAAGTGTTTTTTTTATAGTAAAAAATCTTAAGCGCACTTTTATGTATCCAATCTTTTCTTCGATTTAGCTTACCTAAAACTTATGGTCCTTCGAACCGATGTAAATTTTCTTACGTAACATATTGTAAAGCAAAGATATTTTATTTATTGTAGAATTAATACAACAAGTGTTTTTAAATTTTACTTAAGGTTAGTGGCCATTCGAGATATATATAAAGTTTTTATTTCTTACAGTGGCACCTTGATGAGCTAATAGGGCTGTAGGGCAGCTTGTCTGCGCTGTGTGTTTTTGCATTATTTATTTATTGTATCTTTAACAAACATTTAAAAAGAAATATGAATACTTATTCGGTCCAGCCCGAGCTAGACAAAAAGAAATGTCATCTTTCTGATGTTCGGATGAGAGAAGCAATGTCCCTCCTTCATAATCGATTGTAACCAGGGTCATTTAGTATCTTACAGGCCAGCGGATTCGAATGCCTTTCAACCTTCTTAAATACCTTAGTGCAAGTTTCGCTATTTCTGCTTTAACTGATGGCATGTTTAGACCTTTATGAATGTACTCGTATACCAAGGAGCTGATAAAATCATACGTAGAATTATATTTTGACTCCTTTGTATTTTTTCTACATTGCTAGCTGAGGCAGTGCCCAATAATTGCTACAATACCAATTTGGTTTTAGAATTGACTTCTACAATAGAAAATGGCAATATAAGCTAATATCAGAGTTTCTGTCAATAATCCAGTTTAGTTGGACTGTTTTTAACTTCATTTTCGTTAACTTTGATTCTATATTAGTTTTTCAAATAAGACGCCGATGAAGATGTATGCTGAGGTATTTAACGTCTGTAAGGTGTGGTGTCATTTTGTTATTTATGCAAATAGGGGGTCATGAGTCCCTACGTAGAGTGAAAGCTAGATATATGAGTTCATTTTTGTTCATTGATTTTTATTCGCCATTTCTTCAAGCATTTTTCTAAATTGAATACGTAGTCTTGTAAAAAACGTGATGCTACTTCGGGTGTTCCGTAAATGGTCAGAAACGTTGTGTCGTCAGCAACTGTCGATGTCTGGACTCGATTACTAGTTGGAATGTCTGAAATATAACATAAGTATAAAGGGCCCCAATATACTACCTTAGGGAACACTGGCTTCAATCGGCTGAGGTGCTTTAAAAAAATCTCCTGCTTTCACAATGAATTTTCGTTCGGTTAAATAACTATCTGGCAGCTTATAGAAAATTACGGGTTTTAGTTTTGACTTCCTTCATGCCATACTTTTTCGAATGCTTGAGAAACGCCCACAAAAAGGGCAGAGCAGTATATTCTTTTTTCCAAGGTCTTCTTAACAACGTTGACTAATCTGTGAGTTTGTTTTTTTTAACTGAGTTAGAAACAGGTCATGGAAACTTCAAGTATCATCTGGCCAAGATGAAAACTCTGTGTGGCTCTGTGATGAGGAAGAAGGTCGACAATTATAAGTCGCCAGTTTGAAATCCCTACTGTCAAGAGTAAAATGCAAGTGACAGCAAAAGACGCAATAAGGTAAGAAGGGTGTCAAAAAGGAACCCCTAAAGTCAGCAGTCTACTTCAGTCTTGCCCTACAAAATAATACAAAATAGGAATGTTTCTTTAAACACTATTAAAATTAAATTTTTAGGTAACTGGTATTTCTGTATACAAGTGCTAACTGCCATTTATTTATATATTTTGCACATTTATTGGCAAGACGAGACCATCTCTAAGAGGCAATGTGTTGTTCGTAAACGCCTTTAACGTTAAGTAAATGTTGGTTATGTGTTTGGTTAATTACCTCAACTATTTTGTCCACTTTGCCACCTATTTTTACTTGTGCCATGATTTTTTGTATAACATTTTTCTCTTATTGTTGTTTTGTTTAATTTTTCTTAAAGCTTAATTACCTATAATTATTGTAAACTTTTGTTTTTATTTTCTCTTAGTTGTTCACTTTAATGTTCCTTAGCAGAAAAAATTTTATTTTGTTCTTCAGCTCTATAATAAGGGGTTGACAAATACAGACAGGTAGCTTTTCATGACAAATATGTAGTACTATATTTTGTTTATTTGTTTGTTGTTTAGACGTCAAAGATATATCGCCATAATGATATACAAATATAAGTATTTATACTTAATTATATTTTAGCCTACAATAGATTATTTGCTTCTAGTGTAAATGTTCACCCTACTTATATTTTAGTGGAAAAAATTAGCAGTACATCTACAAGTTAACAAAATGAAAGATGATACAGGTTTGAACAGTGAGTGACCCAACCTGCAAGGCACACACAACAAATATCATAGTGTATACTTTTAACAAATACCCGTACTTATTGGCAAACTCTTACCAGAAAACTAAAATATTTAGTGTTGCAGCCAACAATTGTAGGTGTTAACTTTGTGTCTCGTGTTTGTTAGTAATTTTGTTGTTTGGAGTTGGAGTTTGGAAAACGTTGTAGTCAAACGTTTATTGAAAAACTACCATTTAATTATATAAATGCTTGAAGTAATAAACTTTTTCACCTTTAATTATAGGATTAAAGGAAATTAAATCATTTTTGAAGTGTTTTTCCAAATAACTAATATTTAGTTATTTGGAATTTTTATTATTAAGTGGTATTTTTTGTTATTGCTTTTCATAATAACTTTATTTTGATTTGTAGTTTTAGTTTAATGGATTAATTTTTTAGATTGTTAGTGGATGCAAAGTAATAAAATGTATGAAAAGTTTGTTTATTTGATGGCAATTAAAAGGTGTCAAAACCCTCTTTGCAGTTAAGTAAAAATGAAAATTTGTGAAGCTTTTCTTTGTGTAACTCTTTTTCAAATTTACACCAGAATGTGAGTGTCAAACTAGCTTATTTCTGCAGAGAAAAAAATTTTTTTCGGTAGAAAAAAATACCAAAAAAATTCTCAATTAAAAAATTAATTGAATCAATTAATTGTTTAATTAAATTTTAATCTGAAACTAATTAAAACCTTTAATTGGTAAAAACTAACTTTTCTGTGTTTAAAAATTAAACAGTTTGTTTTTAATACGAGTATTATAAACATTATAGCAAAAGACGTTTATTTTTCAACGAATAAATGAAAAATATTACAACAAGAAAAAACAAAATTGACGGGCAATTAACTCGAAATCGGTTAAATAAAAATTACTAAAAATTACAAACATTATTTTTAAAAGGTTTACTCAAACTTAGCTAACCATTGATTTTGTTTCATTTGTCCGGTACAGAATTGCTAAACAGTTTCGGCTGTTATAGTTCGTAAATTTTTTTACAAAGTATGGCAGTAATGTTAATTTAACTTTTTCAACTGCAGACAGAGCAACTGAAAAAAATGAATGAAACTGGATTACAAATGCTACCCATACCTGCTGTTCAATAATAATCCGTTCAAATGGAAAGGTTCTGTCTGTCTGCTTTTCATTTGTGTTCGCATCATGTAAAAACAACTGGATGGATTTTAACAAAATTTTGTGAGAAGGTACCTTAGCATTCTGATTACAATATAGGATACTTCTTTCCGCAAAGATAGCTCATTTCCAAGAGAAAGTGGAGAAAAGACAGTGAAAAAACACAATTTTCGGTTTATAGGTACTGAAATTTTCGGCTTAAAACTGGGATATTTTAAACACTATTGCGAAAAATTAGGCGCCAATTAAATAAAATTTATATTTGATTTGTATTTTTACTTTGTGGAATAACAACGTTATTAAAATATTTTAAACACCTTTTACAGAGCTTTGCAATAATTTTTAGATTTTTTTTTATAAATTTTAGAATTTTATCCAGGGATGAGTACCTTTATATAAAGTAAATACATAAACCATAATTGAAGCACTATAAAACTAAGAGTATTAACACTGTTGTGGAATACTTTCAAAGCAAAATCGAGCAAAATATTTTCAGGGCACAGCTAGTATGTAATAAATATTATTATTGAAAGAACAAATTAGTTTTATCCGCCTTTCTGTATATAATCCATATTAAACGTCTTATTTCGTGAAATTAACCGGTAAAAGAAGATGCCTGTGGTTGTGATAGGGATAATGCTGCAAAGAAAATTGTCTTGCCAAGAGGGCGATTGCATTAAGGCATCCCATCTCAGTGTATGAAAATAATTTCTTATAATTTTGTAATTTCGTTGCATATTTCCCAGGCCTTTTTTGTAAATCCTATTTATATTGATATTTTATTATTAAATTATCACGTTCTACCACCTCATACTGTACAGTAGCTATTTTAACTAAATTAATTTCTATTAAGATCATAAATTTTTGCTGACTTTTTACTTCTTATTTCTTCGTTTAAGAATAATTTCAAACTAGACGTGTTTAGTAAAGATACAGAGAAAAAATAATACATTCAAACCATGATTTTTTTTTTTCATAAATCGAATATGCATTCTGTGAAATCATTTAATATTATTTGTGCTCAAAATTTTTCCTGCATATTGAAATTGCGTATTTTCTAACTGAAATAAATAAATGAATAAAAAAATCTTTAAAAATCATCTACAAGTTGTCATTAATAAAAAAAATATTTTAATCAATTTTGTAAGGTCTTTTTGGCACTTTTTATTTTTGTTTTCTCTCATTTTACCGAACTTTTCCCAGAAGTACGGGGTACGGGATCGCACCTAATATTGCAGTATTTTTTTCATATCCTGTTTTTCATTAACAGGAAATTAAATAAAGGAAACATATTTTTTATACCCTTCACCACAGGTGGAAAGGGTATATATAAGTTTGTCATTCCGTGTGTAATTTCTACAATATTCATTTCCGACCCCATAAAGTATATATATTCTGGATCCTTATACATAGAGAAGTTGATTAAGCGATGTCCGTCTGTCCGTCTGTCCGTGTTAGTGTTGTAATGTTATTTGCCAAGGCACCAGAAGAGACACAAAAAATTTAAGCACTCTAATCTGTCGGGCATAGTTTCGAAAATTTTGGTATTGCAATTCAGCAACATCAGATCATTCCTTTGGAGGCTACGGGCCAAAAACCACGCCCACCTTTATTTTTTTACGTTTTTTTGAATTTTTTCGGCTTTAATGATTCTGTTTTGCCTTTTTTTGTCAAATAAATATTAGACTGCGACGGGTAGATCGCAGGGAGTGCATACAGATCTCGGGGGATCAATAACCCCCTGCGAGGGGCGATTTTTGTTTGTTTTTAGATTGGTAGGGTTTTTCTGCTTTGATTTGTATTAGAGACCTTAATAGAAAGCAATACGCATAGAGGTAGCCAACGGACCCACAGGGTACCCACTGATAAAAAGGAGCAATATGAGGAAATTTTTTTTTTGTAAGTTTTTCTTTTTGCTTTAGTCTGACCATTCTAACTTAATATAGATTGCAGAAAGGTCCTAAATTTAAAAAAAAATTTCAATAAAATTTAAAAAAAAAATTTTGAAAAAATTTTGTTAAAAAAATTTTAAAATTTTTTTACAATTCTTACAAAAATTTACAAAGCATTTTAAAAATATTTTTTACAGAAAAATATTCGAAAAATTTTTTTTTTTAAAAATTTTCATAATAAAATAAAAGAATAAAATTTTACAAAAAATTTTTAAAAAAATATTTTTACAAAAAATTTTTACACACAATTTTCGAAACACTAAAACAAAAATTTCAATATTTCTTTGAAAATGAAAATATTTTTTTCTGCGTATTCTTCAAAATGTTTTCTTTAAAGTTTTGTAATCGGATTAAATTAAATATCGTAAAAGCTTTGCGGTCTTAAATCACTGCAATATTTTATTTAAAACTATAACTATAACCAATTCTCCAAAGGTTTCAAATAATAATTGATATTAGTGGTTTGATAAATTATTATTTATAATTGGCACTAAATTATATCACATACATTCGTGTTTAATGTTGCATACTTGCACTTGCACTTTAACCATAGAACAACTGTGTTGAATGAGTTGCTTTTGCTATTTGTTACAATTTTTTTTAGAATTGTGCTCAGTTTTATTGAATCTACCAGGTAATCAAATATAAATAAAAAAATGTGTGCGTTTGTTTGTTTATCGGAAAGTTGCCTACACCAATGGAGCGATCTTTCTGAAATTTTCATAGTTTATTACTAGCTATACATCTATCTGGTGGGTGAAATAAGGTATATATTTTAGGATATTATAATTGGGCGTGTAGTAGGTACAGTCTTGCAGTAGGTACAGTCTTGTGCTCCCGTATTAATGTGCATAGCCTGGTAAAAAACTGGCTGGATTGGAAAAGTGGGAGTGGTACCTCCAATACATATTTATAATTTATTATCATATACCTGCAGAACCATAATAGATAGAGACCTGAAAATGAGTACAAGTAACCCTCTTATAAAAAATTTACTGTATTGGGATAGTGTGATTAGTACAACTTATAAAATCTTGAAATTTTGTACCAGAAAACACTTAAAATTGTGAATAGTCGAGCACAGAACTGGCTTTATGGTATATCGTGGGGAACGACTAACTTCCCGTACAAAGTAATTATACACTACTCTAAGAACAACGTGCCATACATTTGCTTATATTTTGAAAATGGAGGTAGCGAACCACATCGGGCATGGCTAGCTATAAATTCATGTGAATGTTGCAGGCTGCCTAACAACCAAAACAACAACAAAAACCAATGCCAGCAATTATTACAATAATGATTATTATACCACCAACCACTGCTGCAATTAAAAGCACAATATTATTTATGTTGGAAAAAAAGTGAATACAGCTAATAATCAATCAATTTGAAATAAATATTGGAAATTGTTGGAAAACCCCAGAGTTGGCTTCACTACAAATAAATGAAAAAAAAAAACAGAATCGTCTATCATTAAAATTAATTGCAATCAATTGAATGTTTAATGATACAATATTATATGATCACAGGATAGAAAACCATTAAGTTTTCAGAAACAAAAGAACTTAAAATAAAATGTATGAATTGAAATTAAATTGGCAGGAATAAAGTTTAGCCATCAGACAGATGACGATAATATCAATAGCATCATTTTAATAAATTTAGTTTTGTTGCAGTTTTTGTTTTTACAATTTTCAGCTTTTGTTTGTAACATTTACATTGACATCTCCCAACGGTAAAGCGAATTTATGATATATTTTATAGAAGCAATAAAAATTATTTCAAGTTCTCTTTTAATGGCGAGCAATAAAATACACGTTTGTTGTTTAATAATGCATTTTGTTAGTTTCTATTCGATTTTTTATCTTTAGAATATATCTGAAAAAATTGTGTTAACCCAAATCGACTCTAGATTTCTCAATAATAGCAACAAATGTTTAAATGTTACTCTTCATAAGAAATAGTTTAAAACTATACCCTGGATCCCTGAAACGGGTAAGAGTAATTATTTGGATTAATTTTTTTCTTAAATCAGAAGAACTTCTTGAATTTAAAATCCAGATTATTTAAAAGAGTTTACGTTAGTGTAGCCTAAGTGATAAGTAAAATGTTCGATTACTACTTTGGCTATGTGGCAAGTTCAAAAGTTTCTTCAGAGAAATGCGAATATTGTTTCGTTTCTAAGAACGATGGCCAACCGGCGTTGTTTTTTCCATATACAAAAAAAAATATTTTGCACCATTTAAAGCTTTTAATTAGATTTAAATTTAATGTTCAATTAATTTTTTAATTGACTCAAATATATATTTGTTTAATTAAAACAGAACACAAAAACCTTAATTAAAAAATATCAATTAATTATTTAAATAATTTTAAACTGAAACCAATTGAAAGCTATAATAGGTGCAAACAATTTTTCCTTGCAGGCAAAATTTAAATAACACATGATTTGTCACGTGGTTAGTTTTTAAGTGTGAGGGACTGGATCCAGTCCTAAAACTTTCTTTGTATGGCATATGATGGCCTGGGGTAAATTGACACCCTTACGGTACTCTGTTATGGGTCTGAGACTTTAGATATTTGTTGAGAGAAATTACTCCAAGGTGGCGAACAATTGATCTCCCTATTCGAAGTTGGTATAATTTACGCAAATGGTGTCCTACGTCAATCATACTTGACATTTGTGAACTAATCGGCTACAGTATATAAACAGACAAGCAAATAAAATTTTAAAGGACCATATAAAGATTTCTATTTCAAAATCATTTTTCTATTTAGTATAAAATTTATAAATTACAAACTATTTAATTATATTTGCACCACCCTGAACACGCAAAGAGAAAACTTAGTTGAGGTAACCATAATCTAAAAGCAACATGTTATGGTTAACTTATACGATTGTAGTTAAACCGTAATATTTTTAATATGAACATTACAAGATTCAATCAAATGATTACACTTTAAAATACAAAATTTTATATTATTTTTTTATTATGATTTTATATAAATTAGCAAACAATATTTAGTTGGTGATAATGTTGCATTTTTCTTTTTCTTAAACCTTGTTTCAAGAACATAAAGGCAGGAACTCTTTGGCCATCGATTTCACGGTATTCGCACATGGCCCATACCATTGCAGTTAATGGATTTACCAGCAAAGAATTGTAAGTCCTTAAAACGACTCAAGATTTCTTTCATTACTTTGTGGATGTTGTTTTTGAAGACATCAATTTGATCAGGGGATCGCTTTTCCAATTCATCCGACACCTTTGTCATGTAGTCTTTCAAATACAAAGTGAAGCTTTTCTTGTCTCCGAAAGCCAAGCATTCTTGTAAACGGTAATTAAGAACAACATCAACGCCGATCTCAAGGGTTGAGTCTGTACCGTCGTCAGCGTCTTCAGCTGAGGGATTGAAATCTTCAAATTTAATGTCACCTTCGCTGCGGCTTACCTTCGACTAATTTCAATTTGTAATTATCTGCGAATATTTCATCACCAGTAATGATATCATTATAGATGACGTCTTGCTATTTGTGGTATAAAAATTAAGAAAATAAATATTAGTCTCTCACCGAGAGGACACAAGTTGCGGGAATCCAGAGATCACGTTTGCCACGCACTCAATTCAACAGCACTCCCGATTTTCTTGGCATAACTTCTAATTCCACCATGGTCCCACTCTGAAATTTGTATGGTGTACTCACCAAGTCACATTACAAGACATACTTATGTCTCAAAGATTTAAAAAAATTTCTTTTTTTAATACAAGAAAAAAATAAAAATATGATTTTTTCGTGATTGATATCAAATGAAAGGGTATGAAATCCCTTTTACAATAAGCTATGTATTACTAAACTTCCGAGGACTTACAGAACCGTAATTAGAATATACTTAATTCTTGAGCGCTCATGCAAAAAATACATATTTTTCCACTTTAACAACTTTATAGCTAAAAAAAATTGAGAGATAAAATTTTTGTAAAATTATATTTGGATTCAGAGGGTCAAGGAATATATATCAAAAAAAGTTTGAATAAAATCTGGAGCAGTCATTTTGAGTATATGTATATAAATTCCCGAAATATATATAATTATATATATATATATATATATATATATATATATATATATATTTAAAGGAAGAAATAGTCAAGCTAATTTAACAAAAAGAGATCGTTACATATTGAGCACTGTGGAACAAACAAGACGATTTTTGTACAAAAACAAAAATATTTTAATAGTAAACGCTGATAAGGGAAATGTTACTGTGGCAATGACGAAAGAAGATTACGAAGCAAGAATGAATGATATATTAGGTGACATGATGACATACAGGAGATTAAAAAAGGATCCCACGAGTTCTTTACAGCGTAAGAATAATGAATTAGTGGAAAAATTGTTCCTAATTGGTAACGTAAGTGAAATAGAAAGGAAGAGACTTAAAAATGACGCGGCAACTGCACCTAGGCTATACGGACTTCCTAAAATCCATAAGGAAGGATACCCTCTCAGACCAATCTGTGCATCAGTCAATTCACCATCTAGTGGATTATGTAAATTAGTGACGAATGTTTTGAAAAAACTTACAGAGACGTCTGATTACAACATAAGGGATGCGGTGCAATTTAGGAATAAGGTAAATAATAGTGCAATATCTAACGACGAAAAATTAGTTTCCTTTGACGTTATATCACTGTTTCCGAGTATACCAGTTGATTACGCAATAGAAGTTATAGGAAAAAAATGGGACGATATTAAGGAACACACAAACATACCACGAGAACTGTTTTTAGAAATTGTGAAATTCTGTATAAGGGACAATAGATATTTTAAATATAACGACAGAATTTATAAACAGTGTAGGGGACTACCAATGGGTTCTCCGGCATCACCTATTGTAGCAGATTTAGTTATAGAAGCACTTCTGGATAGCTGTATGGAGAATATTGAGGAGAAACCTAGGTTCCTGACGAAATATGTTGACGACCTTTTTGGGATTGTAAAGATAAGTGCAATAAATAAGATATTAGTTCAACTCAATTCATTTCACCATAATATTAAATTTACAATGGAAGAAGAAATTGATGGAAAACTCCCGTATCTGGACACTCTAGTTGTAAGAACGGGAAATGTAATAAAAGTAGATTGGTATCAAAAGCCAACATCTTCCGTACGGATTATTAATTTCCATTCTTGCCAACCCAAAAACGTTATAATAAACACAGCCAACAATCTGATAAGGCGAGTTTTGAACATAAGCGATGAGAGCTTTCACGCCAAAAATATAAAAAGAATTAAAGATATTTTAAAAAGAAATAATTTTCCCGTCATATTAATTAATAAACTTTTAAAAAGAATAAAACAGATAAGATTGAAAGAAAAGAGACAGCAAAAGTATACAAATCCATGACCTATGTCCCGAAAATATCCGAAAGATTTAAAAATGCACGTATTTACGATGAGGAAAAAATTAAGAAATGACAGAGACATGTGCGATCAAGTATATGTCGGTACGACTGGTAACAAATTAAAAACTAGAATAACAGGACACAAATCGGATATGAAAAACATTCATAAAATTTCGACGCAAAAAACAGCTTTAGTATCCCACTGTGCAGAGAGAAACCACAAGCCAAACTTAGAGAATGTTGATATTTTACAACAAGAAAACAAATACAAAAAACGGTACACATTGGAAATGCTACATATAATAAACATACCTAAAGAAAAGAGAATGAACTTTAAAACAGATGTAGACAATTCAGCTATAAGCTACAGACATATTATAAACAAGAGAATAAAATAGTCTAATTAGTACAATGTATAATGTGAAAACTGTCTGACGTACTTTTTTCATGTACGATTGTTACTCATTGTAAGTCTGTTTTTATTTTGTTATTTGTATTGTTTTGTTACACAGTGGTTATAACTATGTATTATTGTATGAAATATTTTTTCTTGTATTTTAGTCCTTGATAATGATATCCGATGGATATCGAAATATCGGAATAAACTTATAATAAAATCTATTTTGAAAAAACAAAACTGGCCTCAAGCTTGACTATTTCTTCCTTTAAATTGATTAAGGAAAAGGCCGAACACAACACTCCTTATTATATATATATATATATATATATATATATATATATATATATTCCTGTAACTCCCACTGTAGCATAGGACGTATAAAACAATTGTTTATACATTTTTTATTATTATTATTTTTTATACAAACAAAAAACTCCGGTGACTTAAACAAACATATAATATCTTGTAGTAACAATTTTTTGTTGGTTGTGGAGCAACCCTATGGAATTTTTTGTATAATAACCACCTAATGATACATTTTTAACCAAAACATGTTTATCGGCACCAAAGTAATGTTACAAACAACTAAAATTTGTTCAACGCAACCATATATAGTTATAGAGAACATAATGAGGTTCCAGCGACAATACATAACCGTGGTTTTTCTTTGCGTGAATAATACTAGCCTAAAGCTAAATAAGTTGACTATATTTTAAGACTTTGAAATCAGATTAGTGTTATGTGTTGTACCACTTCTAATTTTACAAATTATGGCTTAAGTACGATTGGAACAATCGTGTTTATATAATATAAGATTTTAATGCTTTTTTTAAGTTTTACTTTTAAATTCTCATGTTTAAATTATCTTTTAAATGTTTAACAATTAAATGAAACAATGCAGTAGAAAATAATGACAAAAGTAAAATATAATTAAACTGCACATTTAAAGATTTACTAAAAACTATTACTACAACTCTTACATCAAATCCCTTTTTACTATTTAAATCATAATGATAATATGAAAATTGAAAAAGCATTCAGGCAGTCCAGTCAGTCTCTTCCTGCTTCAAACCCCTTCATTTTCAATTAACATAATAGAGTGTAATAAAGTGAGTGCTATAAACATAAATAACAATATTAAAAATTTTTTATTTTTATATTTTCTTATTGGCTTTGAGCTAAATTAGTTTTTTTCATTTACTTGTTTGCTAAATGGCAGTTTATTTTTTTTTTTATTTCTTAAAAGGAATTGGTGAAAAAACAACGTTTTTTAGTGAATAATTATAAAAAAAACTATTAAAAAATAAATAAATAAATGAAAAAAAAATATATAATACAAATGCTTTAAGACATTTATAACTGACAAACTAAAACGTGCTTTACAATTGTGTTTCTCCCAATTTCAGTTTCTACTCGTATTCACGTAGCTACATATATTTAAAATTATATATCTTTTTAAGTACTAAAGTGAATTTTTTATACAAATAGTAATAGTAGTGGCATACATATATTCGGTATGAGTATTTTGCTGTAGTAGCGCACAGGTGCCAAGCTTTGGTTTTTTGTTTCGAGTTGCTGTGTGATATTTTATTGTTTTTTGTTATCACGTTGTTACCTTAAAGCGTCAGTTATAATGATTTATAGCATTTGTTTTATTTATATTTTTTCTCGACTTAACTTGTCTACTCCATTCACTAAAAGTTTAGTAATATTTGGTGTTTTTTTTTTTTTTCGTTTATATGCTAATATTTAACCTTTTGTGGCACCATAACAAGTGCTTTGTTATTATAAAGTCTTTAAGTCGAGTTTAAACCTGACACACAAAACTGAATAGAACAGGAAATAAGAAATCTTAAAAGACAATAGTATAAATGTAGTTAGTTTGGTTAATAATTCCCAATGTTCAATCTAGTTAATGAGTGTTGTATATTAAACCTTTTAGAAATAAATATCTTCTCACAAAGACTCACTCACTGAGGGAAAATCAACTTATTAAAGAGTAGTTAATTAATAGTAGCATATTAATAATAGTGTATTAAAAATGTGTATTCTAATAGTGTGTTCTGTAGATCTTCTTTGTATAACTTATATTTACTTACATGGTTTAGAAAAACAAATTCAAAATATAACACAAGTACGACTGGATGAACTAAAAGTTCTTTCCCTATTATCTGCACTGAAGTTCGATATATACCCCGTTTTATTGAATAGGTTATAGTTATTGAGATGAGATATAACATTATATTATATATCAAAATGAAGGAAGTTGTATAACATATGGGACAGTAAATCATTAACAGTCACAACTAAAAATTTAGCAAAATTGTTTTTTTTTTTTGAGAATCCAGTTTACATCATCTAACAAATCTAACAAATACAATTAGAAATTTTTTAATTCAAATTTATGATACAATCCGTCATACGTTATACTTTGACTTAATCAACTGTGATTCTAGTACCGACGAAAGAGGTTGACACAATGAGTATTTTGTTGGCGGATATTAAATCAGGTAAGAAAACACTTAAAAAGCCTGGTGCTCCATTTTATTTAATTTATTTATTTTTTCGTACTTTGTTTTGTTCCATACACACATTGAAAAAATAAAATAAAAATAATTTTAATTTTCTCTTAGAAATATTAGAAAAAAAATTAAATTTATTTTCTTTTAAAGCAGCGCTTAGTTCTATGCAAGTTTATGCAAAAAGAACGGAAGACTTGTTTGCTAGTGAAAAACACTCATGGTTGTCAACATCTTACGGTGCGACGCGAAGAGAATGTGTCCGTAGGACCTTAGCCATTACCCAGCGCTAGTCTGGGTTCTGGTCCACATAAATTCACAACAGTTCCCAGTAAACGGAGATGTACTACCCTAAGCGCTGATTACAGGACAGGTTCAACTGAGCAAAGTATACATCTGCTCCTGCTCTACTGACCAAAAAAGAACCATCAGTAAAAATGGTGATGTCGTTTCCCATACACTCGTTGTATATAACGTCTTCCGCAATAAGTGCCCGATGCTTCTACTCATGTTATTTGAGCTTCCCTGACCTCCTCAATAGCTTGGTCCAGAATGCTTATATATCCGATGTTCGGCCCAAAGCTATGCTATTGCATCGCTCTCCAACGTGTGCTGATATAGCAGCCGTTGACATAATAAATAAGTCTAAAAGCAGCAATCTAAATAGTGTGTCAATTGCATGTGTTGAAGCCGTGCGTTGATGATAACTGACATGTGTTGATGATAACTGACTTGTATAGCCTGATATAGAAGATTTGATAATGTATAATCTTTGGTTTAGCTGGATGATGCACCATGTCACACAGCTCATTAAACAATCGATAATTTGCGCTTTAATTTCGGTAGTCATGTCTTTAGCCATCTTAAGATAGTCACTTGGCCCTCGCGAAGATGTGTTTTCATTACTAAATTGATTTTTTCTTTTATAAAAAATAAAAAAGTAAAATTGTTCCCATTAATTATTTGAAATACTAGCAACGAGAAAGTAAAACAAGAGAATAAAAATGAGAGAGAAAAAAAATTACTTGTAAGTTTTTGCTAGTAAAATTTTTACTAGCAAGAATTTGTCAATCAGCTGTTCGGGATTTTGTGTTCAACATATTTTTTTGGAAAAATGGTATGAAAAAAGAAATTGTTGCAATATTATAGAAAATATCAGTATTTAGTACTTAAAATAATATAAAAGTGAATAAAATTTCGCTGTTGTATTGTTTTTCGTTAATTTAGCGAGGGCATTAAACGATAAAATTTAGATTTTCCGTTTTAAAATTAGGTTTTCATTTTAGGTCTTTTTGCTTTTAAATAATAAACAGTAATCAAATCAGGGATGATACATTTATTACAATCGTACTTTTTTCGGTACAATTATGATTTTAAAATTGGTATTATACAGTTTTTAATATATTTTGAACAATAAACATATTCCTGTTTTGGAATACTCTTAATGTAAATATTATAGAAATTTCTTTGAAATAAGAATGTTTATTAGCACTGACTAACTAAAAATATTGACATCCAATATTTTTTATTTTATTTAAATTATTGTGCTTTCAGTTTTGTTGTTTGATTTACTTCTATGGTTTCCTTGAGATTACTATTATCAGTTTGAACTTCTTTAAAGCGATTTTTCTGGCTAACAACGGTAGATTACTTTATGGTTGCTCTTTAAGTACAATTATGTTTACAATGGTACTATTTGATGGTCAAATCGGTACAAGTTCTAAGTCCTAACTGACGCCACCGTAGTCTACTTGCTTATTTTTGCTAGTAAAGGGTTCATTTACTTTTTCATATTTAGGAGAGTAATTATGAAAATTTCTGTTTTACTCTCTCGTTGCTAGTTTTTGATAGGAAAGTTACTGAACAGACCTTATGTGTTTGGAATTTAACAAAAAAAACTTTTTGGATTAACACACTTCACACCAATATAGCGGGGGCGCCCAAGAATTTTAATCGATGTCCAAGAAGTTTGTCTTACTTATACTTATTTAGGAGAATATTAATTTAATCCTTAATATGCGGATTATAAGAACAAAATCTATTTAGTTTTATTCAACGTAATCAATTTTGCATCGTATTCTATATCAATCGATATTAACTTGACTCTCAGTCGCTGTTCTTAGTTCATTAACCGACACCTCGAACTACTACAAAAAAAAAAAAGCTTTTGTAGCCCCAAAAACACAACAAAAACTTGTTAACTATTGTTTAAATTGTAATTCAAATATATATTTGTATAATACTCTAAACAATGCCTTTTTTTCCCCCATTCATACAAGAGGCACAAATGATCTTGCACGTACTAAAAATGCATTGTATTCTAAAGAGCTTTTTTCAACATTTAAATTCATATTGCAAAAACACAAATGGCAATTAATTGACCTGTAAACCCATTAACAATCATGAAAATGTGATTAAGCCAAAAATATAAGAAACAAAAAATTGTTAATGGATTTGTTATAGAATTTAAAAAAAATATATTTTTCGTTAAAACTTTATACAATTTTGTAGCAAACCACCATATAAACATATAACAAAAATTAATAAAAAATATATGGCATACAAAAACTACCCTCCTACACAGTTAAAGGGAGGCAGAGGGAGGAAATAATGAAATGAAAAACTCATAAAACAACGACATGCAATACTTAAGTGCATTTTGATGTCATTGTACTTTAATATGACTTTATGGAATATTTTACACACAAACACATAATATTTTTAAAAAAGTATATATACTTGGATGGGGCACGGAATGATATGGAAGAATATGGAGCACATGAAAGTAATACAAGACAAAAAAAAAATAACAAAAATACTGAAACTAAAAAATATAACAACCAACTAACTAACGAACTAGCTAGTAACTTCTACTATGAACATAAAAGCCATCTGCTTTTTAAGATTTCGTTTTTTATTTCGCTGTTTTAATGACAAAAAGTTTTACCCCTACAAAACTAACACTCAAAGAATATTGTTAAAAATTTATTACATCTAAACAGGTGTATTGCAATAAATTAGTACATATTTTATGATAGAAAATTCTAATTTGAGCCTGCTTGGCCTGCCTTATTTATGTGGTAACGCCGATATAGGTGGCTGATTTTTTGCCAAGCTAGCCAAACAGTAACTATTGCCTTCCAATTACTTGGATATTCTTCGAGTGTATTAAAAACCCTAGTTACAAGAATCTAACTACTGCCACAGATAATAATAATAAAAATATAGGGGCTTTTGTAAAAGTGTTGGTGTAAGTGGGATTACATGTTCACCAACAAATTTTCATTTATATGTGTAAATAAATGTATATGTATATGAATGTATGTAGAAGTGTATCTATTTGTTTACTTGTTAAATGACATAGAAAACCATTTCGTGCAAAAAATATTAGCAATAAACAGCTAGAAAAGTAAAAATAAAACTAAATCGAAATAATAAGTTCCATAATAAATAAAAAGCTTTAAAACCACCACAAAAAAATATAAAAAGTATTTACAATAAAGTATAGAAACACGTATAAACACTTTCCTCTATACTCGTCCTTTCACATGCAGGAACATATTTCATGCTAATAAAAAACTTTAAATAATACTTTCACATACAGTCGCGTTAATAAAATTTATATGTAGTTGTATTGTTTTTGTTAAAGCATAGTATTGTAATGACAAGTGGCAGTAGGATGAGTACTATATGCGTAGTATATAGAAGTAATTTTAAAGTTGTTGCTAGTTAGGGTATGAATGAAATAAGCAAAAAAATAGCCTTTACCACTTTAATACAATATATGTAGGTATATCTCAAAAAGTTAAAATAATGAATTTATTGAAAGAAAATTATTGCTATTGTATATGCTTGTATCTCAAGCTAAACCGACGTTATACATAAATATCTTTTATCTACTCATACCATAAAGCATACATTTTAAAAGTTTCAACAGCGTTTTGCCAAATTTTGATTTGTTTGAGATATGACTGTGTTGTTCTGATATAACAGTAAAATATAGATACATAAATACATTATTTTTAATAAATTTCACAAAATTTCACATGAAAAGGGTTAAGGCTGGTAAACAAAATATTTTTTAAATAGACAAATTTTTTTACAACTTAGAGGGTGGTAATGTAAAGTAATGTAAAAAGTGAATGTGCCTTAAGGATAGGATTCACTATCCTACACAATCTTACGATTCAATCACAAAAAAAAAATCTGACAGAATTCATACTTATAAAATAGCGTTGTATATGGCACACTGTCATACTAAATAAGATCATGTGTTTGGTTTTTTTAACAGCGGTTCCATTCTATGACGCCTGTGATCATGTGATCAACGATACACATAGAAAATATTTTTTTTTTAAAGCAGTACATCATAATGGTTTATTAATACATGGCCTTTTCTGCTCTTTAAAAACTAAGTTTAGTTTTTGCAACTTACAGATAGAGATTTACC
The DNA here is from genome assembly GCA_949628195.1 of Phasia obesa. Taxonomy (NCBI): domain Eukaryota; kingdom Metazoa; phylum Arthropoda; class Insecta; order Diptera; family Tachinidae; genus Phasia; species Phasia obesa. Next base: position 119,234,171 of record OX451218.1, read on the forward strand.
AGGACCCGAAGTACCTTCTATTTTTGTTTTAATATTAAATTGGTTACAGAAAAAATAAGTGTAAAAATTTCGATCCTTTAATAACAATTACAAACAACCAAATCAATATTTGGTCCTGCCATCACAATTATGAAAGATTTTTAATTTTTAGATCTTTCATAAATATTATAATTAAGTTTTATCTTTTTTATTTTGAATTGAATGAATAAATGATTTCTATTCATTTTGGTATTCCATAAGTCCCTTTCCACACGTGCAATTTTTGTTTCTGCTACACATGCATTTGTAAAAATTATAATATATTTTTATTTTTGGTCTTATATACACTCTAAAACACTTTTGTTAAAAATTAGGTCGATCATCGTAGGCAACACTTTACCGAATATTTTCGACCTAAAACTAAACAATTATTTTTGTAAACCTTTTATTGATTTTTGGGCAAATTATGTTTAATTAGTTTTCTGCCTTTGGGCTAAATATAATTATTTTCAATAATTTTTACAAAATTGAAAATGCATAAAATATTGACGTTTTTTAATGCATTTATTGAAAACTTAAAGAAATGATTTAATAAAAAAGAAGGGAAATCAAAAATGTTTGTGCAGAAAAAACACTTACAATGCATAATGCTAAAACATGAAATTTATCAAAGTTCCATCACCATCTTCCTTCAGAATCTTGAACATTAGGAAAATATTTATGTCCTGTAATTATAAATAATGTTTGCTTGCGATACTATTACAATTAATATACATACATATACATATATGTATATACATATATGTAATTACAATTTGCTTGCTTGTTTTTATACTCACGCTTTTTAATTATCTGCACAAACAGCGGCCGGCATAAGAAACATTTTTTCTTAGATCTATCCACTCGGGGAAAATAGGGCCACCAGACGCTAGGGTTCCTAGAGCCTAAATCTGGAAGAAAAGGTCTGTGAGTAAAATCACGGGTTCTCTTCGAGGCCCGACCAGTGCCCAAAGGACTGGTACCACGGGAATCCGTGGCCCCACAGAGAGCCTATCCTCTCTGTGACCGGTTATTGGTGAGGTCCCCTTCGGTGGTACACGTGGTGGTTGTGGTTTAAGATCGATTAAGTAGGTAAGGTGCAAGGTCGATCAAGTGTGCTGTTGCACTCTCAACAGACGGAGTTTGGATAGTCTCCAAACCCCTAAGCAAGGCTTGCCTTGGAAAGGCTTACCATATTATATAAATTGCTACTCATTGTGACTGTATCACACACAAAAAGTGATTGGAGGCAATCGTAAAGTGTTGTTATACTACACAATGGGGTTCTATTCTACGCCTAAGTTTCACTCGGTGGTAAGACCACCGTGAGGTTAGGCCGAGTAGGCAGGTACTCACGTTAATCTTGTTCCACAAAACCAACTAATGCCAATTAATTTTAAATTAGATTCAACTTTAATTTATTAAAAATGGAAAAAAATTATTTAAAAATTTATGTATTTTATGCTATTTTTCTTTGATAGAGTTGTTTAACAAATTTTCTGCTGCTTTTAGACAGATATGCTTAGTATTGAACATTTTGTTGATATTAAGACATATACATCTGATTTTTTACAATACTTTGTTTTAAAATAAAAACTTTTAAGAGCAGTTTTATATTTCTGTGCAAAACTAAACCAATTATAACTATTTAATATTATTATTTATTTCTAATTACGCATAATTCCTTTTTTTAAATTTATTATCTTATAGTAATCCAAACAGATTACTATTGGAAAGCATATCCATATAGCATATAGCTATTTCACTGGTGCTTACCCAGATCGTCAGTGGACTTTTTATGCTAATTACCCATAATGTTTTATAATAAAAATGCAATTTATTTGTTGGGGGAAAGAGCTAGTCCCTATACGTACTTCACTGGTTGCTCAGGCCAGATCTTCAGGAAACCTTTTTCTTAATTTTAGAGAAGCCAAAAATATTCTATAAGTAATAAAATTCTACGAAACACAATGAGAATTATGATGTTAATAGAATAATATTACAGAATATTAAAGCTTCGTGTGTGGTTTTTGAATAAATAAATAAATAACTAAATGGCATGTGCAGTTCGCAAATTTGCCAGGGTGTGATCGCCTTAGCTTCCTCCAAAATCTGCAGCGCGACCTATACCTTCGTATAGGAAGTGAGACTCCAAATTAAGCTAGGTAAAAATTAATGAGTTTAATGGTGCTCCTCCAGTGAAAGTCTTGAGTTTATTGGTTCTCCTCCAGTAAAAAATTGAGTTTAATGGTGCTCCTCCAGTTAACAGTAGAGTTTTTTAAAAGGTGCTCCACCAATATCCGACTTATTGAAATTAAAATTTATAGGCTATAAACAAAAACGAAACGATTACACGTGGCTGATTAAAATACCACCAATAACAGTACCGTAGTACAGCTATTCGAGGACGCCAATCAGCCAGTGTAAGACCGAGACGCAAACCACTCGAAGGTCGAGCAACAAGGACGGCCTGATTGACTTTAAGCTATAACGACAATGACGCACGCACGTGTTACCCGACCCAAAACACCAACAAACAAACCACGTTTTTATTTTTTCTTACTGTCCTTCTACAATTGGATGGTTTTTTGGCATCACTGAATGCAAACGTAAGGTGTGATGAACAAGTTAATTTTGTTCTCGCAAGAGAATCGAAAAAAACAAGTGTTGCTAAGGTTTACACAAGCAGTTGTATATTTAGTTATTATTAAAATTTTTGGGCATTTAAATATTAATTATTTAATATTATGCTAATTACCCATAACGTTTTATAATAAAAATGCAATTTATATATATATATATAAACCAATTATGTTTTTTTGATACAAATAACCACAAAATCAATATAATATTAGACAACAAGATTTTTTCAACAAAAACTTAGACACTAACTATGTGATCCTAAATTTTAAGTAATATTTAAGAGTGTGTAACCATTAAAAAAATATTATTTTTTATTTCTTTAATAACGACTACAATTTTGTTTTGTCTTCTATAAAGTCGGCCAAAGTGTTTTGGTAAATAAAAAAAGCTGTTTCCCCGTATGCAGGTTTAAAGAGAATCACGATATTTGTTTGACGTGATTATGATGATATTGATTACGTGATATTTGTTCGCGAGTCCCACTTTGTAGCATTTCCTTTTAAGCGATTATTTCACTGCAGTGTAGATGTCCTAAAATCATGCCGTTTTATGTTCGTAATTCCTTGTTATTTCGGTGAAGACCGTTGTCACTGGCTTTTGTTTTGGTACGTTTGGCGAGCGCTTTCTATGTAAAGACATCATTTTCAAGCCGCGTTTAAAATAGTACTGGAGAGTTAGTATTACCTGTTTTAGTATAAGTATTAATGGGCTTAGGTAATTGTTCATTAGGGTGGTGTGGTACAGGTTAATTGATTGTTACCTGATATATTTATATAAGTCAGTTAATATTTAGTATTTTCGTCTTTTATTGTTACCTAGCTAAAAGTGTGTCCGTCTGCAGGTGTTTTTCATTTGTTCGAATGTTTCAGTAGCTTTAGTGGTGTAAAAATTATGTCGGATGTTGTGTTTACCTGTTCGTTAATAATATCTCCATTAAAAGTTCGCATTTTGTAGATTTCCATGTTTTCAAGAATGTCTAGTCTGCGTCCTCTTTTGCTAGGATGTAGCAAACATTCATCTATTTCCCTTGGTGTGTCTTTTTGAGTTTTAAGGTGTAGTGCGAAGTATGAGACCTTTTTTTCGTTTGTATGAGCGCATGTGTTCTGTAAATCTCGTTTTTAGTGTACCTCCCGTTTGTCCTATATATGTATGGTTGCAGGTGCAAGTAAGTCTGTATACCTCGCAGTTATTAAATTTGTCGGTTCTTTGTTGATGTTGATGTCTTGAGTTTATGTCGTAGAGTGTAGCTGGTTTTCAATGCTGTAAGTAGACCCTCCTTGTGAAATAGGTTAGTTAATCTATAGATTTCTGGTCCTGTGTAGGTAAAAACGTGTCGTCGTGGTGTTGAATTAATTGTTTCTTCGCCTTTTTTCTTTCTGTTCTTGGTGTTATGTTGCCTTAATAATTTGTCAACTGTACTGCTTTTGTAACCGTTATTTTTAGCTATAGCGTAAATTGTACCAAGTTCTTGTTGTAATTATTTGGACTGAGAGGGATTATCTTAATTCTGTGTATCATAAGTATGTCTAAATGCTGCGAGTTTATGTTGCGTAGGGTAGTTTGATGTAATGTGGCTAGTAGTGCCTGTTGTGGTTGGTTTCCAATAAATGTCAAAGGTTAAAGAGTCAGTTACTCGTTTATTGTAATGTCAAGATAATGCAAAGATTTGTCTTTACCGTTTTCCATTGTGAAGGTAATGTTTTTATTAAATTGTTTATTAAATTTGTTATCTCTACCTTACAGTTCTGCTTTTTAGTATGCACTTACTATAAGGGGAAATGTAAAAAATTTTATATTTTTATAAATGTCAATGCAGTGAGTGCGGATTATATCGATTGCTTGTAATGGTTTAAAGTCTCTTCTTAGGAATCCGATCATTGGAATGTTCTCTATTTTCTTCTCACGGAAGAGATATTGAAATTTAAGCTCTCATGGGTGAATTGCGGACTAAATAGGTTACGCATATCGCCCAAGTAATCTGCATCTCCCTTAAAATAAACAAAAGCTTTGTTTTGCGTAACGACATCCTGAATTCTGATATACCATTTTGACCGTTTAGAAATCTGCTGATGTAACTCATCTTAACCACATGCAATAAAATAATAACTCCTTTCCGTCTGTCCGTCTATCTGCTTTTCATTTGTGTTCGCATAACGTAAGAACTACTTTCGGAGGGGGTTCACTCTGATTCCAATATAGCATACTTTTTCCGCAAAAAATTCTCATTTCCAAGAGAAAGTGGAGAAAAAGCAGTGAAAAAACGCAATTTCCGGTTTAAAGGTACCTCAATTTTCGATATAAGACTGGGATATTTTAAATACTAGTGCGCAGCACCAATTGAATAAAATTTATATTTGATTTGTATTTTTACTTTGTGGAATTACAATGTTATTAAAATATTTTAAACACCTTTCACAAAGCTTTACAATAATTTTTAGAATTTAATATAGGGATGCGTACCATTATATAAAGTAAATACGTATACGTGAAGCACAAGTAAAAATCTTAGAATTTGGTGTTGATTACTTTCAAAGCACAATTGAACAAAATATTGTCATGACTCCCACGACGTGTCGGAAAATGCGCATTTTTCTCTAGCTTCCATTTTCATAATACGTTAAGATAATTGCAATACGGTCTTTAGTACTAGTTTTTTAAACGAAGCAGACCAAAAAACTTTTTGGTTACGAATAATGGTTATTGAAGATCGTGAAACATAAAAATCTTTTTTATTGGTTCTGAAACACCAAAAAAAGGTAAAAATAATTCATCAAATTTTAATTTAAAATTCATTTATTCATTTATCTATAAGTGTTGTAGCTCCAATGGTTAGCACATTGACTGCTAAAATATGGTCACGAATTCAATACTCAGCCGGAGCAACATCGATTTATCTTATATGTGTTATTTCTATTTACAATAGTAAAAAATAACCGCGCCCTCTTTCCCAAGTATTACCTTATATTACCATATAACACTAAAACGCCAGAGATGCTGCTGCAATACCGTTCTAAAAATAAGCTTAACGTTCATTTATAGCGTTGCCTTCAGTAAAGTTTTATTATTACTCTAACCATCTATCTTATCTACTCCTATATTTTTTCAACGGAAGTAACACCAACAATATAGACAATAATTACCTGAGTGTTACTTCTTAAAAAAATAAGCAAAACAGGTTAATTTTACTCAATTAATTACCTTTCTACTGGGAAAGAGTTTTGAAAAAAAGAACGTATTGCACTTGATAGATAGGGACCAATCTATATTTCATTTATTTAAAAAGATGTAAGTTAATATTTATACTTATATATCTAACTACATAATATATATTATACATAATATACAAATTTTAATAATTCCCAATTAATAAAGTAACGCCCTTAGCAGATATAAAACAACATTCTTTTAAACAAAATTTTATATTCTATCTAACAATTTTCTAAAACCTAAAAACAACACAAAGTGTATTTGAATTTGCAATTAAAATATATACACTTTTTCTCAGGCAGTTGTGTAACAAGTACGTTTGTATATGTAGAAATGAACAGGGTCAAAAAGGAATGTCAACAAAAGCGTATACATACTCCATGTCTTCTCATTATCTTTTGTACACTTACTTATAACGGAGACGTCAAGAACAACAGATCTCATCTAATAATTTCGTACCTGAACTTTGTACACTATTATAAAGTTAATTATAATTAATAAATTTATTTAATACTTTTAAATAAAGTGAACTAATACTAATTAATTAAACTACCATATAGTTGCAATTAGTACATGGTGTCAGAAGTAAATTTTGCAAGTCTAATTCCTGGCGATTTTTTTTAAAGATTTCAAAATGGCGGATGAAGGGCAAATCCGTACACCACGTTCTTTGGATTGCTCGAATATTGCAACTGAATGGCCGAAATGGAAGCAAAATTTCATGGTTTGGATGATTGCCACTGGAAATATGGATAAGCCAGAAAAAAATAAAATTGCAACTTTCATATGGCTGATTGGCGAGCAAGGAGCCGTGATTTATAACACTTTATTCCCGAATGATGGCACACAGAATTCAATGCTTGGGGAAAAACGTGATGCAGCAGACAAACTTTAACAGCGATCGTTAGACGAGGTCTTAAAAAAATTTGACGACTATTGTTTACCACAAAAGAACGTTGCGATGGAATCTTTTGAGTTCAACACAATCGTACAAAAAGAAAAGCAGTCAATTAATGAATTTGAGACTGAGTTGCGAAAGCAGTTGCCCTTTTGTGATTTTATGTGTTCTTGTGGTGTTTCATATGAAAACCGAATGCTGCGGGACCGAGTTATTATCGGTGTCCACGATAGAAAGCTGCAATGAAAATTACTGGATGGCAGAGACGACACATTGGCAAAGGTTCTTGAAACGTGTAAAATTTATGAAGCGGCTAATGCTAATAAATCTATTTTGGAAGCAAAGACATCGGCAATTGCAAGTATGTCAACAGAAGAAAACAAACAGGCAGCAGAAATTGATACTATTAAACGTTTTTGCTTCAATTGTGGTTATTCATGGTCTCCAAAACATGCTAGTGAATGCAAGGCGAAAGATGTTAAGTGCCGAATCTAAAGGAAGAATACAGCAATCTCAGCAAAAGAAGAATAACAATGATGACAATAGTGGTAATAGTCGATACAACCAGCGAGGAATTGGCAGTGTTGCTTGGGGTGACGTTCAAGGTAGGTCAAAAGATAGTTTTGAGAAGATAGTAAAATTTAAGATTGATACTGGAGCTGACGTGAATTGCATTCCTTTGAGTTTTGTTAAAAAATTAAATTTAAAAATTAATAATAAACGGATTGAGTTTCCTGTTTTCGATTATAATAATAATAGAGTTAACATTTTTGGTACTGTGAGATTGAACTGTATTAATTTAAGGTCAAACTCGGGAAAAGAAGGATTATTTCTGGTTGTTGATGATAAACTTGAGCCGATACTTGGATTAGAAAGCTGTATTGAATTTGGGTTAGTTAAACGGATGGATATAGATAAAATTTCATTACCGGATATTGTGGAATTATTTGTTAGGGAATACAGTGATGTGTTTCGAGGATTTGGAAAGTTCCCGGGTGAATATAAAATTTATTTAAAGGAAGACTCAAAACCAGTGCTTCACTACAAGAAACGAATACCACATGCATTAATGGATAGACTGAAAAAAGAGTTAGATATTTTGGTAGAAGATGGTATAATTTCGGTGGTGAATTACCCTACAGATTGGGTCAATAATTTGCAACTTGTTGAAAAAGCAAATGGTAGGCTACGTATTTGTCTTGATCCCAGACCCTTGAATGAATGTATCAAGCGGGTTCATTTTCTAATACCTACAATTGAAGATTTGACATCAGGTTTGGCTAATGCGAGGGTTTTTACAGTAATTGATCTTACCAGTGGTTTTTGGCATATGTCATTGGAGAGGTCATCGTCAGAATTAACAACCTTCATGACCCCATTTGGAAGGTATAGATTTAACCGTTTACCTTTCGGTCTTAACTGTGCTCCAGAAATGTTTCAAAGAACAATGGTGCAAATTTTTGGGGATATTCCAGGAGTTTATATTTATTTTGATGATATTCTGGTTGGTGCGCCGAATATCGCGGAACATGATAGAATTTTGCAATTGGTAATGCAACGTGCTAGGGAGAATAATGTAAAGTTTAATGCTGAAAAAATACAATACCGAAAAGAATCAGTGAAATTTATGGGACATACTGTATCGTACAATCAGATTAAAGCGGGTAGAAAATATTATGAAGCTATTCTTGGTATGGAAAGGCCTATGGATAAGGCTGGGGTTTTGAGGTTTCTCGGATTAATAAAATATTTAGGACGATTTATACCAAATTTATCGAAAATAACGGCAGGATTACGCAATTTAACTAGGCTCGATGTAGATTTTAAATGGCAAGAAGATCATGAGAAGGAATTTAAGAGTTTGTTAAATATTGTTGCTTCTGAGCCCGTGTTGGCGATTTATGACCCGAAATTACCTGCAAGAATCCAGACTGATGCTTCTAAAGATGGATTGGGCTGTGTATTGGTTCAAGATGGACACCCGGTCGCATTTGCATCACGAACGTTGACCAAAAGTGGGCTCAGATTGAAAAGGAGCTTTTAGCCATTGTATTTGCGTGTCAGCGTTTTCATTATTTCATATATGGTCGTGAATTCACCGTTGAGAGTGACCATAAACCGTTAGAAACTTTGGTTAAACGAGATATTGACGACGTTACAATGCGTCTTCAACGCATGTTTATGTCGTTACTGAAATATCCTCAAATGACCGTCATTTACAGGCCAGGAAAAGAGATGTTAGTTGCGGACTGCTTATCGCGGGCACAACTTTCTGATGAGGAAGAGTTGGAAGGTATGTCAGGCATAATTCATAGGGTGAAAGAATTGGTTTGTTTATCGGAAGAGAATTTCAATTATTATCTGAATATTTTGAATGAGGATGAACACTACAGTCGAATTTGTAAGTACATTGAGAACGGGTGGCCAAGTTTCCACCAGTTAAATGATGTATGTCAACACTTTCATAAGCTAAAATCGGAACTACATGTTGAGGGCGGGCTGCTATTGATGAATCATAAATTAGTCATACCGACAAAGTTACAAGAAAAGATTATCAAATGGTTGCATGGGGCGCACCTTGGTATTGAAAAGACATTGGCAAGGGCTAGGGGATTATATTATTGGCCCGGAATGAGCGCTAGAATTAAAGAGGTTGTTCAATCCTGTAATATTTGTGAAAAATTTCGGCGAAATAATCAGAAAGAACCATTACTACAAGAGGAAAGTCCAAGATATCCGTTTCATGTAGTTGGAGTTGACTTATTTGAATACGCTGGTAGAGATTTTGTTGCAATTTTTGATGCTTATTCCAACTACTTGGCTGCAATACCCTTGAACAATAAAACATCGAAACACATTATTGAACAAATTAATCAGCTATTCTTTAAAATTGGGTTTCCAACTATAATCAAATGTGACAATTGCCCATTTGGATCAAGAGACTTTGATCAATATGCCTCTCAGTTTAATATACAATTTCAATTCTCTAGTCCACGGTATCCGCAGAGCAATGGTTTAGCTGAAAAAGGTGTGGCTATTGCAAAGAATATATTGAAACGGTGCTATGAAGCAAATGATTTGGGCTCATATCAGTACAGAATTTTAGAATACAATATGACTCCCGTTGAAAGTATGCAGATGTCACCATCCGCATTATTCTTTGGGAGACTTATTAAAACTAAGTTACCAGTATCGAGCTCAATGTTAACCAGAAATAAGCTCACGGAAGATTATGTTCAAGAAAAAATTAAAAGAAAAAAGAATAGACAAAAGCATTATTATGACCGAAACGCGAAATCACTACCGGCTCTTGACATAGGCGAATTAGTTATTTTCAAAAAAGGGGAGAAGGAGTGGCATCATGGTGTGATAGTAAAACAAGTTAATAATCGATCATATATTGTCAGAGATAATTTTGATAATTTTTATAGACGCAACAGAAGATTTATATCACGCTCCAGAAATACCGATTTTAGCGCAAGTGATTTACTGTTTGAGGATAATATTGAAGGTAGTCACTATAGGGATCAATCAGAGGTAAACATAGCGCCATCACTGAGTACAAACTGTGATCAGGTGAATAGAGATTATAGTGGGGAGAATAATTCTACTGACGGTAGGGGAACAGTAGTACAGGAAACAGAGGGTGAAACAAGTCAGTCTGAGATAGTAGAAGTTAATACTGAGCCTAATGCTGCTGGTCAAAGCGATTTACCAGTTAGGGAAGTCAGGACTAGAAGTGGTCGAGTAGTGAGGCGCCCAAGAAGATATTGTGATTAAAAAAAAAAAAAAAAAGCGTGTAACAAGTACGTTTGTATATGTAGAAATGAACAGGGTCAAAAAGGAATGTCACCAAAAGCGTATACATACTCCATGTCTTCTCATTATCTTTTGTACACTTACTTATAACGGAGACGTCAAGAACAACAGATCTCATCTAATAATTTCGTACCTGAACTTTGTACACTATTATAAAGTTAATTATAATTAATAAATTTATTTAATACTTTTAAATAAAGTGAACTAATACTAATTACTTAAACTACCATATAGTTGCAATTAGTACAGTTGTTTAAACTTGTATTTCTGCAAAAAATAATTTAAATTTATTTTAACGCCTACACTCAACAATATTTTATATAAAATGCATTTGTAACATTAAAACTATAGAAAAGAAAACTAAAAACATCAATTTGATTAAGTGCATAAAATCATGATGAACGATTTTAGAACGTGATGTATATATGTATGTACGAGCAAAGTTGTATACAATTCTGGCATTTAAAAATTGCAACAAGAATTAGAACATGATTTTTTTATTAGAAAAAAAATATAAACAGTTTTATTTGCCAGTTTTTGCTCTAAAGTTATTATATGTTATTAATTAAAACAATAGTTTAAACATGAAAAAAAACTTTTTATATTATAAAAGATCTAAAGGCCATATTCATAAAAAAATATTTTTGGTTTATAAAAGTTTTATTGAACAAATTTGGTATGGAAATGTGTTTTATAAACCTTTTAGAAAACCAAATAATTTTTTATGAATTTGGCACTTGATACACAAATATTAATTATAATAATTTTAAAACTTAAAACCTACAAACCAACAAACAACAAGAGTTGAAAGTGTTAAATATAAACCAGTGTTGCGATTTGTGGTAAAATTGTACCAAATTTGATACAATCGATATATCAGTGGTACCGTGGTACATTTCATGCTTTGTTGGTACAATTTCATATAAAATTTATTCAATCATTTTTTTAATCATTTTTATTTATTTTTTCCTTCAACACCAAACATTTCTAATTTTATAGTTCTCCAACCCTGTCAGAACTAACTAAATTTCAACAGTCTTACTTTATGTTCAGAATTTTAATTGTTTACTTTGAAAACCCTTTTATGCATAACACAGTGCAACACGGAAAAAAATAACCATATACGGACACCACTACGTGATAAAAGACCGAAAAAAAAGACCCCTGTCTCCCAGTTTTGCCCAAAGTCCTCCAGATTTTTTTTATGGGCCCTCAAAGATGTGGGGCCTCGATGTCATTTTTGCAAAAAATGATCATTTACTCAAGCTCATATTTTGCAAACCGTTTGAAATTTTGATATACTCTCTGAGGCAAAAGGCCGCAAAAGTGAAAAATTTCCCGAAAATTTTTAAATTCATTTCGGTTACTTAAGCGCTACCTAAACGGTGTTAAGAATCATTCCTAGGAAGTTCATATGTTCTAGAAAGTTGTTTATTGAGATCTTAGGTTCATTTTTGTAGTTGATTGTTTCCTTGAATTTTGAACGGTTTGCTACCTATGGACCTGAACAGGGAAAAAAGGTAAAAAAATTGAATTTTTTAAAGTTTTTTGCGATTTTGACCTTGAAGATGAAGTTTTTTTGATTTTATATGTTAACAGTTCTTTATGACAAGAGCTACAACTTTTCCTCAGAGAGTATATCAAAATTTCAAACGGTTTGCAAAATATGAGCTTGAGTAAATGATAATTTTTTGCAAAAATGACATCGAGGCCACACATCTTTGAGGGCCCATAATAAAAAACCTGGAGGACTTTGGGCAAAACTGGGAGACAGGGGTCTTTTTTTGTTGTCTTTTATGATGTAGTGGTGTCCGTATATGGTTATTTTGTCATAAATAAAAAAATTACACAGTGTGTAAGTGATAGGTAATTTAGTTGCAAGCTTTGTTTGATAAATTAAAGTGTTCAAACGTTTTGGCATCGCCCTAAGCAGTTTCCGCAGTATTCAGCTGATATTGTTTTCTTCCTTCATGAGGTGGTTTTTTAGTAATCAGATGACTCTTTAATTATTCTTCCAAATAACTCCAGGCTTACTCTATTGGACTAGCACTTGTTGGAAAATGTACTCTACATCCAGCTCCTAATATTGCAGGCCCTTTGTATTTTGGCAAAATATTTGTTAGCAAATTAGCAACGCAAAAAACAGAAATCAAGGAATTAAGGTCAACTATAATTACTTTCAAATACCCTAGAATAAAAGTTTTGATTTGTCCTATTTTAATGTACATGTATTTTATTTGTTTTTATACTTAATGACAAATTTTGGTACAATTGATGGTGACTGGGTACAATTTCACCATTGGAAAGGTACAATTTAAACATTGTCAGATCCCAAAACTGATATAAACTCAAATACGGTTTGTGAAATGACTAAGAAAATAAAACTACTTGAAAATACGCCGTTAGCACTTTCAAAACAATTTGAAGTGCGCTTAAATTAGTGCCAGATTTTATAGTTCACATATCAAGGTACATTTATTACTAGGTAATGCCGTCTCTACAAGAAATACAACAATACAAGAACAATATGGCATTTTATTGTTGCTTTGTAGTTCGAAATGTCAGAAAACATAGAAGAAAATTGATAAACACATACAATTTTGACATGTCGAATTACTAATTCAGCTGGGCGGACGAGACTACCTAGTAAGATAAATCTACCTTGCCACATATTATAAAAAATAAAAGTTTCTATTGCTACTAATTTATTATTACGACTTGGGAGATTTGACGTCGATGTTTCTTTTCTGACACAGACAATGGATTTTTAGTGGAGTCTATTGCTTTGCAACAGAACATCAAAACAACTATGCCAATTTTCCACGAAAAAACTTACCGATAACCGTAACAGACACTAGCCACTGACCGCGAAGGTTCTTATACAAATTGTTGACATATTTTCGGCGAAGACCGTCGTCGGAGAACATAATTATAAAGCCACGTCTGGAGAGTTAGTATTAGGTGTACTGAAGAGTTAAAAATAGGTTTATAAAAATTGGTGTGTAATTTGTTCATTAAAATGGTGTCTACCTAAACGGTGTCATTTAGATGGATTGCTTGGTACCTGTAATATTTATGCCAAGTGCCTGTAATATTTCTATCTTAAAAGTTAGTGTTTTGTAGATTATCATGTTTTCAAAATTTAATGTCATATATTGATCTTTTTCCCTGAATGTATTTCCCTGAGTATAAAGATGTAGTGAAAGTCCTCTCTTTTCCCTTTGTAGGGCATATGTGTTTTGTTTTTAATGTTCGTCTAGTTTGTGCTATACAGTAACGATTCAAATACAGGTACGTCTTTATAGTTCGCTGTTACCACCTTTGTCGATTGTTTCTGTATATGCCAGGATATCATGGTTCATATATTTTATATACCAACTAGCTGTGTCCGCCACGTCGTGGGCGTCCTGACAATATTTTGCTCGATTTTTGAGAGTAGATACTTCACATCAATTGCAAGACTCTTACTTTTATAGTGTTTCAGTTTTGGTTTATGTGATTACTTTATATAAAGGTACCCCTCCCTGAATAAAATTCTAAAATTTATAAAAAATTCAAAAAATTATTATTGTATACATAGCTTTACAGGTGTTTAAAATAATTTAATAACAATGTAATTCCACAAAGTAAAAATACAAATCAAATAAAAATTTTATTCAATTGACGCCTAATGTTGCACAATAGTCCTTAAAATATCCCAGTTTTAAACCGAAAATTTCAGTGCCTTTAAATCGGAAATTACGCTTTTGTATTGCTTTTTCTCCACTTTCTCTTGGAAAATGAAAGTATTTATATTGGAATCAGGGTGCTAAGGAACCTCATCACAAAATTTTGTTAAAATCCATCCAGTAGTTTTTACGTGATGCGAACACAATTGAAAAGCAGACAGGCAGACAGACAGATGGAAATGAGTGATTATTTTATTATATGTATAGATAAAGTAAAGAGAAACAAAGCCAAAGGCGACAGTGTAGCTATAAGTGGAGACTTCTGGTGTTAATTTGGTTATTTATTTCGAAAGTATCATTGTTATTATTGATAGTAACGAGGGTAAGGCGCTTGTTACTATAATTTGCCATTAAAGTACTTTATAGTTAAAGGTTATTTTAAGGTTACTTAAGCAAAAAACTACGTGTCTCTCCAATGAAATCCTAACTTTACCTATTGGTAAGTTATAATAATGGGCCTTAATATTTTTTCTTATTTAATAATTTTAAAATAACATTTTCCTTATATTTAAAAATTGTTATTTATACCACCTGTGCTCTAAGCCTCTCATATGACATCGGTTACTTACTTACATCGTCGTGAGTAAGTAACTTAGTTACTTACATCGTGAGTAAGTAACCGACAGGTAGAACTGTTTGAAAAGGTTTAAGCCGAGCAGCAGCTTGTCCCATTATTAGGTGATTTAAATTTTGTATAAAAGATTGAGTTTGAAAAAACTATGCCAAGATCGATAGCATATCGGGAATAAATACTTAAAAGTGTGAGTGCTTCAGTCACTGGTTGGGACCTTGCGTGTCACTGTTCGGATTTCTAAAGAAAATAAAATCGATCAGGTAACGGCCACGGCTGTTTAGAATCAATTTTAGCGAAGACCCTTAATCAAAATATTGCTTGGATGCAGTTACGATGCCAAAATTATAAAAGTTAAGTTTCGAACTGTTACCGCACTTGCTTTTTTTGGGAAAAATTTATTCTTATACTACATTGCGTTTCGAAGTCACTTGAAACGAATGAACATTCAACTTTAGCAGATATTTTTTTTTTTAAAGAAATTAAGAAACTTTATTTTTATTTTTCTCTTAGAAATTATTATAACAAGTTATATAAACAATTTGTGATTATTTAATCAGAGATGTAATAAGAAGTAAAACTTTTCGATTACTTATGGAAAGTACTTAGCAAAGCTTATGCTATATACTTATGCACATACATACATATGTACATATGTACGTATATATGAATCTGCAAAGCAACATCATCATAAGATTTTGCAAATTTTTGGCAAACTACAATACGTACAAACATAAATACAAAAGCATTTATACTCATAATATGGATGATTGCTTTTTAGCATTAAATTGTCTAAAAAAAAAATGAATAAAAATAAGTAAATCCAAGTTGTTCACTCACTTAGTTTATAACTCTGCTGCAAACACACAACCACTCTAGTAGTAGAGTAAATAAATAGTTGTATTGTATAAGATTATAAGACTTTAAGTGGAAGTACTAAGTATTAGTAGTTTTCAGTGCAATAAGTCTGCGGTTATTCTTGGCACGTTTCAAAGTCATCGACTTTGTTTTCTTATGCTCTAAACACATACAGATACATATACATATAAGCAAATAACTATTTATACAATTGTGTGAGTGTATAAAGCAAATTTTTCTTTCCACAAATATTAATAGTATATTTTCCATATATTAGCAATAGCGACATCTGCTTTAAACTTCGTCATCACGTCACTTTAACACTAGCATATAGACACGTTCTTTTCTATCTACTCGTACTTGTGTTTTAAACCATTTAAGCAAACTTGGTTTTTTGCTTATCTTTTAAGCTCTTGCTGGGACACTCACTTTGCTGGCAGCCACCCACTACAACCGACCACACCTTGTTTTTCTTCACCAATTCGTATTCCTATTCGTTTCGAATATACATTCAACTGGCTGCTTTTTTCTTTTCTTAAGAATATTTTTCCATCTGTTGGTTTTTCTCCATGTACTTGTTTTTTTCTTGGGTTTCATTTTTATTTTATTTAATATTGTTTTTTTATATATATTTTTATACACAATTTGCATTTCAATGCACAATTTATGGTAATTTTCAGCTTCAATCAATATTGAATTGAATATTTTATTATACTTTATTTCTTTTTTTTTTATTTTGGGTATTTTTTATGTTGTACATAAATTATGAGCTGTGTTGTCTATGGTGTTTGAAAAATTTATTTGCTTAAAATGAAATTGGTTTTTCCCATTTTTGTCCAAAAATTTTTACTAATGATGAAAATAATTCTATTCAGAGATAAAAAATGTAGATAAATGTTTGAAAATAGAATGTTTTCAAATTTAAAACATTGCACAATCCTTTTGCACATGCTTTGAAATCATGAGAATATTGTATTTGGGGTGTCATAATTTAGCTTACTGTCAAAGAAATAAAGTTGTTAGATGATTTAGCATTGAATTTTAAGAGACGTAATTGATGGTGTAAAGTTTGAGTTTTATGGTGCAGTATTTTTATATTATTTAATAGCTGTGCCCGCCACATGGCCTTTTGAAAATATTTTGCTCGATTTTGCTTTAAAAGAAATCCACACAAAATTTTAAGACGCTTACTTTTATAGTGCTTGAGTTATGGTTTATATATTTTATTTATATAAAACTACCCATCCTTGCATAAAATTCTAAAATTTATATAAAATTCTAAAGCTCTGTAAAAGGCGTTTAAAATATTTTAATAACAATGTAATTCTTTTTAATTCATATTTTGTGCTTATTTTAAAAGAGCGCCATCTATTGCGCAAACGTGTTTAAATACCCCGCTTTGAATTCATTTTGTCATTATCTTAAAACAGCGCCATCTATAGCGCAACCGTGTTTAAAATATACCACTTTCAAAAATAAAAGATCCCTTTAAATCGGTAAAAAAAGTCGCATACTTTGACAGCTTTTTCTCCACTTTCTCTTGGAAATAAGATATTTTTGAAAGAAAACATCTTATAATTGAATAGGGTTACTAAGGTACCTCCTCACAAAATTTTATTAAAATCCATCCAGTAGTTTTTACGTCATGCGAACACAGACAGGAAATGAGTTACTATTTTATTATATGTATAGATAACCACTGTGCATGAAACTGTAAAGCAAAAATAAAAGACAACTAGACGCTTTAAATTAATTTTAATAGCGTAAACATTATAAGCAGCATGCTTTAATCAAGACCTCAAATAAGATGACATGAAAGTAACATGAAAACTCTTCAATATGGTGTAAATTTTCTGATTTCCTCTACTCGGGATATAGAGCTAAAATTTTTTGCGAGCACAACTTCGGCACAGGTACAATATATATATTGCAGTGTTTACATTTCCACAGCGCAAATCAAATGACTTGCTTGTGCTAACACTAACATACAATATAATGGTATGTTTTTGGGCACCATTTTCTGCAAGTATTGACCTACTGGTGATCAAAATAAAGCAAACGTTTAAGAAAATCGATAAAAATCTGTGATGTTTTGAAATATCTTCGGTAAATAAATACAGTACAATATCAACAGTACATACATGTCAACACTGTATGAAATTTATGCGGTTTAAAAAATAAATAATTATATATAAAATAAAAGAACTTTTTTTGATTGCATTGGTAGCAAATGCCCTCTTGAATCTATATAATCCAAATATTTCTGATACCTCTAGATAAACATTTTCTCTTTTTCAAAACGATACTAGTGGGACGCACAGTCACGGCGCGCACAGTCACTTACTAATAAGTTTTTAACTTTAATTTTGTCAGAAAAAGACAAACTTCGGCCCCCGGACTGTGGTACATATCACACTGTGTAATTTTTTAAGTCATGGCAAAATAACCATATACGGACACCATTACGTCATAAAAGACCAAAAAAAGACCCCTGTCTCCCAGTTTTGCCCAAAGTCCTCCAGGTTTTTTCTTATGGGCCCTTAAAAATGTGGGGCCTCGATGTCATTTTTGCATAAAATGATCATTTACTCAAGCTCATATTTTGCAAACCGTTTGATATTTTGATATACTCTCTGAGGCAAAGTTGTAGCTCTTATCATAAAGAACAAAAATTGTTAACATATAAAATCCAAAAATCTTCATCTTTAAGGTCAAAATCGCAAAAAAACTTTAAAAAATTCATTTTTTTTTTACCTTTTTTCCCCTGTTCAGGTCCATAGGTAGCAAACCGTTCAAAATTCAAAGAAACAATCAACTACAAAAATGAACCTAAGATCTCAATAAACAACTTTCTAGAACATATGAACTTGAATGGTAGCGCTTAGGTAGCCGGGAAATTTTTCACTTTTGCACTGTGTATTTTAAGAAGACGGCCAAAAATCATTTTTTTTGGTTAGCGATTTCAAAGTTATATTATTCATTTAAAAGTAAATGCCAAAGTACCTCGGAAGCCAAAATATTACTGCTCTAGTTCAATATTATCAAATAGAAAATGGTGGTCCAAAATTGACTTTCTTTGTATTTAGCTAAAATTAAAAAATTTTTAGAAAATTTTAATTTTTAAATGCCTACAACTTTTTTGTTTTAAATGATTTTGTTACAAAATACATAATATGGTAAATTTATGTGAGAAAAAAATTAAGTCTTAGTGTTTTTTATAAGTTCTTAAACTTTTTTTTTGTAAAAAGGTCCATATTGCTTTAAAATCTGCGACTTAATAGAGCATAACTCCTTTAGATGACACCAGGTCAAAAAAATCTTTAATTAGTTTGTAGTCTAACCCCTCCCCTACACTCCTATACCTAGTTATATATGCGCCGGGTTGCGACAGTGGGCACCAGAACAATTGACAATGACCCATTTTTTTGCACAAATTTGAATACACAAGTTTTAACAAAATGCAAAGATAGTCCATTTTGGACCACCTTGTTAGCTATGATAATGTTGAAATAGACCAGTAATATTTTGGCTCCCGAGGTACTCTAGTATTTAATTAGTAACCATAAAAAAATTTATTTTTGGCCGCCTTCTCAAAATATGTGCCACAGTGCGTCGCGACGCGTCGGTTCTGTAACTTATTTTTTTGTGGATTATTTAAAAAAATTAACAGAGATACGTAACCGAAGAGAGAGTCATAACTTTGGCCTTAAATATCTTAAAATCTTAACTAAAATACTGACAACTTTCTGTTTAAAAAGGGAACTATGAGACAAGATGTTTTTTGTTTTAACTCAATATTCATACTTTTAAGTTGAAAATATTCTTTAAATATTGGTTTTGCTGGACTGATACCGCGCTTTTTTATATATATATTTACTTAAAATCTTAATGTCATTAAATTGTCACTGCCGTAGTGAATGCATCGTTGCGGCGGTACCGTTTATATTACATAAATGCATAAGATTTTTTATTTCGTAGACCTGTCAGAAATTTATAAAAGTATTACGAATTTATTTATTTTCTACATTTCTTTTTATCATTACCAATCGTTTGTTTAATTGCGGCAAGTGTTTTTGATGTGTTAATCAATATTTACGTTGGTACTTTTGCGATATTCATGTACTAGAGAGAAGTAGATAATCATTTTGTTGTGTTTGAAGATCTTTTCCTCTTTTTTCATCTACAACATTTTTCTTCTAGCAACTTTTCACTTTAATGTAAAATTAAAATCTTGTTTTAAAAAAGCACACAAATCATCAAATCAGATTTCTTTTTTTACTTGATGCTGAACATATTTTTGTTTGCAATGTTCTACCAAACATTTATTTACATACATACATATGTATATTCAAATAGAAATGACGCCGAAATGAAGAAAATAAAGTAGAAATGTGTTCGTGCAACATAAAATTTATATTTTTATTTACAGCTTCTGTCTGCAGACGTGTCTGTTGTATTTAATTTTTTCTCACTTTTTTTCCTCTTATCAACAAAATAAATGTTTAATTTGTGTTGACAAACTTCTTTTCATTTTTATTTTTCTCTTATTTTTTTCTGGTTTTTATAAAGGTTTTGGTTGTATTCGTTTATTGGGTGCTACGGAAAGCCAATGTGTTTATCGTCTATTTTAAGATTTCTCTCTCAAAGCATAAATATGAATATACGGAAATGTATATTTTATTAAAGAAAAAAGTTGTTGTTTTAAGCACAACAGCACACATCGATTCGAATCAATTTTTCATAAGAATTTAATCTGCAGTAGCATTTCCATTTACCCACATTTAAATTAAACAAATAACAAAATAAATTTATTTTACTCGTAATCTTCTGGTAAGATTAAAACTTTTATGAAACTTTAAAATGAATTTGTGTTCATATGACAATTTGAAAAGTGGGTGCACACTTTAAACTGTTTTATCTGACTTTAAAGACATTAATATTTGTCAAAAGAGATAAAAGTTTCGACACCGAAGATATAACATAATTGAAAAAAAAAAAAAAATTAAGAAGTAAGAATTTGTATTACGAGTATGCTGCTGTATAGACTTATGATTTATATTGTGAAAGTGAATGCCGTTGGTCTCAAATATAAAGGCCCTAACTCAAATAATTTTCACTTTACAGTAGAAGGTAGAAACATAATAGATTCTGTAATATTCGGAATGTAATTTGAAATGTACAACTGCTTGTAAAAGCACTACTGCCATACATTTTTGTGACGAGGTGTATTTGTATGAAATGTACTGGAATCACAGAAAAACTTAATTTCGTAAAAAATCGAGTTAGGGCCTTTCTACTTGGGAACATTTAGCGTCAGGAAAAAGAGATAAATTATTTTAAGCTGTATTTAATAACAATAATTTTAACATAAAACATCTATTGTCCTTTTATGCCAAAGTATAAACAAATTGAAGTTTAATTGATTGTATATATGAGTTTTTGTTGTTATTGTTTAATTCATATGACATTTTCTGTCCTTGTTTTATCTGATCGGTGTCTTTTTTTTTTTTTTTTTTTTTGTTTGGCATTTAAGCCGATTACAAAACAATTCTTTTTTAAAGTTATTTTTACTTTATTTTAACGTTTGTTTTTGGTCATAAGGTATTGTTGTTTCATATGTTTAAAAAATGTTGTGATTTTTGTGAGATTTTTTCTGTAATCAACTGTCGGACTGAGCATGACAGATGTAGGAATGTATAGCCTGCCGATGCGAGGCTATAGTTAAGTGAATTTAAATTGATTAATTGAATTGTATTTATAATGGAATTATTAAAATGTTTTCCAAGTGGTCGACCAAGGGCTTATTGATTAATGCAGGTGAAATCTTAATTAATACTAATAACATTTTGTATACCTTTAACATATTGTTCATATAAGTATTTGCGGTGTACAAATATGTGAATTTAAGAATTTAAGGTTCATTTTGAAATGTTACATTAAAGTCAACAACAATTTCAATGTAAATATTTAAAATTGACATTTGACTTGTAAATTAAATTGTTATTCCTTGTGGTATATATGTATGTATGTATGTATGTATGTATGTATGTATGTATGTACGTATGTATGTATGTACGTATTTACATAAAACTTCCCTATATGCAGCTCAACTAACTTTTAATGCACTTTAAGCTAACTACTTTGCAACCAGTAGTAGTGGATACTTCGATTATTTTTAATAAAATAACTGACTTTTTTAACATTATGATGTCCTAGGGTGAAAGTCAGTTGTCTTATTGACTACTAAGAAGTTAGGTTAAAGTTATTCAATTTGTAGTTAAATATAAACTGAATATATATATATATGTACATATCAGTTAGCGATAAAGATAAAATAAAATTTTTCCCTGCTTATAATATCCTGACAATATAATTTGTTAAAAATATTAACACATGCTCAATGGTCTTACTGACCAAATAACATTAAAATATAATCATAATTTAAAAACCCAAAAAAACGCAAAGGATGTGACACAAATTTTCATTTTATAATTTAAAAAAAGAAATAAAAATATTTAAAACAAAATTGTCAAAAATTATTTTATTTTTGATTTTGGGGAGGTTTTGTATTTATAATTTAAACACATAGACAACAGCGGCAGCACCGCTGCACGACTACAAATGATGTTGGCTACAATAGTCGCTGTGTAGTCAGCTACTGAATTATATTACTTTTTCAAAAAATACTTTTATCATATAAAAACAAATAAATAAATTTGCTCAAAAACCTTTTGATTGTAAATGAATTTGTATTTTTAATTTTGTGACATTTTCTTCTGTTGAATAAAATAAAATTGTTGCAAACAAAAATAGAAATTAGCCTAAGTTGGCTACAGCCACGACACTGGTCGTGTAGCCATGTAGCTATGAGTCGTCAAAATAATCGTTTTCCTATAAACGTTTGTATTTTTAATTATTTAATATTATGCTAATTACCCATAACGTTTTATAATAAAAATGCAATTAAACGTATAGCGACTAACTCTTTTCCCCCAACAAATAAATTGCATTTTTATTATAAAACGTTATGGGTAATTAGCATAATATTAAATACTTAACATTTAAATTCCCAAAAATGTTTATTAATAACTAAATATGCAACTGCTTGTGCAAACCTTGGCAACACTTGTTTTTTTTTTTTATTCTCTTGCGAGAACAAAATTAACTTGTGTATGCTCTTCATCACACCTTACGACAGCATTCAGTGATGGCAAAAAACCTTCCAATTGTAGAAGGACAGTAAGGAAAAATAAAAACGTGGTTTGTTTGTTGGTGTTTTGTTGAAGCTTTAATATTCTGTAATATTATTCTATTAACGTGCATAATTCTCATTGTGTTTTGTAGAATTTTATTACTTATAGAGTATTTTTGGCTTCTCTAATATTAAGAAAAAGGTTTCCTGATGATCTGGCCTGAGCAACCAGTGAAATACTTATAGAGACTAGATCTTTGCCACCAACAAATAAATTGCATTTTTATTATAAAACGTTATGGGTAATTAACATAATATTAAATAATTAATATTTAAATTCCCAAAAAGTTTGTATTTTTATTTTGACAGTTTGTAGCTGGTAGTCTGATGTTGTCTATGTGTTTAATGTATTTATATTGTAGTTAGCTTATAGTTAGGCTAAAGGAGTTAATTTAGGGTGTGCTATTTTTGTAGTTAACTACCATATTGCTTGTAGGGTTATTACAAAAATTTTAAATAAAATCGATTTTCTAGAAATTATTAATTAAATGTGCAATTAAAAAGGTTAATTCTTATGTACATACGTATATGTGTAATTGCATATACATACTTATTTATTTTGTTATTTAACTTAAATATTAAAATTAAATTTTCCGTATAATTAAACCCACTTAGAACTTATAATATGTCAAAGATAGAAATGTCAATAGTATGTGTTTTTTATTTAAGCAATTTTAATTAAATAACCAAAGGCTACAAATTTTTATTTATTGATTAAATTTTAATTTTAAATTACATATAACGACTACTCGTTTTTAAATCATACATAAAATATTTTGAAATTTAGTCAATGGTGAGCGCTACAGTTATTAACTTGGATACAGTTATGAAATTGGATAATTTTTGGTTTTAAGAGAATGGCGCGCCATATCACCTTGCTCAACAAAAAAACAAGTTTTTGCGCACTAAGCTGGGTAATTATGTTATCAGCCGTCTTGGCCGCCACGGAGCTATGATTTAACCCCTCTAGAATTTGTCTTGTAGGGTGCCCGTAAGCACCTATGCTAGGCGAATAATTCAGAAATTGTGGCGTATTTAAAAACTTTGTCTTCTCTAATGAAAACTTGTTTAACAGTTCAGCAATAAGTAAACTAACATAATGATTGTGTTGTTGGTTAGAGAATTAAATTCAAAAATAATTTAATCCAGCGAATGGAGCTGCACAATAACACGAAAAAGGCAGCTAAATTTCTTCATAGCAATATCCACAATATTCCTCAGATATCAGCTTAATGGATTTTTTCATATAATCCATTCTGGCGATCGAAATATCAACAAGAACAAGAATATGCTCTATAGGTTTGCAATTTACGAAATATTTTGGGTCATAAAACGTTTATTAAACAAATTTTGTATGAAACAAACAAATTTTATAGGAATTTGTCCTTAGATGTAGAGTAAGTCTGCTTTAAATGTAAAAGAAAAAATAGAAATATACAGAGCAATTAATAAATATATAAATAAGTACATTTTTAAGTATTAAAGCATCCGTTCAAATATATGTTAATGAAATTTAAATCGAACTTGTTACAAATTTTATATCTGATATTTCTAATTTAAAGACAGTTTTACTTTTATCGCAAGGATATTTATATAGCTTTCTAAATTGTAGGAACCAGCAAGAAAAAATTTATCTCGAGTTAAAAGGCTTGATACGGCCGGTACGATAAAAAAAATAATAGAATATATATGTTACTAACCTAACAAGATTCTATTTTAAGCTCTCGGGAAGCTAACTTTGCTAATTATCTGCTTTCTACGATGCTTAATCTACTTCCTGATATAAAATCTTTGAACAGAAGAAGTCGGATGACTTTCAAACAGCTAACTTCAACACAGTAACTATGAGAAGAAAGCACTTAACAATCCAATGATATAAATAAATCGGCTCTCACTGGGCTAACTATGACTGTTTGACAACGTTTCCCCACTGGAAAACCATCATAATAATTACGATTAGTTTTATAACAGCATGATACAATATTCATAAAATTCATAACTTTTTTATTACTAAAAGTTTGATTTTGTTGTTGTTTTTTTTTTTTTGTTGTGAGTAGCATCAAAATCAAAATATCATGTTCTATGTTCAAGCGTTTAAGCTGATTTTATTACAACATTACATTTTGTACAAACACATTAATAATAATGATTTGCAACTTTGTTTCTACAATTTTTAAAACAAAACAATTGCAATTTAATCACTTGAAATCACTGCACTGGTTATCTGTAGAAGCAAAAACATATTAATTCCCCAATAATCGCATAAGTTGTTTTAAGTTGTTGCTTCATTTTAATATTCCATGGATGCATAATTATCAATACCACAGATCGTGCTTAAAAACTTAAGCAGACTATAATTTTGCAGTAAAATTTAATAGACTACTAATTGTAGCAAATATGCAAGTTGATAAACATGAACAGTCTTATGTTTGATTTCCTAATTTTCTATTAACCACAGATGTAATAAGTCTTTAGATTTCCTTGAACATTAAATCAGCATGTTTTTTATTTTCTTTAATTATAAATTTTACTTAAAAGTCTTGCTGTTTTCTAGTTTTCCAAGCAACAAAATGTAACAAAGTAATAATCAAATTTTAGTGGCAAGAACCATTAAATTGTAAGTTGTTTCTTTTTTGGTTTCATTAATACTTTAAGAGATTTTATAGGCTTGGTGGTTCTAAGCATTTTGATTGGTTTTTTATTATTATTATTTTTTTTTTGTAAAAAATATGTAATTATTTAACTCCGGTTCCACTGCATTTTGAATTGTAAAACAATGTGGGAACTTGGATTTAAATATTCGTTTATTATTTTGCAAACAGCTTGTAAAGAGCTATTAGTATTTTAGCAAAAACCACTAATATATTGGCTTTTTAATGGCTCAAAATAGCAATCGTTTTTTTAACCCTGATAGGTAAGCAAATGATATGGTATTTAATCAGTGTGTGTTTCTCTAATACGAGTGAAGGTGTTCGTTACTATGCTCGGTAAATTAAGTTATATTTTAATTTGTAATTGTAATGTAAAAATAAATAAATAAATCAGATTTATATACCCTACAAAAAGCATCTAGAATGAAGCAAAGAACTGTTGTAAATTAAAGAGAGTTGTGTAATACATTAACGACCTAGTTCAGTTGAACTAATCACTCAACTGACCTAAATGAGCTGATCACCACACTGAGCTCATATGAACTCCTTAGTCGAGTTAGTTCAGTCAGATCATTAGTTCAGTCAGCTCACTTCTTCAGTCAGCTCACTACTTCAGTCAGCTCACTACTTTAGTCAGCTCCTTAGTTCAGTTAGTTTAGTCAGCTCACTAGTTTAGTCAACTCACTAGTTAAGTCTTCTCATTAGTTCGGTTCAGCTCATTAGTTCAGTTCAGCTCATTATTTCATATGGTCTTATTTTCGAACTATAATAGGTAGACTTAAAATTTTCACAGAGGATATATTGCTATGGCAGGTATAACACTTATTTAAAATTAAAGGGTGCTCTGATAGTGACGAGAATTGCATGTATATGGTCTTATTTTCAAACTATAATTGGTAGACTCTTAAAATTTTCATACCAATGCATTGGTATGAAGGTTACTTTTACCTTTTTTCACTTTGTATTGAAGGTACCCAATTAATTCTGTATTTTGATGCACTATGCGCATTAGCCGATGAGTTACTCGTACAAGGCTTCAATTCTCTATCTATTGTAGTTTGCCAGGAACACGATAATAATTTTCTTCTTTGTATGGGAGGTACCACGCCCACTATGCCAATCCAGTCTATCTTTCTCGAAACTATGTATGTATATATAGAGGTTAGGGGCGCAAAATTTTAAGGCGATATTACTGTTACCAAGCTACACGACGATAAATATTTACTTCGTATAGGAGGTAGCCACGCCTACGTCGAATAGCAAAAAAATAAGTACTCTATTTTACCAACCGTATATCTAGAAATAAACTGTGGAAATTACGGGAAGATCGGTTCACTGATGTAGGCAGCTATAGCTTTCCGACAAACACATTTTGTGCTTTATATATATGTATAGATAAAGAATTGTTTCGTCACTTTAACTTAAAATTAAATTATTAACGAATTTTTTTTACAAAAGTGATCAATGCCTAATGACATTATAATTTTAAATTTAATAATTTATTAATTGTCCCCATATATATTTGCCTCATTATTTAACAAGTAGCCGCAAAAACATTAGTTAGTAGCCGAATGAACGGTTGCCAATAGCAATAAAAATAAGGAATAATTTTCGCATAAAGATGCGCGGGGAGAAATTTTAAAACAACAAATTTATAATCCATATCTATCTAATAACCCACATCACAACTTAGCATGTGTATGAAAGTATGATTAGAGAAATATTTGACAATTTTATATACATATGTATGAATTTCTTTGTCTGTTGAAATGTTTTGCTTCAATAGATTTGCTGTTGTTTGCTCTTTATTGGTTTTAAAGTAGGAAAGGAAATTATGAAATAAAAATTTGCTATTGCTTTTTATGCAGCTGCTGATATTTACTGCGGGCTATGAAAACGGCAAAGACCAAAAATAAAAAAGAACAAAAAAAAATTACACTAAAAATTGTTGTAAATTTTGAATTTTCTAGTAGCAATGGCAGCAGCCGATATAAAAGAGTAGTTCTTTCCGATATTTTGGTCACATGACCATGCCAAATTTTAAATCATTTGCCATATTCTGAACCGTTACCTGGCCATTCAACGGCCCTGCTAGTTCTTAGCTTACCTAGGTACATAAAAAAATTAAAATATGAACAGATCATTGCAAAAAATTACCGTCACACAAAAAAACCATTGAAACACTTAAAAATAGGGAGATAGATGTCGATCTCCAAAAATAAGTTCTATTTTGCTATTAGATGTATTTAATTAATTTAAAAGAAATTCGACAGATATTGTTATTAAACGACGGTATATCTGTTGCAAATAATTAACTAAAGAGAAACAAATTACGAAACTTGACCAATTTAAAGGTACATACTGTTAAACTGACAGGACCTTTTATTTTTGAAAGCGGGATATTTTAAACACTAATTACACAGCTCTATAAATGTTACAAGCAACCCGCTCAAGAAGAGGCATCACACAGGGCATGTATGGACGTCTCGAAAACCTCGATTATGCTGATGATATATGTCTGCTCGCCCATAGTTTCTCGGATATGGTAGCAAAACTGGAGAAAGTTCAAAGAATTGCGATTAACGCTGGGGTACGTATCAACATCGGAAAGACCAAGGTCCTACGCCTTAACACCGCCAACACCTCGAAGTTTAAAATAAACAATATCGAACTCGAAGACGTACAATCCTTCACGTACTTGGGCAGCATTATATCATCTACAGGTGGTCCACGTAAAGATATTACAAATAGGATCAACAAGGCCAAGCAAGCTTTCGGGGTTCTACAAAAGGTGTGGAAATCTCCCCAAATCCACTTAAAAACCAAGCTCCGCCTTTTCTTCTCAAATGTGCGATCAGTACATCTATATGGTTCTGAGTCATGGAACAGCTCGGCGAACGATTTGCAGGCTCTACAGGTGTTCGTAAACCGGTCTCTGCGAAAAATAATGAGGATTTTTTGGCCGAACGTAATCTAGCGGAGAGGAAATGGAAGTGGATTGGCCATATCGTAAGGAGACCAAACGACGACGTAGCAAAAATGACAATATCGTGGAATCCTCAAGGTAGCAGGAGAAGGGGCAGATCTGCTTATACACGGAGGCGACAAATAGAAGAAGAAGCAGGCTTAGTAGGAGAAACTTGGCCGGAAGTGATGCTGAAGGCACACGATAGATCGAACTGGAGGAACTTTGTTGTGGCCCTTTGTACCACACTAGAACCATAGGAATAATAGTTTTAGAATTTTATATAAAAAATGAATTTGTTCCTGAGTAATAACCCAGAGATGGGTACCTCTATATAAAGTAATTACATATACCATAACTGAAGCACTATAAAATTAGGAGTCTTATAATTTGTTGTGGATTACTTTCAAAGCAAAATCAACCAAAATATTTTCAGGATGTCTACGACGAGGCGGACATAGCTAGTGGAATTGTAAAAAAATCATTTATTCAACAAAGAAATTAAATTCAAAAATGTTTTCATTACTATCATAAAAAGATAAAACTTTAGCCTAAATTTTTTTTTCGTAATTTGTACAAATACCACCACTATTTTAATGTTTCTTATTTTATTAATTCATCATGGATGAACTATTAAAATATATAATTTTTCAAGTTAAAATTAGCACGACTCATTTAAGCGCGATTATACTAATAATATTCGTGTACATATGATGTAAAATGACAATTGCTGTCATTCACTCGAAAAAAAACACCAACTTCAATTGTTTTATCTATAAATATGTGTATGTGTTATGCATGTATTTAGCAAACGACTTATTCATGACTAGTAACATGATATTTTGTTAACATGTTGTTAAGTCGTTAACATAACATACATATATACTACTATATATTAAATAACAACTTTGTCGCCTCTTATCGTCACAAAGTTTGGTGAAATTTCCTGGAAAAGACTTAGACCAGACTGGAAAAGGTTTAAAGATTTAAACAAAATACACCTAACAATTAATCTAAAATATTTCCTTAAACCTGTTACTTTAACTACTTTTTTCACAACCTGTTAGAAAAATTATTTGTAAACTAATATATTTAATTGTTAGCATTTGTTATGTTTAAACAACAATGAAATTGCCTTAAAAATTGCAATTAAAAACAATTGAAAATTGTTCTTTTTTTCTTTGTAATTTGTTTCTATCATGCTCGTGGCTGTTAAAATGCTATTTTGTTTGAATGACTCTTATTAACAATGTTTTAGACATTTTTAACAATTCAACAAAACTTAAACTTCCGACTTTAGTTTACTTTGTATTTTCCTTACTATTTCCGTTTACATTGTATTCATTTTTTTTTTTTTTTTTTCATTTTAATTTTTTGTTAAAAGTTGTTTTGTGTGTTTGTTTTTATTTGCAGATCTTTTTTATTTAGGGACTCAAACAAAACATAATAAAGAAGACATTGTATTAACGAATTGTTGTCTTCAATTCTTAATTTAGCCAAGACACCACCTAGCCACCCTCAGAAGCTGGTTTTTTCATGACTTCTTGCAATGTTAATTTTCTAAATTTTCTTTTCTCTCCTCTCGGTGACTCTGTTGCTGTTGTGTTTTTTCAAAAACAAACAAAAAAGAATGTCTAAACGGCATCTTGTATATTTTCTTTTTTTCATTAAATACAAAATGCTTTGTTTCATTGTGTGTGTCTGTGGAGGAAGGAAAAGTTGAAATAAAAATCAGCTAAAAAGGAACTCTGTTAGAAAGATACAGAGATAGAATAAAATTTTATCTTCACTTACATCTGTGACACGCACACTTGTTAAACTAAAATTCAGGCAAAATATTTTTTTTCTCTCGGTTATTTGTTGGCTCCATCAAAAAGAATGAAAATAATGTAAAGAATGAAAACAACTTATAATTTAGCTTAGGGAATTGTTATAATTTAATTTTGCTTTTTTCCTCTTCATCTTCTTCCGTCTTCTGCACCAGTTTTCCTTCTTAAATCTATTGGGAAATTTTATTCATTTCGAAATATTTAAGTGAAAGCTTAGATGTAAGTTTGGGTGTGTAAAATATGTTTGTTTGTAACAGTAGTGTGAAGGGAAGAGAGAGGGAGAGAGGGGGTTTATAAATTTAATACAGTGAGTGAAAAAAAGGAGAGGATGTACAAATGAAAGTTAGTAATTGGTTAGTAATTGGATATTTTTCAACTTTTTTTGGGTCTTTCATACAAAATGAAGGGCATATTAGTTTTTTTAGATTTTCTAAAACAACTAACTTAACTTCCTCCAAAATAGTTCCAATCACTTGAATACTTTACATTAACAATTGGGTTCCTTCTTGAAAATTAACAATAAACCTAATTATAAATCTTTACTTTTAACAATTTTTTAAAATTTTCAAGATTAGATACAGTTGGCCGTCTATTTTTTATCAAATGTACGACTAAAATAAAACTTATAAATTCCCTTTAATTTAGAAAGCACTATTCTAAAAAATAGTATTGTAATTTGTATACAGCACATTTACCTTGCGGCAAGTTATAGAAATGTACTCTTTTAAGCCACTTATCGTCGATAAGTGAAACAGAAATGCATCGATACCGTTTACTTTAAGGCATCTTTTATTTCTGAAAGCCGGATATTTTAAACACGGTTCTACAACAGATGGCGCTGTTTTATAATATTGACAAAATATAAATTACTTACTACCAAATAGCCGATTGAATAAAATTTGTAATTTGACTTTGCGGAATTACAGTGCATTTAACATATTTTAAACACCTTTTACAGACCTTTACACTAATTTTTAGAATTTTATATAAATTTTAGAGTTTTATTCAGGAATAGGTTCATAAAGTGAATACGTAAGAGTGTTAAAATTTGTTGCAGATTACTTTCAAAGCAAAATCGAACATTATATAACAGGACGCATATAACGTATGTGGTCGCAGCTAGTTATACATAAGTTTATGCATTGATAACACGGCTGAGCATTACGTTCGAGGTTGTAGCAGAAAAATAATAAATGTCGACGATTATTAACTGTCTAATTCCAGGTCTATAGAATTGGAAAAGCCTAACAGACGACCGATATAGTGAGCTTGACTAAATTGTTATTTAACTAAAGCTACCAACGTGCCAAGTACCCACAGAGAGTCGATTGACCACCAAGACTGTTTTGTATGTAGACAGAAAAAATAAATTATGCTTAACGTAACGTTTGGAAATATTCATACATTTGACAATAAGAGTTGGAACGTTTATTGTGCTCTTTAATACACAGAGTTCAGCTTCTAAAGAAGAAGCTGAAGAAGCACACTTCCCCAATAGCCACTCAGTAAAACAGAATTCAACATTCAGTCAATTTCTTCATAGATTTAATAAAATATAGCGTAAATCTTAACGGAATATCGTAAAAATATTTTAGCCCAAATTTCGTCAGAAACTTTTTAAATTAATGAACAATAAGTAATACCTAAAAAAAAATCTGAGAATGTAAGATTTTGGTCATTTAATTGTTTCCTCATTTTAGACATTAGCAGAGCTAAATTATCGTCGACTGGCACCGGCTTCGGTATTAAACAAATTTTTAACAATAATAGAATCGAATTTATATTAACTGAAATTAGTAATAAATTAATAAAGAGTATCTAGCAAAACATTTGTTAAAAAAGTTCATCCGATTTTTTATTAATATGATTAAAATAATTTCTATCCAAAGAATTTAATAAGAAAGAAAAAGTTTCTATAGGTATGCAACTAGAAATACTGCAGGCGTTTTCTGTTTTTTTTTCTCTGTGCTCTGTTCTCGGAAATAGCTTATACATATAAACTATTTTACCGGTGTCGTAACTACATCAAGAAAACTGATGAATTAACGATAGCAAATATCGTAAAAAATCCATAAAATTTATTTTTAAATGTTCTTTATTAACAATTCGATTGTTACTATAATATTGAATAGTTACACTACATATAATACGAAATAGAAAAAATATTTTGTGAATCATGAAAGTTGTTATCGTTATCGTTATTATTACTCACTCAAGGCTTTATTATTGTGACTTGAATATATTTTCATTGGCATGGCATCACTTACCTAAAAAGACAAAATAAAATTATTCATTATTTAAGAAGTAAAAATGTTAAATTGCAAAAAAAAAAACAAACTAGCAAAACTATAACAAAAAATATTTTTTTAAAAATATGTTCGTGGTTGTCCCTTTTACGAAATTCTTATGTAAAAATTTGCTAAAAATTGTACTCAATATTTTGCAAAGATTGAACCAGGGTATCGAAAAATCAAAAAAAAAAAAAAACTATTTTTAATTGCTTATAACTCGCTCATTTTAAAACATAGTTTATATTATATATGTATAAAATTGAAGAAATGTCAAGCTCTAAAAAATATGCAGATACGAGGTACCCAACTTTGAGAATACATAGCGCCACCCCTGGCAAGTTGATGGTGTAGATCGTCGAAACTTAATCTCAGATACTCCTTTGCTATACTCTTGTCAAATTTGGATCAATCGGCCTAGCCCTTTACAAATAGCTGATTTATTTCCAAAATATTTTGATTCTGTCCCCCTGTGCGTCTTTTGTCCAATATTTGCTAATAATTTTGAATTATATGTGCAGGATGATGTAGTCTAGGACACTAAACGTACCAAACACACATTTATAAGCTTCTTATTGTTTAAACAAATTGCTAAATAAATTTCAAAAATCATAAATTTATTTGAAATTTAAATAAAATAACTAGGACTCAGTTATCTATTTTTTATAAACACTGTATTCGCTTTCATTTTTGCTCCATTATTTCTTCCAGTTTTTCTCTAAAAACATTTGAATAATACATACACAATATGCATAATGTTAATTATTTTTTAAACTAGATCAGCACTATAAATATAATTTCTTTATTCACAATTCCGTACAAATAACAACTAATACAATTATAAAACGTTGCTTCCTTTAGATTAAAAAGTTGCATATCGCATCTGTTAGTCTCTTTATATTTCCTTTCCTTTCACTGCATTAAAATTATAAAAAAAACAACAACAAAATAAGCCCTTATTATGTATGAATATGTGGGAGTATCATCTGTTGTTGATGCATATAAAAACTTATTTTAATTAGAACTGTTTCCTCTTGTTTTATTTTTTCATTTATTTTAACTATGTGTATTTTACTTGTTAACTTAATTTTGATATTTATATTTATTCTTTTTTTTTCCTGTGCTACTGTGTTAGTTCTGCCTGTTATGCTTTTGATTTTGCACCAAAGCCCCTAAAGGAAAGAGCAAACGAAATAAATGAAATGAAAAAAAAAATAAAATTTAATGTTAAAGTTGTATAAAATATGAATATTAAAATTAGAAAAACTTAATTTTAAAATATAGAAATATTTTATTTATTTGAAAACACCAGTGAAAATGAAAATTTTTGACCTGAATGTAAGCACAAGTGACACTAGTAGTAATAGGTAAGAGTACATAATAACATGTGGGGAGTTTTAAGGTTTTTATTCGCATTATTATACCCTTCACCACAGGTGGAAAGGATATATTTAATTTCTACAATATTGTGTGTAATTCT
This sequence comes from Phasia obesa, assembly GCA_949628195.1. Classification (NCBI taxonomy): domain Eukaryota; kingdom Metazoa; phylum Arthropoda; class Insecta; order Diptera; family Tachinidae; genus Phasia; species Phasia obesa. The sequence goes on from OX451218.1 coordinate 119,268,378, forward strand.
CTAATATTAATTTTCGACCCCATAAAGTATATATGTATATGCTGGATCCTTATACATAGAAAAGTTGATTAAGTGATATCCGTCTGTCCGTGTCCGGGTAGTAATGTTATTTGCCAAGGCACCAGACGAGATACAGAAGATTTAAGCTTACCAATCTACCAGGCAAAGCTTAGAAAATTTTGGGATTGCAATTCAGCAACAGTAAATCATTCCTTTGGAAGTTGCCGGCAAATTATATACATTATAATATTGGCCTGCTGTTATATATACAAATTTTTGGACCTGCAATCGCCCAAACTCGAATTTAAATAATATGTATTTAAATGTATCTTATATTCTAATTATTTTCCCGAAACATAATGGTCTTCAATAATATTCCTCTCAGTTTAAAATTGAAACAATATATTATCTGAGTTTTATAAGGAACTCCACCAAGACCCCTAAAAGAACAGAACGTTCTTGTTCTTGTTCGTATGTCTAAGGCTTAGAATAAAACATGTTTAAGTGAAAAAAAACAGGGCTTTACGCACTTATGAATTAATTTTGCAAAACTGCAAAACCTATATCTGCTTTACGACTGACTTTAAAGAGAAAATTCTGTGTTCTATTACTTTTGATATTTCTTTGATGAAAGTTCCAGAGTAATTTGTAAATATAAACAATAGAATAATATTTTGTTGTAACAAAAATAAATTCGAACTATAAGTAATTTTTATCATATAACTAGCTGTGCCCCCCACGTCGTGGGCGTCCTGACAATATTTTGCTCGGTTTTGCTTATAAAGTATTCCACACCAATTGAAAGACTTACTTTTATAGTGCTTCAGTTATGGTTTATGTATTTAATTTATATAAAGGTACCTATCCCTCGATAAAATTCTAAAATTTATAAAAGAGTTCTAAGATTCTAAAAATTATTGTAACCTTCTGTAAATGGTGTTTAAAATATTTTAATAACAATTTAATTCCACAAAGTAAAAATACAAATTTTAATCAACTGGCGCCAACTGTTGCGTAATAGTTGCTAAAATATCCCACTTTTAAAAAAAGGTGTGTGGTGAAAATATAACCGTGTTAAAAAGAAACCGTGTTGAAAATACCCCAGTTTTAAACCGAAATTTTCAGCACCTTTAAACCGGAAATTGCGTTTTTCACTGCTTTTTCTCCACTTTCTCTTGGAAATAAGATACTTTTGTGGAAAAAAATATCCTATATTGGTATCAGCATACTAAGGTACCTCCTCATAAAATTTTGTTAAAATCCATGTAGTAGTTCTTACGTAATGCGAACACAAACAATTAAGGCCAGAAATGAGTTACTATTGTATTATATGTATAGAAGATTTAAAAATATAATTCCTATAAATTATTCAAGCGTCGCACAAATTATGCCCACATTTTCGATTTTAGTTTAAGCTTATTAAAAGTTATCTCCCTAAAATTAATTTAATTTGTCAGACATTCCTTAACCAAATAGTAATTACTCAATACAATGGCATTGGCAGTGGGTGGTCAAAGGTAGGTGGAGTAGGTGTACCTTAGTGACTCTGCGTCTGCTTGTCTGCTGAACATAATTATTAATTAGGTTGACAAATATTTACTTATATTATTAATAATACAAACTATAAAACACACACCGCACACACTACAAACCTCAAACAAAAGAAAATTCCTAGAAATGAATGCACACAATTAAATATGAATATTAAAGACAAAATGACAGACTGTCTGTCAGACAATTAGTCAGTGTAAATACATATCCTTAATAATAACAAAATTTCCATATGTATAAACGAAGGAAAATAAAATAAATTCGTCAAGGTATAAGAAAACTTTGTAAATGTTCTATGAGCATTTATAGGCTAAAATGGAAATAGTTTTAAAGAAATTAAAAATTTTGGTTTGTGTAGCAGTAAATATAGTTATAAATAATATAAAAAATATAAAATACGATAAGACTAGCACTAAAGTTATTTTAATGAAGAGGATAACAATATATCATACATTTTTTTTTAAATTGGCTAAGTAGGGATAGGGAGAATCGTGTCAATTTATGCCCGAGGTACACAAATTTGTGGGCTGACCCACAAGGAACCCCTAGCCTTAGGAACCGGACTGTTTGCAGCTCTATTCAATAGTACCTCTGCTTTGCCCCTCTTAAATTTTTTATAGTTATATTTAGTGGTCGTGAACCACTAACGAACCACTACCGAATTATTTCCAAAATTATTTCCGAATTATTTCCAAAATAAAAAACTTTTAAATCACTGTGACTGGCTTGTAATTTTATAACTACGTGTTGAATTTTTTCTTTCAGCATCGATATTTAATTTTTTTCACCTGAATATTTGTTGTTTTTTATGATTCACAAAGTTGTCGTTCCTGTCACAAACGATTTGCTTTTGTGATAGGAATGGATCATTAGTACCATTATATACACACATTTGAAATGTACACAGTGTTTGTCATACTATATCCGCTTTAAGAACAATTTTAAATTAAGAAATTAAAAGGTATGGGTGCTTCGGTGGGCTAGTAGATAGTGTGCTATCAGTCCGGGATTCCCACGAAAGACTCTGGAATTTTTCACTTTAAGTTGGCAGGAAGACCAAGCAGAATCTTTGATATAATCTGGGTGCCTACAAATGGTTAACTGCGCTTGTACCAGGCCACGTAATATCAAGTATTATCTGGCCAAGTTAAGAATCGAGGTAAGACGATACTTGCAGACTGTGCCTGGAAACAGGCTAACACAAAAAGGCTTTAGACCACGGGCAGACACATGTTAAATGAAGATGCTGTGGAGACCTTAAGCAAATGTTAGCAATTACCATAGACTCATTGATGAGGAAGAATGTCGTTATGTATCAGTAGCCAGTCTGAAATCCCTACAGTCGAGAGTAAGAGGTTAGTGACAGAACGAGACTCTATAAAAGTAAGGTAATACCAGAAATCATTGAGTAACGAAGGGGGTAGAAAAGGGTGCCATGAGCTGTTTCGGTATCCCTTTGCAAAATAATAAATATACAAGGTGTGTATTACTATATCCGGATTAATAAAAAAAAAGTTAGAGACGATGTCGCCATCTTATCTTTTGAACCGTCCAAGATTAACACTTGGAATACAATTAAAGACTATCAAAATGTGTTTTTGATTCATATAGTTTATCTTCTGGACTGCAGCGGGCATACGCTTGAAACTTACATCCGCAGTAAAAAGTAGTAAAAGGTAAAATATAAAACTGTAGGGTGAACCACAAAAATGATTTTTTTACGTACATTATCCTATATTTTCACCGTAACTATAGCGACAAGTAAATAAAAAAAAATTTATTGTTAAACGGTGTCCTAATACAATACGTGATTTTAACGTATATTGTTTATCTTATATTTCTTAGATCATTGAACTGATGCTCGTTTGGCTGTTCGGTAAGTCGGTTTTTTGCAAATTTTATTTTATTCATTACCATCTGTGCCCGCCACTTCGTCCGCGTCCTTCAATATCTTATTCGATTTTGCTTTGAAAGCAATCCACACCAAAGACCCTTACGATTTTACTTTTTTTTTAAGAGAAGTAACACTCAGGCAATTAAAGCCTACATTAACTGTGTTACTTCCTTTAGAAAGGGATAGTAGCAGATAAGATAGATGGTTAGTGCGATAGTAAAGCTTCGCAAGCGCTTCTAGTGTTCTTTAGGCGAATTAGTTTGAAGATAGTATAGCCAATTTATAATTATTTTTATATTAAAGTATGTGGTGCATACGCCTAACATTAACATGAACAGCAAATCACCTTAATAAACCAAATTTTATATTCGATATTTCGAAAGCCATATAGGGGTTTTCATATATACACATATGTATGTATATGTTGAGACTGTCTAATTTATTTTTTTGACAGTGTTGTACGCCCTGCTTTACAAAAGAACTATTTTCTACAAGAACTTTATTTAATTTAAATTTATTTAAAAAATATATTTTATATGTTTCCAAATTAAAAAGAAAAAAAAAATTTTAAATCCTTAAAACTGAATCTCTTTAATAAAATGGCTGATATAAACAACACAAAGACGATAAAACAAAAACTTTTTATCTATAATAAATTTCAAACAATATTAAAAAGAAAAACAAAACAAACAAAAAAATACAATAAGTAACATGACAAGCCTACATAGCGTATTCTTTATCTGTATCTACACCTAGATTCATTTTAAATTTCTTATTTTTTTGTTCTGTTGTGGGGGCACCAAAGATAAATAACTCTTCAATATATGTATTGTGAACAGCTAGAAACGGTAGAAGGCGAGAATGAGTATAAAAGATGTAAATAAAAAGATGAGTACCACTTTTTTCTGTTTTTTTGTATGGTGTAGATCCCGAATGTGTAAGCGCATTGCGTTCTTGTTTGTTGGTACTTAAGCAGACCCCAAACGATACATAGTACATACATATGTACAGGTTCAGTTCTGTATACAGTGAAACAATTTGGCTGTATGCCTAACATGTCAAGGTAAACTACGTTTACACATCCTTAAACACACCTATTCAAACAATGTTTGTATACTCTCCTGCCCAGAAAAAAATCCATGTTGTAAATAGAGAATTACAACCAAGAAAACATGTATTTAACAAAAAACTAATACAATCGCATATATACACACACACACACACAAACTTATATAAGTCTTTACAAGGATTTAAGTTAAAATAAAAACTTTTTATTTCGCGTTTATCCAAAAAAATAATAAAAACATTAACAAAGACGTTAGGAATATGCAGAGAGTTAAAGGTATAAAAAGACAGCTAAAAAGGATGTTAAGACTTAAATAAAAAACAGAGTTTAAAACATTATATTGTGGTTGCTGTAGCTTAGCACGTTGACTGCTAAAGCAAGGTCACAAGTTCGATTCCCTACCGTGGCAATTACGATATTTCACAGCGCCCACCTTTGCCGGTATTGCTGTATAGCACTAAATCGCTGGAAAAGTAAAATAAGTAATAAAATGGCTATACTACCTTGAAAATAATACGCCTAAATAACACCAGAACCGCTGCAACACTGTTCTAAAAATAAACATAACGTGCAACTCTCCGCGGGGGTACAAACAACTGTCACTGCTGCATTTCCAAAAGCTTTGATTATGTGCTCTCGGGGGAAAATGGGGGCAACAGATGCCTAAATCTGGAAGAACAGGTAGCCAATATACTCACCATAGGTAACCATAGGGTGTCAATACGAGGATATTTTTTAGTCTGACCATTCTAACGCAATATAGATTGCAGGAAGTTCCTAATTTTCACAAAAAAAAAATTTTAAAAAATATTTTATATTTTTACAAAAAATTTTCAAAAATTTATAAAATAAATTTCAAAATATTTTTACCAAAAATTTCAAAACAATTTAAAAAATTTTTTACATAAAATTATCAAAAAAAATTTCCAAACAATATTTACAACAAATTTTCAAAAATAATTCACAAAAAATTTGGAAAAAAGTTTGTATAAAAAATTCTCCAAAAAATTTTCAAAGAAAAATAAGAGAGTAACACAATATCTAGCATTGCTATGGTAAAGGGTACGTAAGATTCGGCATGGCCGAAATTTCGCGATCTCGATTTATTGGCTACTCTGATATTATGGTAAAATTGAGTTTTTTGTTACATTACAAAATATCGATTTTTAGGTGAAATCGGTCTACTAAATAAATCCGTAAGTTACTCTAGGTTCTTCAAAAATCCATTTTATTGTGAAGAAGGGCATCCCAATGGTGTACGTTATTACCTATAAGGATATAAAGATTCTATAATAATTACACTTTACGGAGTCGGCAATGAATATGTAAAAACAATTGAATACTGACAGCAAAATTGCTGTCAAATAAACAAAATCAATGAAATATAATGAAAGTATGGTAACACTTTTGAGATAATAAGTGTCTAAAAATAATAAAATGCGGAGTCGGCAATAAATATGTAAAAACAATTGAATACTAACAGCAAAATTGTTGTCAAATAAACAAAATCACTGAAATATAATGAAAGTATGGTAACACTGTGGAGATAATAAGTGTCTAAAATTAAGAGTATAAGAAAAAACGCTGTCAAAATAATCTATCTGATGGCCATTTACGATGACAATATAAATATGTCAAATTGTAAGGCAAAAAACTACCAAATTTTCCAGTTCTGTTTCATCATTTAAAATTTAATAATAAAGTTTTTGGATATATGTATGTATGTGAAAGTTACAATGCCAAGGTGATTAAATTAAAATCAAATGAATTCATTGATTAAGTATCTGCAACACTTTTATTCCTTACAAACCAATACAACAATAACAAACACAATAAAAATTTACTACCCCGGAGAGACTTTTGGCTCTTTGTCTTTCACTCACCTTCGTTTAAAAAGACAAAATGCGAATCTAACAAAAATGCTTTACTTTAAAATTTACCTGTTTATAGTTGTTGTTGTTTTAGTTGTTCATACATAAACAAAATTGTATGCTAAAGCTAAATTAACTTTTGTGTTGTCTCCAGGGAATTCTGACGACGAAAACAACTAACTTTTCCCTTTTTTTGTCATTTTTACTAGGGGAAATAAAAAGTTTTCGAAAAGAAAGGATACACAACAATATTTTATGATTATAAGGAGTGTGATGGAAAAAATCGTTGCATAAAAAAATTTTGAAAAATATTAGAAAAACCTCAAAACGACAGAACGAAAATAATATTAAAGCTTTCGAAAAAGTGGGAGTTTTTGCTCTTTTTTGTCTCACACCAGAAAGTACATCCATACGTAACAATGGAACATCATCATATAGCGCGAAAGAAGACCCTTTTTGACTCACTGCTGTATGTTCGTATTTTAGAAAATTTTGGTTAATATTTTCAAAAAGTAATCGAAATTTTTTATAATTAAAAGTTTTAAACGAACTTGCTTGTGATAAACACATTTTTGAGATATTAATAAAGAGAATGTTGGAAAGTATGAAATGAAAACAATAAAATAAAATTTTTAAGAGAAAATGTGTGTTCAGATTTTTTGATCTAACTCCCTTTAAAAATAAAACATAAAGTTTAACTTTTATATTGGATTTAAATGTTCTCCCCTTTTATTTATTGTAAATAAAAATCCACTATGCCTTAACGTGAGTAAAAATTTATTTTTCTTTTTAAAAAAATTATAATAATCCATTAAAGGCTGACTTATGTTTTTGGGTAAAATCTAGAGAAATTGTTATTGTTAACGTAGGCTCACAATTGTTTATTTTATTTGTTCATTTACGGCTTAGGGTAAATGATAATAAGGCTGCGACACCAATATCTAATGCTTGCTTAGCACCCTGGATTGCCATTCTTAGTGCCTGTGAACAAAAAGAAATTGGTCACGTAGCGCAAGCTTTCAAGTATAATCAAGTGATTTCGTTTTTTTAAAAATTTTATCGAAATTTTTTTTTTTTTAAATTTTATCGAAAATTTTATTGTAAAAACTTTATCAAAAATTCTTTTAAAAAATTTTATCAAAAATTTTATTGTAAAAACTTTATCAAATATTTTTTGTAAAAATTTTTTCGAAATTTTTTGTAAAAATTTTTTCGAATTTTTTTGTAAAAATTTTTTCGAATTTTTTTGTAAAAATTTTTCGAATTTTTTTGTAAAAATTTTATTGAAAATTGCTGTAAAAATTTTATCGAAAATTGTTTGTAAAAATGTTATCGAAAATTGTTTGTAAAAATGTTATCGAAAATTGTTTGTAAAAATGTTATCGAAAAATTTTGTAAAAATTTTATCGAAATTTTTTTTTTTTAAATTTTAACGGAATTTTTTTTTGTAAAAACTTTATTGAAAGTTTTCTGTTAAAATTTTATCAACAATTTTTTGTATCAGTTTATTGAAAATTTTATCGATTTTTTTTTTAATTCTATAGAATTTTTTTTGTAATATTTAATTTTTGTAAATATTATCAAAATATTATCGAAATTTTTTTGTAAAAATTTTATCAAAATTTTTTTGTAAAAATTTTATCGTAATTTTTTTGTAAAAACTTTACCGAAAGTTTTCTGTTAAAATTTAATCGAAAGTTTTCTGTTAAAATTTTATCGAAAATTTTTTATAACAATTTATTGACAATTTTATCGATTTTTTTTTTTTAAATTTTATACAATTTTTTTGCACAAAATTTTATCAAATTTTTTTGTAAAAATATTATCGAAATTTTTCGTAAAAAATTTTATCAAAAATTTTTTGTAAAAATTTCATGGAAAATTTTTGTAAAAATTTTATCGAAAGTTTTCTGTTTAATTTTTATTGAAAATTTTTTGTAACATTGTATTGAAAATTTTTTGTAAAAATTTTATTGATTTTTTTTTTAAGTTTATCGAAAATTTTTTAGAAAAGTTTATCGAAAATTTATTACAGTATGTTTAACAAAAATTTGTTATAAAACCCTTATCGATTTTTTTTATAGAACGTTTATCGAAAAATTTTTATAAAACATTTATCGAAAATTTTTTATAAAACATTTATCATAAATTTTTTATAAAAATTTTATGTAAAATTTTATCGAAAACTATATCGAAAATTTTTTGTAAAAGTTTTAGCAAAATTTTTTGTAAAAAAAAAATTCTTTGTACAAATTTCATCGAAATTTTTTTGAAAAAATTTTGTGGAAATTTTTTGGTAAAAATTTGATCGAAATTTTTATGTAAAAGTTTTAATAAAACTTTTTGGTAAAATAAATTTTCCGCTTCTCTTCTGGTATAAAAGCAAATTTTGTAGAATCTGCCTTGTATTAATTTACAATTTTATAATATTTTTTTAATGGGTGCTCGAAGTTGAATTGAAGTTTCCCAGTTTAACACTGTTTTCTATTGAGTAAAATTAAATTTTAATAAATGCGCTCAATGTTTTAAACTTCATTTATTTCACTGTTAAATTACTTAATTCCACTAGATACGAGTATAACATTTGTAATTTACTTTCAGAACACCCAGAAGCTAAATGACTATCATTAACAAAAAAAAAAAAAAAAACTATTGAAAAAAACTTTTGTTAACTATTTGCTAAAATTTAAAAATTACGAAAAAAAATACATTGAGTTGTGTAAGCATTTTATTACCTAAAGAGAAGTAGAAAAAATATTTTTTTTTTGTTTTCAAGTTAGTAAAACCAAATAAGAAAAAATGTAAAGCATTTGCTAGACAGAAATGATTAATTGTTTCAAAGTTTTTTTTTTAATATTTTTTTTAAGTGAGAGTAAAAAATTAATGTGGATCGTAACAGACAAAGTGGCACCCTCATTCAATAACTGTAACAAGTGTTTATGCACTTTGTCAGCTGATAAAAAATCTGGTGAATGCTTTAACAAAAAAATACAATTATAATGTGTTTTAATTTAGATCCTGTTAATATTTTATAACAAAATTTTTTCAAAAAATATCTGATTAAGAATGACACCAAAAGCGAACTTTGTTGCGATAGTTTTTGAGTGAGACAGAAATCTGTTAGATTTCCTTGTTTAAGATTCTTGATTTGCTAGTTATTGATCTTTGAATTAAAAATATAAACAAGTTTAAGTTAGCAGTCTCAAGAATAAACGAATTCATGCGTGTACCTTTTTATAGTTTAGTTTACTAGTTACCAATTGAGCGAAACATCAAATGAATAACATGAACATTAACTATAGATGTATTTTTTAATTACTTCCTTGTTTAGTAACACACTGCCAAAGTTTAAAAGTTGTTAGTAAAACTTTAACAAATACAAGCGCCTAGTTTTCTATTATGCCAAGAATGTGTGCTATAGAGTGTTTGCTTGGTTCAAATACAAAACGCAATTTTTCTTTGTCTGCTTATGTGTAAAAGTAGAACATTACTTCATTTATTAACATGCGTTTCTATGCTAAACGCAAATGAATAAGATTAACTTATATTTGGAGTTGCAGACGAAAAAAAAAAACACTTAGACGCATCTAAAAAAGAAAAATTACCTCCCAGATTGATTAATTATGCTGTGCTAAACTCGACACCTTATAAAACAATGTAAGACTTTCTCAGACTTATGGAGTGTTGTTACGTTTATTTGCAAATAAGTATGTACATATGTATATATGAGTGATTAAATGGTAGCTGTTTTTTTCTTCATTATGACCTAAAAGCCTGGCATTAATAGCAAATCTGCCTTCTTCCTAAAGACAATCATTGTTTTCTGAATTCATTACCAAAAATAAATAACAATTAATTTAAGTAATAATAATTTATTAACTTTTTCCTTAAAATTTTACATAAATAAGTTTTTGATTAAAATACGGATGCAAGCTTTTATAAATAAAAATATTTTTTTTATAAATTTACCTCTTACTATTTAAGACTTACATAAATCTGTATATTAGGATGATAAATTTTTAGATTCAAATATATAATAAAAGCCTTCATGTAAAGCGAGTTTTTGGACATGATTAGTCCATGCGTTTCTCAATAAATTATTATCTTCAACATAACACTAGCACTTTAATTTGCTTTCAACAATTGCCCAATATATTTTAATTGAGTAAAGTTAGGTACAAAATTTGTTTAATTTAAGAGACAAATTCATCAAAAATAAGAATTTCGCTTTTTTTCCACTAATCAGCAAAATCTCATATACGGTATATGTATATCGTCACCTGAAATTTCTAACCATGTAAAAATTGTATGGAAATTATTTTTGTAAAAAATTTACAGAAAATTGTTTTTGTAAAAATTCTAAGGAATTTTTTTTTTTGGTAAAAATTTTATAAAATTTTTTTTGTAAGTATTTTATTGAAAAGTTTTTATAACTATTTTATTAAATATTTTTTTTGTAAATTTTTTTTTCAATTTTTTTTTTGTAAAAATTATTTTGGATATATTTTGCAAAAAGTTAGTTCGATTTTTTTTTTTTTTTTTTTGAAAAATTTCTGATTTTCTGTCTGTCTGTGTTCGTTTCAAATAAAACTGCTGGATGGATTTTAACAAAATTTGTGAAGAGGTAACTTGGTATCCGGACTCAGCTTTTGTATACTTTTTTCCGCGAAAATATCTTATTCCAATGAGATATTGAGAAAGAGCAGTGCGAATGCGCAATTTTTTAACAGACATGCATACACTTTTTATTTTTGAAAGCGGTTTTTTTAAAGGTACAGCTTAGTTTACAACAACATTTTAGTAGGGACGAAACCCTTTATAATGAAATACATAAACAATAACTAAAGCACTAAAAAAGTGGATTGCTTTCAAAGCAAAATCGAACAAAATATTTTAAGTATGTTGTGGCGGACGCAGCTAGTATAAAATAAAACGTAACCGCACTACTCTAAATTGCTTTTCTAATCAATTTTTTAGGGTTCAGTAATCAGAATATGTCAATGGGTGTACCCCCGGGGGTTCCAATTGCTACTGCAGGAATATGGCAAATGCTTTGACGCGGTTCACTCGTGGAAAATGAGGGCACCAGACGCTAGGGTTCCTAGAGCCTAAATCTGGAAGAAAAGGTCTGTGTGTTAAAACATACGGGTCCTCTTCGAGGCCCGACCAGTGCCCAAAGGACTGGTTCCACGGGAATCGGTGACCCCACAGAGAGCCTATCCTCTCTGTGACCGGTTATTGATGAGGTCCCCTTCGGGGGTACACGTGGTGGTTGTGGTTTAAGATCGATTTATGTAGGTAAGGTGCAAGGTCGATCAAGTGTGCTGTTGCACTCTCAATAGACGGAGTTTGGATAGTCTCCAAACCCCTAAGCAAGAGGTTATAATGTGGATCTAGGCTTGCCTTGGAAAGGCTTGCCATATTATATAAATTGCTACTCATTGTGACTGTATCACACACAAAAAGCGATTGGTGGCAATAGTAAAGTGTTGTTATACTACACAATGGGGGCGCTAGTCTACGCCTAAGTTTCACTCGGTGGTAAGACCACCGTGAGGTTAGGCCGAGTAGGCAGGTACTCACGTTAATCTTGTTCCACAATGTCAATGGGTGTTTAAAAATTATTGCTCCGATGGTTGTTCGTCTGTCACACACCTTAATGTCTTGAACCGTAACTGGTACGAACCTGAATATACATATATCCAGATAATGTGTTACTATGGCATAAAAAAGTTAAAAGATAAAGCATCTTCCAATGAAATAAACATTTTAATTTTAATATAAACTTTAATATGATTTAAGTAATATAAGTTAACAATCACGGTTCCCAGTTAAAATGAGTTGGAAATTATTTAAATATGTATATAAAAAAAAACAATCGTCAAAATTTATTCATAAAAAAAAATTGTTGTTAATTATTGTTAAAATTTTATTATATGTACATTAATCTGGCTTCTTAAGTTTTTGCTCATGTTTTTAATAATAATATGTTCTGTGGTTGTTATAATTAACTAAGTCCCATACAGAAATTCAGAACGTAGATGATTATTCTGTTTTAAAGCTAAAACATTACCTTTCAATATTTGGTTAACATTTTCTTTATCTTGCTATATTATTTTCTTTTTTCGTCAAGTGTAATCATGTTTATATGAAAGTAATTTCGAGATGTTTTGAAAGCTGACGGTTCATCTTAGGTGAGTCACACTGTTTAGAATCTTTTAACCAGAGCTTCATTAGATTAAATAAGTTTGGATTTAAAAAAAATTTGTATCGACAATACTATAGAGCTTTGCCTTACATACAATTTTGATGATGATGATAGATAATTTAAAAAAATACTAGAAATGTTCAAATAAACTGAAAAATTGGATTTTAATTGTTGAGATTTATTTGTAGTTATAGCTTTCTGTTTTAGTTTCTTTTCTTTTACTCTTAGAAATCCGTGTTGTCGCAATAAAAACAAATTACAACTTTATAAGAAACGGAAATATTGAAATTAAATCAAATTAAATATATCATAAAGGGCTGCAAACTAATGTTGATTGTTAATTACATTATTGTTATTTTTTTCAATACAGGCGCCTGAAAAGACTTTTCTTCAGGTGCAGATCCCGTATTGTATACACGGGTTTCTTAGCTGGCTCGTTCGTATACGTCATATTTTTTTAATAAATGTTTAAAAAGTTTTAAAATTTGTTTCTGTAAAAGTCTTTAGACTCCATTTGTTTAACTGTCCCCTAAAGAAATTCACAAGACAACATTTTGTTTTAATCGAATATACAAACAAATCAGTTGGGTTGCTTAACGAAGTTATTATTTTTTCGTTTCTTTTTATAATCCTCCCTACTTAGTGCACAAATAGATATATTAACTTTTTGTTTAGACAGGTCTGTATATTATATTTATGTTATGTTTATTTTCAAGCCTGTCATCCTCTCAGCTCGCCTGTGTATTCCATCATGCATGCATTACCACTGACAATCATTATTGGGCTGTTAGACTCTTGTGAACGTGAAATATATTTTATTTTTTTTTTTTCATATATTAAAACAAAATATATATTTATTTTTTATTATGGCGGGTGTTTTGTATATTTCTTATATGTCCTTGTGAAAAATTAAGGTTCATATGTATGTATTTTACCAAGCCATTTACAATCTGTAAACAATGTACTGTGCATGTTTGGGTTTTCTGTGGAAGGTAGACGACGACGACGTTATGTAGAATATATTTGTTATGTCTTTACCCCACATTTTATATCGTTTTAACACACGATATTAAATTTTTCTGACATTTTAAAGCATAATTAGAAAAAAAAAAACTTGGAAATGTATTAACCCACTGAGGGTGAAAAAATATTTTAATAAAAATGTAATTAGAAAAAAAAATGGTCAGGTGTATATTTAAATAGGCTGGAAAAAATTACAGATTAATCTGAAATCGATAATTTTCCGTAAAATCATCGATACAAAGCAGTGTTTAGCAGCTACATAAAAAGCAATAGCACAAAACTTTTATTCTAGTGTTTACTTTTTTGTTTTAGCGAACAAAAATGGAACTAGTTCGAAAAACAAAATAAAAAAAATACTTTAACCACTAGTTTATAAAAACCAACGAGATATTCTCCTTATCTGGCTAAAAAGCAAGTCTGGCCGGGAAAAATGTATTAAAAAAGCGAACAAGAACTGATAGCGACATGAACAAGGGCTAATAGTCACTAAAACAAATGCAAAATATACCAACAGGCAAATCATACAGAACAATATGAACTCAAAAAACATGTCAAGGGTTTCGCTAATTAAATTTAAACAAAAAACAAATTTTTGAGTATTTGCTTAATAAAAAAATTTCCGGAACACATGTATATGAATGAAAATTTACTGTAATTCTTCATACGACTACTACCATTGTTGTGTTGATATTAGCAACTATTAGTGCGGCTATTAGCTTTAGTTTGAAGTGCTACCAGCTCTTGTTTGGATACACAGACGATAACGGCTACAACGCTACTCGAATACAAATATCGTTGGCTACAATCATCGCCGTGCTACTTATTGAAGATAAGTGATTTTATTTATAAAAATAAAATCACTTTATTTTATTTATAAAAATAAAATCACTTTTTCAAAAAATACTTTTAAAAACAACTGAATTCAATTGGCCAAACCTTCCTGATTAGATATAAATAATTTTTTAATTTTTAAATTTGTGTTATTCCCTTCTCTTGAAGAAAATAAAATTGTCGCATACAAAAACAGAAATAGGCCTAAGTTAGCTACAGATAGAACAGTGTTCGTATAGCCATGTAGCTATGATGGCGTCAAAATAATTGTGTTTATATAAACGTGTGTACTTTAGTTATGACAGTCGGTTACCTGCTGCCCTCTATGAGGTTAATAATTAAGAGTTATATGTGGAAAAAGAAAGCACTCGTAATTTTTTTCCATATAACAGCCCTTTTAAACCCACAGTTCCTAATGGCAAATATCGTCTCCTAAACACTAGCGATACTTACAATTATAGGTCACAAAAAAGTAAAGAGGTTCAATATATATTTTAATTTTTTGGGTGGATGTAATTTTTTTCTTTTTACTTTTAGTAGCAGGAAATGGTAACATTTCGTGATTATGATAAATTATATTTTTTTTTTAATATCCGCTGTGAGAGTAGTTTCTTTTTAAATTTGCTTAAACAAATCTACCATTTTTAAAGGTTTAAAGAAAAGTAACCCACTCGTTTTTATCAGCTTTAAAAAATGTTTGATAACTTTTGCTCCACTTGTAGCAGAGCAATTATGTTAACATTTATCCGAAAAACGATACTATTCTTAAATTCATGTTTTCCTATTTTTTTTTTCTTTTTTGTAATTTCATGTTCAGACAACAAACAAATATACATTCATCAAAATAATAACAACATCCATAACATAAATACTTGCCACATGCAACTATACATACGTGTATTGAAGCATAGGAGTAGGAGAGCTACATAACACTTGGCACGCGTGCCATGTCTTTTCTTCTATGACATGCCATGCAACACGCAAACATAACATTTTACATTTATTCAGGGAATAGTGTTGTTGCAATATGTTCTAATATGATTGTTGTTTTAGTCGATTTTGTTCCTGCTCCTGCTACACTCGTCTAGTAATCGATTTGTGTAAAATATAACACTTGTAAGCGAAAATTAAATAACTAATATTATAACAAAAGAAAAAAGTTACACTCAATCCTTAAATAATGAACAGGGAATATAATAAATTAAATATTTATATGTTTTATCGCTTAACATTTAATATTCGTAATTTTTTGTGGGGGGGGATTGTTAAAATGTGTTCATTGAGTCTTTAAAAACGTATAGAGTCTAAGTTTTTTATTATCTACAAATTTATGAGCTCGTTATTTAAAGCTCATTCGAAATTGAAAGCTGAACGCTGAAAAATTATCTCTACAAATAGACCTCAATATCTGCATCTTTCAAAACTTTAAAACCAATATGTAACCAAAATCTCGAGTGAAATTAAAATACAAGAAATTTAAACAAAAAATTTTTTAATTTTTTTTTTTTTTAATTTGCCAAGTGTTTCATAAAATAAAAATTAAAATATATTTTCTTTTAACTTCACAAAAAAACAATCACGTATGTAATTAAAATTAGCAGCAAAATAAAAAAACTAAGTCTCCAAAGAACTAATATTCCTAACACAAATTTAAACTTACGAAAAAAACAAAATTTTTACTAAATTTCAGTGATATAAAAATTTTGAAAATACGTAATATGTACTAATAAAAAAGATCAAAGATTATCAAATTATTGTAGAATGGCAAAGAAGCTATGAATTATGCCAATATAAATTAAAGTTTAGCCATAATCCGCACTATCCAGGCTGCGGAATCGAAATCGAAATCTGAATTTTAATTTATTCTTTTCCTTCACGTTCTCTCTTTCTCTGTGATCAGCCTGTAATATAGTGATTATAAAAATGTCGTATTAAAATCATACAGATTAAAGCTTTCCTAATAATCAAACGTCCTTCAGAAAGGACGTAGTATAAAGTAATTTTGCAGGGACATCATTAAATTTTTGAGTATTCTGTCATAAGAAGTTTGATAATTCCGTGACCATTTGTATCTCAAGCGCAGTTAATTATGGTCGAAAGTAGAGTATCCTACATCTATTAGTACGTTTTCGACATCCATTAAGGCAGACAATCTTATTTTATTTTAACGCAAATAGAATTAAGTGAATTTTGTGCTGATGATAGATACATTATTTTTAAAGTAAAAAAAAAACAATAGTGAAAGTAATTGTGAGGACTATGCGTCATCAATTTCAATGGTTAAAAAGTGGTTTCCTGAAATCCGTTGTGTCCTACCAACACAATTGATGCCAATCGTTAAGGTTACCCACAAGAATTCATCATATCGTTCGATTGGAGAAGGCTGCAGACATCTCAACTGACCGTCAACAGTGCATTTTACATGAATATTCAATGTATTGTTATTGTCGTGTGTGCATCCTAAAAATATTTTGTTCGATTTTGCTTTGAAAGTAATCCCAACCAAATTTTAAGACTCTTACGTATTCACTTTATATAAGGGTATCCATCCCTGGAAAAATTCCAAAATTTATATAAAATTCCAAAATTCTAAAAATTATTGTAAAGTTCTGTAAAAGGTGTTTCAAATATTTTTGCACAATCGTGTTTAAAATATCCCGCTTTTAATTCATATTTTGTCATCATTTTAAAATAGCGCCATCTGTTTTTTTTTAACCGACTTCAAAAAAGAAGGAGGTTATCTATTCGTCTGAATGTTGCTCTTTTTATGTATGTAACCGCAGAACTCAGCCATTTCTGAACCGATTTTAAAATTTTTTTCTTTATTTGAAAGGTTATGCTTTCAGGTTGGTCCCATTTTAAAAACAGTTCATTATATTAAAAATTAAAGGGTGTCCCCATATAACATACATGTTTTTTACGTGTATTAAGAACCGTAAATTAAAATTTTAAAAAATTGCATGTCGCTATAGCACCCAACAGTAGAAATTAATACAAAAATAAATTTAAAATTTAAAGGGTGTCCCCATAGGTGACGTAATTTGACCTATTTGAGCCTATCTTTTGAATCGTTATAGGCAAAACCTTGAAAATTTGACAGAATGTCGATTACTATGACCGTTATAATAAAATGTTTAAATATTCAAAATTTTAAAGGGTGCTCCAATAGTTCATTTAATTTGATGTATATGGAAATACTTTTGAACAGTTGTAAACAGACCGCTAAAAATTTACAGAGAACCTGTATTGCTAAGTCCGTTATAACAAAAAGTATAAAATTTGAATTTGGAAATAATAGGGTGTCCCAATAGTTAATGTAATTCTATGTAAGTGGCCAAACTTTTAAACTGTTATAGACAGACAGCTGAAATTTACAAGAAACTTGTGTTGCAAGTCCACTATAGCAAGTATACAATTTGAATTTAGAAATTAAAGGGTGTCCTCATAAATTATGTAATTTGATCTATATGGTCCTATCTTTTGAACCGTTAAACACAAACACTTAAAAATTAGGCAGAATATCCACTACTTTCTCTGGTATGATAACAAGTATAAATATTTGGAATTATAATGTAAAGGGTGTCCCAATAGTTCATGTAATTTGATATATATGGTTAAACTTTTTAACCGTTATAGACATATAGTTGAAATTTAAAAAGAATCTTTGTGGCCAAGTCCTCTATAACAACAGCTCTTTAATTTAAAATTGTAAATTAAAGGGTGTCCGAATAGGTAATGTTATTTGATCCATGTGACCCTATCTTTGAAATCAGACAGGGGCTTGAATGGTGTCCCCATAAAAGATAGATGCTGGTGAAAATAGCTTAAATTTAGGTAATTGCTTGACATTCAAATAGTCTTTTTTTGTCCGCTAATTTTGGCGCATCTATTATTTGGTTTAAATCTAATTCTTACAGATTACTTCTCACATTTTTAGTTTCTAACTGGTGCCCTTCTCTCTGTTTTGAAGTCGGTTTTTTTGCAAAAATTATTTTAATTTTAAAACTTATAAATTTCAGTTTATTTTGACATTGAGTTCAAATCATTATTTGTGTTATAAAATAAACAGTACATGACCTCACATTACATTACAATTGTGATTTCTTATAAAGAACGGTTTAGCAGTAAAAATTAAACAAACTTGCTTTAGACTCCAGTAGCATCATCATAAATGGGTACAACAGTAGGCATTTTGCATTCTGTTTCAGGAATTTCATAGATTTTCTCTTCTTTCGGCTCAACAACAGACACATTGTCAGGCAATGGTTTCTTGGGACAAATTTTGTTCTTAGAATCGTAGCGTAACATAATCTTGACCTTGACGGGTAGCCGTTTAAACGTATTCGTTGCATGGGTCACCAGAGTGGATCATAAGACCATCAACGAATTTCATAGATTTGGCATGTTGACCACGCAATTTGTCGGATACAACGACTTCGCAACCCTTGGCTCCAGATTCCATAATAAAACGGAAGACACCATAGCAGGCACGGCGGACAGCTAAACCTCCGGTCAACTTGTAACGGAGCGATTCAGCCTGAACGATCGCGCACAACCTTCGGGTTGCAACCTTTTCAGCGTACAATTCAATACGGCCAGGTTCAAAGTTAAAACGCTTTTGAACCATTGCTGTCAATTTACGGATGCGGCGACCCTTTTCACCCAAAATCTGTTGAATCTTAGTGGCCATGATTATGATTTCAGTGCGGGCCGGGGGTACACGTACTTCAACTCCGGAATAACCATCTTCGGCGAGTTTACGAGTCAAGAACTCGTTTAGCTCAGCCTTGAACATGCCATCGGCAATAAACTTGCGTTTTTTGGAAATTGAACGACTCATGTTTATTTCGTACGACTCGCAAAGAACGTGGTCAGAACAAGACGTGATTAAAATATACCGCTTTAAAAAATAAAAGATGCTTTAAAGTATGCAGTACCTTAAAATATGTAAAAAAAAAATCAGTATACTTTTATTGCTTCTTCTCTACTTTCTCTTGGAAATAGGATATTTTGGCGGAAGAGGTATCCTATATTGTAATGAGGATACTAAGGTGCTTCTTCAACAATTTTGTTAAAATCTATCCCTTTATTTTTACTCGATGCGAACGTAGACAGAAAGACAAGAAATGATTTACTATTTTATTATATGTATAGATGTCATACCCGGACCAGGACCATTTACATATATAAATCCTAAGAGGAATTTATGACATTTGTTCCAATCATACTCATCCTATGAATTGTCAAATTAGAAGTGGGTCAAGAAGTTATAAGTTTTTACTGATGAATGTTAGAAATCGAAGAGGTCCCTAATACTTATTTATTTTTCCCGCCTAGGGAACATACTTTGTAATAAAAAACACATTTAAATTTTATTTTATTTATTAATGTTTTCATAAGAAATAGCTTGACATTTATTTTATGAAAAAACTATTATCGCTTTCAGTAATTCCATGTGATTTATTTATATTTTTTAACGCCCTGAATCCAAATATGATTTAAAAAATCATAGAACTGATATTAAAATATATTTCAACGTCGAGCGCATATTCAAAAAAGCGATATATCTCTATTTTCATTAATTAATAGCTAAAAACGGTAAGAGATAGAAGTTTTTAAAATTATATCTGGATTAAGGGAGTCACGGAATATAAATAAAAAAGTCTTAATGAAATCTGAAGTAGTCATTTTGAGTTCCATGTTGTTTTGACTTATAGTGCGTTAACATTTACATGATTTCGGCCAAAACACTTGATTTGCTCAAATCAAGTGTTTTGCTACTTGATTTCCCATACATATTTCATATGATCAAATCACTTTGTATAACTTGATTTGCACCAAATCATGTCGAAAATTAGATGTACAACACTGCGTAGCCTCTGTAATTACAAATGCAACACCGGGTCAACCATGAATGGTGTTAAAAAATTCGAAAAAAGTAACAGTCTTGATTGTCATTTAAAAAAATAACAACATTAAAAAAAACAAAATACTTATAAGTAAATATCTAAATTGGAAAAATAAGTTATGAATAATTATTATTATTATTGTATTTGAATACATACATACATACATACATACATACATACATACATACATACATACATACATACATACATACATACATACATACATACATACATACATACATACATACATACATACATACATACATACATACATACATACATACATACATACATACATACATACATACATACATACATACATACATATATACATATGTATGTACATATGTGTATGAATGTAAGTACTTACATAAACCCCGAGAGTATCGGCATTGTAATTTATTTTTTATTTTTAATAGTTCACATTTTAATAGGTCAACAAAATTTAAAAAAAGAAAGACTACTCCGTTTAAATCTGATATGTTAAGGCGCGCAAGAATGAACTCTGATATCTTGGAAGAGATGCGTGTGGAGTTGCAAGCTATGGGTGGAATTATAGTTTCTGACCACAAGATATAAGTAGGTAAATAACATTTTAGTAACAAAACAAATGCAAAAACTTAATGATTTGTTTGATATCAAATTTCAGAACGGAAAAGGACAAAGTCGGTGTTTCTGGTGGCTTTCTATCCTCATGGAAAATGTACGCTAAAAATTATTTATAAAAAATAAATAAGAAATGGCTATTATTTTTAAATTTTGATTATTATTGTTTTTATTTTCGTTTATGTTAACGAATCTAAGTATGTGTGTCTTTACACTGTTATTTTTGAAATTTCAAACAACTCAAATACTAACTGATTCACAAGATTATAGTGACCAAGATGCGTGATTAGATGACTCTTACTCCAAAATCTTGGAGATAATGCAATTATTACTTTTACTAGAAGAGTAAAAATATATCTTTGCATTTGTAACGTGATTACACACTTTTGTCAGCATATCATTCCTATGCACCATATAATTTAACAGAAAGTCAATTTTATCTTCCATTTTATAAATTATTTTATTTTAGTTTTAAATAACACAATTTTGTTTTATAATAATTTTAATTGTAAACAAAATGAACTTCAAAATAATTACGAAAATTCGATTACAAGATAATGGAAATACTTCGACATGTTTTGCTCAAAACAACTTGATTTGCTTGTAATGGAAACGCACTATTAGGGGAATAATCCCTGTATATTATAAATAATAATTAAATATACACTTTAAAATTGGGCCATATATTTTTCAACATTTTTCTAACACTCAACAGTAAAATCAGATTTTAATGATCTGGAAAAACTAAACATAAAGCCAAACATTATTTGCTCGGTGTTAGCCTTAGATTAGGTACATAAGATCAAAATTACCATATTTTGTTTATTATTAGTATTTTATAATTATAATTATTATATTATTTATAAATACTTTCAAAATTGTTGTTGTGGATTGAAGCTTAAAAAAATTCTATTGTTCAAACAAACCATGTTGTTCATATATTAACTAAACCGTGTACCCAAAAATCAACTAAAATTTGTTCATCGCAACCATATACTATTTTTCTCCGCGTTTTCCAATCATTTACCTTTTACAAAGAGTGAACAACAAATGATTGATTCTAATTTCGTGGGTACTTGAGAAAACTTCTTGTTTTTTTATTTTCTAAGAAGTTATTTAAATTTACATTTTATTTGAAATAAAAAAAATCTTTTATATGAAATTAGTTTCATAAGACTTTAACTTTCCTAAAATAAGCAAACTATAAAGAAGTGTTATTAGGCAGGTTTTCTTAATTTTGAATTCTGAAAACAGTTTTTATGCCTTTTTCTTCCCTCTTCAAAGTTCTAAAGGTTCAAATTGACAAAAAAGTAAAGGAACTTAAGAAAATATAGAAAATTACCTAGATTGAAGAAGGCAGTAATGAAAATCTACTGTGAGAGAATTTCCTTTTCAATTTTTTTTCTTTGTTCTTCTATCAATTTTATTAAAACTGAAAGACATTATTCACACTCGCATAAACATTTTCACTTCCTTACTTTACTTATTTTACTTTGGTATATTAGCATACTATTTTGCATAAAGACGAAATAAAAAATGTTTTAAGTATAAAAATGAAAAGAAGGTAATAATGAAAATTACAATAGAGAAGCTTCTGTAGTTTTTGTTCTGTTCGTTGCCGCTGGTGTTTGTTAAGACATACAGACAGAAAGCAGAAAGACAAACGACATAAAGAAAAATGACAATAACTTACTATTTACACCCAAAACCAGTAGAGTAGAACAGCAGAGTGGCTTTGCAGAGTGAAAGTTGAAGGACAAAAAATTTTATTATAAAAAAAAAAAATTATGTGTTCAAGAAAGGAAAAAAGAAAAATATAAGTACAAGTCAATTTTACTAATGTGGCATTAGTGGGTGTCTAAAGTAACCACCATTAAGGTAATCAAGTGATTGGTAGTAGGCCACAGAGGGTGACAACTACCATTTTTGTTCTACTGCTTAGCATACGATTAACCCTTCAGTGATCGTTTTGCGTTTAAATTATTATAATTTGATTGTTGCAGAAATAATAACTTACCAGATAAGGGAATATTTATGCAGTGTTTTTAAAAGTTGCGTCATGAATAAAACTATCATACCGTTGTTATTTTATTATGAACTGAATATCACCAGAAAACAGTTTAAAATCTATATCGTTAGTCATGGTTCAATATAAGAAAGTTTTATCACAATTAGAGTTGTGTTTGTTAGTTCATTACAGTGAGCGATCGTTTTTGTTCAGAACACTTTAATGAACTAAGTCGGCCTTTTTGTTCATTTGCTCAGCAGGTCAGTTATAGTTGGGACATGCACGTTAAAATCATGTCACAATCGTAACACGCTTAATCGTAGATCCAATTGTCGTAGGAACGTGTAGTATTTGTTGTAGCCGGCAAAGCTTTACACCTTCTGTGGAAATTTCAAGAGTCTACCTATTATGGTTTCAGACATTATAGCGAAAACAATAGGGTTGCATTTTTATCCTTTGTGTACGGAACTCTAAAAAATAGTTTTTACTACCATCAATTCTAAGATTATTTTGACAGACTCCTGATGGCATAAAAATTTCATAATTTTTTTTTTTTTTTTTTGAGAAGGAAGTACCACTCAGGCAGTTAATGCCTATATTAACTGTGGTACTTCCTTTGGAAAGGAATAGTAGTAGATAAGACAGATAGTTAGTGATAGTAAAGCTTCGATTCTGGCAACACTGCAATTGCACGTTATGATTATTTTTAGAACAGTATTGTAGCGCCTCTGGTGTTATTTAGGCGAATTAGTTCGAAGCATAGCCAATTTATAATTATTTTACTGCGCTGTGATATGCATTATTATAAAGAAAAATCAATACATATCAGAAAAATTGATGTTGCCACGGCTGAGATTTGAACTCGTGACCATTGCTTAGTAGTCAACGTGCTAACCACTTAAGCTACAGCACCGTCAATTAATCATCATTGTGGGAACGCCACGCGATTCTTATACAAAACAATTTTATGGTTGCTCTTACTGTCAAACTCCCTATAAACATGAACTTAAAAGTGAAATAATAATAGTTGAAGTGAACTATAAGCTGAAGTGAATTAATGAGCTGAAGTGTACTAAGAAGCTGAACGAAGCAGCTGAATGCACTAGTTAGCTAAAGTGAACTAATCAGCTGAATTGAACTACGAAACTGCACTAAAGTAAGGATCTGCACTGATCTAAGGAGCTGAACTGAACTAAGGAGCTGAACTAAACTGAGGCTCTGATATGATCTCAGGTATTGATCAGCACACTCATCATCAAATGAAATAGGTCATTCATAAACTACACAACTCTACTCAAAATATTTTGTTGATTAATGAAGTCCATTGCTGGCTTAAAGGACAACTCAACAAGCGAACCAGCAACTTTGGATGAATTGAGAAATACAAATTTTTGATAATGCCGAGCTACAACTTCAAATGTTTGAAAAGGTAATCGATATTTAGGGCTACATAATTCGCTACCTCTAAGCTAGCACGGTGTCGACATGTCGAAATGATGTTTTAAAATTATCCTTTTCATAAAGCTTACTTTTAAATTTTCATTTTCTTTTATATCTTAAAACACGGGAAATAGTTTTGCAAGCTGCTATATAATATAACCAAGCAAAAGGCTACGTAAAGGTAACTGTTTGCAAATTTCAAATTTTTTTAGTTAATGGATTATGAATGGGTCAATGAGTATAATACAGAAGAATAAATCCTACAGTGTCAATGGCACAATAACACGATTTGAGTTGAGTTAAATTGTTCTCGAATTTAATAAAAAGGTTATGCGCGGAAAAAATTCAAGTCAAATATAAGGCAGAAACAAATATCAATTCAATAAATATAAGCTTGTTTAAAGACTTATTAAATTTCCCTCGTAGCTTTAATCTCGTTATAGAAGCAATACTAGTCTATAATTAATTCCATAGACAAAGTTTGTATAATGAATATAAATTTGGACGTGTAGTGTATTAAAAAAAATCGTAACCAAAATTTATTACTTTTTCCAGTGAAAATATAACAAAGACCATAAATTTAACACTCTCACATTAACTTCAAGACAGGAGTGGAAATTGGGTATAGAATGTTCGAGAAAAAATGTGAGTGTTTAAAGCAGAATCTGCTACTGCTGATTTTGTCTGAAATAATGAACGACTATATGCCTGATTGTCTGCCTTTATGTAAAATTTTAAAGGATAATCAACAAGCTTTAAGTATTAAAATATGAAAAGAGTTTTGTTTAAATTTCTTGTTTTATAACAAATTTGGTTTATGTACGAGGTAAAATCAAAAAGTCTTTACGAAATCATATAAGCACAACTAAATATTAAAAGCCAAGTCGGCATCGAAATATACATACACCTAACTCTGTTTTTACACGGTTTTGATTTAACACGGTTTGAAAATAAAAAAAAAAAATTAATTTTTTACACGATAGTGATTTTATGAGCATTCGAAGCAAGCTTATTCATCTTCCCAAACATCTTATTTAAAATATTTTTAAGCGTAGAGTGCATATATGTTTGTTTAATAATTACTCTTGTACAAATATACATTATAGAGGGTTTTTTTTATAGAGGTATAGAACTTTAAGTTGCCATTACTTTTCAAGATGGCGACCGATTTTACAGGTGTCAAGTGATTTATTCTCAGTTTGGTTTGGCAATTCATCATGAATAGACTCACGCCTGAACAACGCTTGCAAATAATGCAATTTGGGCCCAAAACGAGATTACCGTTGTTCCCGATTTTCATAAGCTAATTTTGTTTAGCGATGAAGCGCACTTCTGTTTGAATGCCTACGTCAACAAACAAAACTGCCGCATTTGGAGTAAAGGTAATCATCAAGTGTATGTCGAAACATCCAGAAAAACTGACTGTTTGGTGCGCTTTATGGGCTGGTGGAATCATTGGTCCGTACTTTTTCAAAAAAGATGATGGCCAGAACGTTACAGTCAATGGTGATCGGTATAGAGCCATGATTACTAACTTTTTCCTTCTTGAATTGAATAACCATGATGTCCAGGAGATATGGTTTCAACAAGATGGCGCAACATGTCACACAGCTCGTGCCACAATAGATTTATTGTTAGACACGTTTGGTGACCGCCTAATTTTACGTTTTGGAGCTGTGAATTGGCCTCCTAGATGTTGTGATTTAACACCGCTAGACTACTTTCTGTGGGGCTATGTAAAGTCATTGGTCTATGCGGATAAGCCACAAACGCTTAACCATTTGGAAGACAACATTCGCCGTGTTTTGCCGATATACGGCCACAAATGTTGGAAAAAGTCATCGAAAATTGGACGTCCAGATTGGACTACATCCGCGCCAGCCGTGGCGGTCATATGCCAGAAGTGATACTTAAAATGTAATGCCACAAGATTATCTTTCGGATAAATAAAATTCATGTCAATCGAATAATCCATCGTTGTTTTATTGCAACTTAATGTTCTATACCTCTATAAAAAACACCCTTTTTTAAGTATGTGATTTAATGAAATAAACATGAATAGTTGTTCTAAAACAATTCTTGTTTTTCACCAATTTTAATATGTTTTAGAGATAAGGAACCAATCACCTATTTTTTCATATGATAAGTGTCCTTTTTTACACTTTTTTTTCTATAACCAATCTACCCTGCAAAAAGCAAAATTGGGAGCAGTATAGTTTCTAAAGACCGATAATGCAGGGAAATTTTAATACAGACCTTTACTCGGCTAAGGGTCGGCATCATTTTAAAGGGCGAAGACCAGTTGGGACATACAGTAGTAAAGAAAAATCTTGCTAACGTCAAAGAATCAGCTTGTTGGATAACATTTAATAAGCAAAAACGTTTTCAGACATACAGTAGAGGAGAAAATCCCTGCGCTAGCTAGTCAGTCTATATAGAGGAAAGCGAGTTCCTTTTTAGATGTACCCAGGAGAAAAAATTGGTTTGTGTTTTAAACTAAAAACTATTTTTTTTTTTGTCAGGACTTATATCAGCAGGAGTTGTTTCCATTTTATTGAGCTTTATGGGTTTGAAAGCTTCTTTAATTAATTTCTCTAAGAACATAGTAGAAAACACTTTGAACTTTCTCGAATAATACTGGGAGTTATTTCGTTCTACGATTTTGAGGTTATTTGCTTGTTTTTGACTTCATCCTTAATTCATTTTTCTTGGGATTAATTTTATTGGGACTTATTTTGCAGTATCCTTAAGATATATAACATTAGCTATGCCTACGCACGTTGTGTGCATCCTGACAATATTTTGTTCGATTTTGCTTTGAAAGTAAGCCACACAAAATTTTAAGACTCTAACCCTGGACAAAATTATAAAATTTATATAAAATTCTAAAATTCTAAAATTCTAAAAATTCTTGTAAAAGGTGTTTAAAATGTTTTAATAAAAATGGAATTCCACAAAGTAAAAATACAAACCAAACACAACTTTTATTCAACTGGCTATTTGACAGTAATTAATTCATATTTTGTCATTATTTCAAAACAGCGCCATCTGTTGCGCAGCTGTGTTTAAAATATCCCGCTTTCAATTCATTTTTGTCATTATTTTAAAACAGCGCCATCTGTTTCTCAACCGTGTTTCAAAAATAAAATATGCCTTAAAGTATGCAGTACCTTTAAATCGCGTACCTTCACTGCTTTTTCTCCACTTTCTCTTGAAAATAAAATATTTTTTTTATTTTTTTTCATGATGCTAAGGTAACTCTCTTCACAAAATTCTGTCAAAATTCATCCAATAATTTTTACGTGATGCGAACACAAAGAAAGAAAGACAGACAGGAAATGAGTTAACATTTTATTATATTTATTGATAGATAATATTTTTTTTTTTGATTTAAAGTTTCCAATTTATTTTTAATCTTTAAATCACGTCTTAAGTGTAAATAAGAAATGGAAATCTTAATAAAATCGAAACTAGCTAGCAGACTTTTAAGTAGAAGAGCAAAAAATTTTGACTTGTTTCTAAATGTGTTAATTTATTTTAACTCTCATCTGTCATCTGCTTAAGCATACGTTTTTCCTGCATGATTTTTTTACTTTACTGATTTTAATGTTTCTCATTTAACCATCCACTCAAAGCTTAAAATTTCATTAATTTTATGTAATGCGAGACATAAACGTTTTTTCCTTTTTCTGTTATACTCGTTAAGCATTAGATTGTTTTTTCGTTGTAGCTCTTTCTATTTATTGCTACTTTGGCTGGTGCCGCTGATGGCGAGGCATGATGATGTCTTTATTTCTTGTTTTTTTTTTTGGATCTAATTTAATACTAAATCTCCTACTTAATTTTAGTATCTATTTGTTTATTGTTGGGGTATAAAAAGCACTTTTCACAGACAACCAGATCTAATGACAAAAATTTTAAGTTTTGTTTTTCTTTGCGTTAAGTAAATGGAATCTGTAGTCGTTAAACGTGTTTTCAGAATATTGTAATTAGAGTGTTTGCTATTATGACAAGAGCTTGTCTTAACTTTTTTTACAGCCATCAACTGTTTTCAAGTGACACACTCACTCTCATTTGCACCCTAGTATTTTGGGTGGCGTTTTAATTATATTTAGAATTCTGGTAGAAAGCCAATTATGTGAGTGATAGGAGTTGTAGGTGAGTGATTGTAATGATTTAAGTCGTGGCTTTGAAGTCTATACATAAAATAAAATCAATCCGTTTGAATACTTCTATTTCAAGAATAATTTTTTAATTAAAACTTACGGAGTCAACTGTATCAAATGATTTTTATAGCAATTTTTAATTAAAGATTAACTGTTGATGGTAGCATGCCAGTCGTGGCTAAAGTAAATAAATGTTAAGAAAACTGACGAGAAATTTCGAAATTAAAAAGAGTAGGATTTAGCAATTCTGATCTTAATAAATTTACAAAAACACTGGTCGTCAAAAAAAAAAAATTCGGGAGTTCGAACCTTGTTAAGTGTTTTTAATGGACTTTGTATGCTGAATCCAAATCCAAATCTAGTTTTTGAGATATTGTTTTTAAAATAAAATACTGATATGGGAACATTAAATACGTATTTATTATAATAACAATGGTCGGCAAAAAAAATACAAAGTCGGGAACAAGAACTCTGTTATGTGATTTTAATTTAATTAATTTTTTCTATCACGTCTAGTTTTTTAAATATGTAGTTATTGCGATAACAATGGTCGACAAAAAAAAATGGGAGAAAGAACTTTGTTGTGTGCTTGTTTAATTGGCTATAGCGTGCTGAATCCAAATCTGTTCACCGATTGATTCTATCCCTTCTGGTTTTTGAGATAATTTTATTTAAATAAAAGAAAAAAATTTATTTAAACAAAACGAAATAATCTAATGAGTAACACAATTTTTTTCAAAGTAAGTACGTGCACATAATTGTGAACATAATCAACATTTGTGAATCAATTTTCACAATTTATGGCTTATTTTATTGCCAGTAAAATCTTTTTTTACGAGTTTTGAAGACAAAAAAAAAAACATTATATATCTATAAATATAATAAAATAGTAACTCATTTCCTATCTGTCTGTCTTTCTTTTTTGTGCTCGCATCACGTAAAAGCTAATAGAGAAGAAGGTACCTTAGTATCCTAATTCCAATATAGGATACTTTTTTTCCACAAAAATATCTTATTTCCAAGAGAAAATGAAGAAAAAGCAGTGAAAATACGCCGCTTTTTTAACGATTTATTTTTTCATAAAAAATAAACTTTTTTTCATTAAAAAAAAAATTTTTTTTTTAAATTAAATTTTTTTTTCATTAAAAATTTTTTTTTTCATTAAAAAAATTTACTTTTTCATTTTTTTTTATTTAAAAAAAAATTTTTAATGAAAAAATTGGAATTTTTAAATAAAAAAAAATGAAAAAGTAAATTTTTTTAATGAAAAAAAAATTATTTAATGAAAAAATTAAAATGAAAAATATTTTTTTAATGAAAAAAAATTTTTTAATGAAAAAAATTTGTTGCGTCATTAATTTCTGAATAATTCCGAAACAGTTTAAAATGAAATAAAATTATGTAATGTTGACTTTAAGGCAATTTTATCCCTTTTGGTGTTTCAATTATTCAAATTAATTATATTGATATAATTTAGAGTGGTTGCCTTGTTTAGGGGAAAATGTTAGCCATATCCATACAAAATCTGTAATACGCGAAAACTGAAAGCGGATTGGATCTTAACGAGTTAAGATCACTATACTCCACATATTTATATTTAGGGACCATTTTTTTACAGACCACTGTAATTTATTTATTTTATTTATAATTTATTTTCTTAATGATACAATTTCAAAATATCTTACGAATACAACATCATAGTTATAATTACATATTATTTTTTTTTAGTTTTATTATCTAGAAAATTTTAGAAAACTAAAGAATTTAAAAAATTTATTACTGAACTATTTAATTTAAGGATCCACCATATTCAAGATAATATTAATAAAAATAATTATATAATATTTTTCATGTTTTTACCATATCCATACTTAATTTCATTAATTTGTATAACCTCAATAATTCTTTTAAATTTTGTGGTTTATTTTAGTTTTCCAAATTAATCTTAACACAATTAAATTTTTTGTTGAGAATTAGCTTTTCTTATTAAATCATCATATTTCCCACAT
Organism: Phasia obesa; assembly: GCA_949628195.1. Lineage (NCBI taxonomy): Eukaryota > Metazoa > Arthropoda > Insecta > Diptera > Tachinidae > Phasia > Phasia obesa. Next base: position 119,298,960 of record OX451218.1, read on the forward strand.
CACATGCACTTGATCAAAACTACGAGTATAACATGAATTCTTCGTAGACGAATGTTGGTTGTCCGTAAGATTTATTCATGAGTGCGAATACACAGAGATCGTAATTGTGTAAAATTGATTTCCGCCATAAAATGAATTTAGTATATGTTTTTAGACATTCTCATACTGAGGTCCTGTATGTTTTTTTTTTTTTTTTTTTTTTTTTTTGTATCATACATTTTATATGTTGTTGTTATTCATTTGTTTCTTATTTTTTTTTTTGCTGTTATAAAGTGCACATCTCTCGCATTCATAGCATTTTTATGTTTATCTTTCAAACTTATGCTGTTAACTTGTGTTACGAGAGATTTTTCGCTGGGCAATTATTTTTATATCAATACTGCAAGAGTTTAGAGTAAGGTGAGAGATTGTAAAAGTTATAGGGTCATTGGGCAATATACCCGAAAGCCTGATAACGCAATCATAGCTAAAATAAAATGCGTTAAAAATTATAAATTGAAATTAGTGCTAAATAGTCAAATTGTGCCAAAAATCGTTAAAATATTCGCCACTTTTTTTTATTATTAATTTAGGTTATAAAACATATTAATTGTATTTTGAATGTGAAGCTAAGTATTGTATGATATCGCGGAACAAGTCCTTTGCGATTTCGACCAGAGTTCTCAATTTTTTACCTATTTCGCCAAAACCGTTGTGAAAAATCGTCTAATACCCAATTTTTTTTTTAATTTTATAAATATTTTTAATAAAGCTATACATAAATAAAATAGCAAATCATTTCCGTTTATCGGTCTGTCTGCTTTTCAGTTAAAAACTACTAGAAGGATTTAAACAAAATTTTGTGAGGAGGTACCTGAGCATCCTGATTCCCATATAGGATACCTTTTTCGCAAAAATGCCCCATTTCCAGGAGAAAGTGGAGAAAAATCTGTTTAAAAACGAAATTTCCGGTTTAAAGGTACTAAAATTTTCTGTTTAAAACTGGGATATTTTAAAAACTATTGCACAACATTGGGCCCCAAATGAATAAAATTCGCATTTGATTTGTATTTTTACTTTGCGGAATTACATTGTTGTCTTACAATTGGTGTGGAATACTTTCAAAGTAAAATCGAGCAAAATAGTGTAGTGGCGGGTACAGCTACTCACAAATAAAATTTGTTAAAATTTTTCAAGGTATACATATATACATATAACTTGTTTTTCATGTAAAACAACACCAAAAAGATTTGTGAAAACTAAAAGAGTAAAATTTTTACTTAAAACAATGAAAAAAACTCATCAATACATATAATGAAATAGTAACTCATTTCCTGCCTGTCTATCTGCCTGTCTTTCTGGCATCACCCAAAAACTACTGGGATGGATTTTAACAAAATTTTGTGACGAGATACCTTAGTATCCTGATTCCCATATAGGTTACTTTTTTCCAAAAAAATATCTTATTTCAAAGAGAAAGTGGAGAAAAGGCAGTGAAAGCACTCCGATTTTTTTTACCGATTTAAAGGTACTGCATACTTTAAGGCATGTTTTATTTTTGAAAGTAGTATATTTTAAACACAGTTAAGCAAGAGATGGCGCGGTTTTAAAATAATGACAAAATGAATTGAAAGCGGGATATTTTAAATACGGTTGAGCAATAGATGGCACAAATATCTATTTGATTTGTATTTTTATTTTAGGGAATTACATTGTTATTAAAATATTTTAAACACTTTTACAGAGCTTTACAATATTTTTTGGAATTTTAAAACTTTATATAAATTTTATAATTTTATCCAGGGATGGATACCTTTCTATAAAGTAAATACGTAAGAGTCTTAAAATTTGGTGTGGATCACTTTCAAAGCAAAATCGAACAAAACAATGTCAGGACGCACAAAATGGGTGTGGGAACAGCTAGATTGGTAACATAATAAATGGAGATCTAGTGTCTAAGAAATTAGACACTAACGGAATGTAATGTATTTTCTAGACAGCACTCCTTGTATCTATCTACTTTGAATATATCATTTATTTAACCAACCAAACTCAGATACTGGAATACGAGAAAAACTGTATGAAATCATTAATCGTCTGTTTGTGAGAACGAAGTCTACCACTACCTAAAGCTTCCATCTTGTTTAATATTTTTCTTTAATATTTACTAAATTATAGTTGCTTCAGCAAACGTTCGGTTAGCAATGAAAGCTACTTTTTGTTTATTTGTTTTCTCCCAACATTCGTTTTTTAGTTAATACGAATCTAGTATGAAATCAAACTTTGTTGGGTAAACATGATTGCGCGTTGTTCTGTCATTTTTAATATTGAATATTTAAAATTTTATTAGTCGAACTATTTATTTTACACACAGATGAAATTTGAAGTCATATTGTTTGTAAACTTTAACTAAATTTATATTTTCAGGAAATCTTTTTTTAATTCTATTGTCAATAGTTTATATCAAAAAACCAAATCGAGCTCGAATTTTAAGTTCTGTCATCGATTACGTATCTTCCAGCAAGACAGTACTTAACTATTACAAACACATATCATGTGATATGGGTTCTTGTTGGTCATAGTAAAAATGTATCAAACTATCTGTGACCTTACTAGCCTGAATATTCTGATAATCCGATGATACTTTTATTTCTGCAATTCACGTTCTTCGGATCTGGTATTCTTTCTTTGTGTAGGTGCACCCTGGGACCGAAGCCATCAAACTGCTGCATGATATCGTTTACAAAAATGCAGAAGTCCTTATTAACAAGAGTCCTTCGAAAACAATGGTGATTCAGCAGTTGAATGAGATATAACATATTTTTGCAAAATATTTACATTTAAATAAAAGTCCAATGAAATGCGTTTCATAACTTGATCTCAATTTTTCTCTTTGCCCTATTCAAAATCTAACGAGTGTTTACATCCGATGTCTTGATTTTGTACATCTAGTTTTTTGTGGCCTCTATTCATGCTTTCTGTGCATTCAGTTTAGGACGCTCGTTTGCTTTCAACTACTGTTTTGATGTTTGTGTCTGTTGGAAATGTTGAAATTTTTGACAGACAATGTCATTTTTTTCTGATACATGTGACTGGTGCATAACATGATGATGCGGATGATGAGGATGATGATGATGACGACAATAATGTCCAGCATTGAGTTTTCTTTTTTCTTACATTTTAAGCATTTTATACAACAAACACATCAAATAAAACCCATAAGATTTCTATATAAGGAGCAGTCAGTAGCCGCAGTGTTGGTGGAGAAAATATCTTTGATGACAGTTTTTCGTAGGTTATAAATCTTTGTTTATGGTAAAAAAAAAACGTTTTTATGCGTTAAAATGATACTATGTTGCATTTTTTTGGTGCGTTCTTTTTACATTTATTATGAAAAGTAAAATAAAGAAAAGAAGAAATTTTGTGATGACAAACAATTATGATCTGTTTAAGTTGTATCTTTTTTTTGGGTAATTTAACAATAAAAACTTGTTATAGATGTTGTTCAACGCTGCGTGTTTTTTTTTGTGTCGTAAATGTCCTTTAAAACATTTTTTAAATTTATATATTGCATGTTAAGCATAAATGATAATAAGCCGACATTGATATGTTGGTGAGTTTTGAAATGAAACTCCAAAAAAAAAATTGTTGTTTTCTTTTTTGTTTATTTTAAGCTTCTTCGTTATTTTTTGTTTTTAAATGGCCAATGAAATATTTAAAATGTTTAAGTTTTTTATTTAATTTTTCTTATCTTTTTTTTTCTTTTTGCTTTAAGCGGCACCAATTATTTTTCCTACTGGCCACAAAATGCCTCAATATTGCGCTTTTGTTCTCATTATATTTAACTTGTTCTGCTCGTATTGCTGCTGCCAGTGTATATTTTTATTAAAAATTTTTTTGCTCATTAGCTTTATAAAAAAAGGCAAAAATGCCGGCCGTTGACAAACATTTAACCCTTTTTTGTATCAACCTATATTTTCTTTTGTATTATTTTTTCCTTCAAAAGCGTTCGCTTGTTGATGTTTTTATTATGAAATTATGAAAGGAGGATCCCCTCTTATAAGTGAATGAATTTTTGCGTAAATATTTACGCATACATGTTGTCAGTATCTATATCAGTGGCAGTCTGAATAGTGTTGCTTTCAGTTTTTTGTGCTGTTTTTTTTACAGCTTTTCTTATTGTACAGCAATTTAATAAGAATGTCAGCAGAATCCTTTAAGCAGTGTCCAATGTTAAAAAAGACATTATAGTTATTATGAATTATAAAAGAAAACATAAAACTAAGAGAAACTAGACATTAAGCTTATATCATACTAAATTATGAGAGTAATGATATTTTTTAATTGCTTTATTATCAAAAAAGGCTTTTGTTATTGAACACGTAGGGTTCTTTAAGAGGGTAATTGCTAGTAAACACAGCTATTCAAGCAGTCATGTCTTACAATCTCTCTAGGTTGAAAAGAAAATAGAAAATTAATAGAAAATCAGTAAGATAATAAAGATTCTTAAGTTTGAAGGACTTTCTTAAATAAATACAATGTGATCTCAAGGATTATAAATGTGAGTTTCTAGTGTCTGTCTTTCTTAATGAAATAATATCAAATCAATTAAATTTCAATTACAATTAAAATTACAGGTAATGAGTAAATGCAAATTATCAGTTTCTCATTAGAAGTAATTATGATTTATATCTGGGACTAAAGTCAATTAGAACTACTCGAACTCGTAATTTGTAATTAAACATTTTCGGTTACACATTATATATAATTGTAATTGAACATTTTTAATTAGACATTACAAGTAATTGTAATTGGAAATTTTCAACTACAAATTGCAAGTAAGTGAATTTAGGCAAAAATCATTACTCTCAATTGAACAAACATCAATTATAATTGATTTATTTTTTTCAATTATAAGTAATTTGAATTTTTTAAGTACAAATTACAAGTAATTTTAATAGTAATTTTTCAATTACAAATTACATGTAATGTGTAATTGAAAAAATTAATTACAAACGGTAATTGACATTCCCCAAGTATGTAATATATAATTAATAATATTTTTTTTTTTGGTTAGAATATTTTCAAAATCCGTGGTACTTTCATGGACCGTAACGAGCAGAAAAAATGTAACGCTGTATCATATAATATTTTAATATTCGTTCTGGAGTGACTTTGTTGTGAACCACCAAATATAGTAGGTGGTCAAAATACAAGTATTTTTTAAAATCATATTTTATTTTGACACTAATAGGTTTTTTTCTATCCAAAATATTGATTATCAATTAGTATCACCCATTCCCGCTTGTATTGATTTGCCCTTCTCAGTTTGGACTTTACAGAAACTCCAATCAGACATCGAATTTAGCTGAGGTATTTTTAATGGTATCTGCCTCCTGATTTGAGGCAATGTGGGGTCCATATTGTTGAAAGTTATAATATATTAATTTGTTTATATCTTTCTGCTCTTTAAAATTACGTTTTTTTTTCCAAAACCCCCACTGTGTTCTGTTAACCTGATAAAAAAATACCAAAATTTTATTATTAGCCTAAATACACTGATTGGTTAATGTTTTTTTTAGCCAAAAAAAAAAAAATCCAATCAATGTTTATTCTAGAATGGGTCCTCCGGTGTGCTAGAGGTTATTGTACCTCTATTAGTCTGGCGGTAGTGGGTGCGTTTCCCTCAAAAGTCTCTGGTCATTGTAGTTGTTGTCAATGGCTACTGTGTCATTAGGCCAAAAATGGTTCATCAGAATTTTGTAGGATGTGCAGTAATGAAGAGAAATCTGGTAGTAGAAGATTCCTGGATGGGTTAAGCAAACTAGAAGATGTCGGGAATTGCAATCGATAATTGGGCCTCCGAGAGGAAGTACAATTATATCGACTGAACCCTTCCTAACCTTTTTCTACAAATCTAAGGTGCAACATAAATACTATAGGACCATCATTGAATTTTTCTAAAAAAAACATATATTCACAATACAAATAGCTATAATTTCTTTCTTCGTTTAGCTTTCAAATGCAAGCAGTGTGCAGCAGACATAATATGCACTTGTACCTAGTGAAATGCATTTATGCTTTAAGAGGTTTATTTCCCATTAACAAAATGAAAAAAAATAAACTACCAACACGAAGTACCCGCTCAACATTAAAATTTTAAATACATATATTATTTTTCTAGTATATGTTTTTTTTTTCAAATTGCAATGTAAATATTTAAATGTTTTAAGTAAAAAATAACATCAAATGTAAAATATGTACATAATTTTTTTCCTAATAGCAACTTACAAACAACAGCAACTGCAACATTTTAACACAAAACCCATCAGGTGCACAATACATACTAACTCATACATTTAGTGTGACCATTCTTGTGTTATATTAGTAAAATTTAAAATTTTCGTTGTTGATTTTTTTGATCCAGACCGGTACTCATTTGTGTCCAGTTTTTCATAATCATTGATTTATAGTTTTCGTCTGCTTTCCCAACACTTAAGCAAATTTATATATTTTTGATAAGCTGTGCCCGCTTTTGCTTTGAAAGTAATCCTCATTTTAAGACTCTTACTATTATAGTGCTTGAGTTTTGGTTTATGTATTTTTTTTTGTATAGATGTACCCATCCCAAAATTTTCTAAAAATATTTTATGTACATAAATAGCACAGTTACTATACTTCTTTAACCAAATGAGAGTTTAGAGAAGTCAAGCACAATTCTTTCACTTGGTATTATTTTTTTTGCATTAAAGTCGTAAATATAATTTTTAGATTTACTTGAATTCCTTTAAGTATTACCATTCCTTTAAGATCTGGTCACACTGCAAACACGATTTTATACGATTTGCTACTCTTCAAAAAAGCTGAAGCATTAAATAAAATATGAAGAAAACAAAAAGAAAAAATATAAAAAGTGTTACAAGGTAAAGTGATGGCAAAGCTCTTGAAAATTTAATTTATATAAAAGGAAAAAAAAACTTAAATAAGCACACAGTAGAAATAACAAAATTCTTTGTAAACATTGTACGAGTATGTACATGACATTAACATACATCCGATACTCACCCAGTTAATGTTTACGCACTTTTCCTTTAATTTAGCAAAATGTTATAAAGTAACACATTTAAAACATAAAATTCTTAGAGAAAGCAATTACTTTAATGCGTTTGTGTAAATGTTTAAAATTAAAGCTTAGTCTGCTTGTGTGCTTTTTAAAGGGGGTTTTTAAATAGAAAAAAGATTTTGAAGGTTAACAACGTTTATGCCGATATATGTTTTCTGTTGCCTTGACAAGCTTCAGCGTCCAGCACTACGTATGCTGTGTCAAAATATATAAAATTCAAGTTAAGTTGTTTAATTATAACTCAACCTACACATTAACAATATGCGGGATTTATCGATAACATTCTGCTGTCAGTGAATTTGATATCTTCAATTTTGCTCTGCACGTAAAAATTTGCCTGACCCAAGTTTTAATAAAAATTAAAAATTTACCATATTATGTTTAAATATAATTATATGATTAAAAAATATATCATACGGTGTAGAACCGTTTGCATAAGCATACTTTATAATACAAGCAACAATTATTTGAATATTATTTTATTTATTAATGATTTTATTAAAAATGCTTAAAAAATGTAGTCTCCTTAAATTCATGCGGCTTTGTTGCAATTTATAAATATATTTGGCTTATAAACAAAGCCCATAAGCAAAAATTAGCTGTACCACTGTAGAATTCTTTTAGATGAAAATCAGAACTTTCATCAACCTCAATAAAGAAGTTTTGTCGCTTTATATCGGGCAGTTAAACTTTAAGGGCCGATGTTGAATGTGAACCACACTTAAACGTCAAGTTTTTTTTTTTTCTACATTAAATTTGATATTTCTCAATTTCAGACTATCACAACTTGAACCATGACAAGATACACAATCGAGCAACACGTTAAAATTATTCAGGCTTGGATGATCAATTTCCAAAGAGAATCATATTCAGTGATGAGGCATATTTTCACCTCAGTGGATTCGTCAATAAGCAGAATTGTCGCATTTGGGCGAATGATAGTTCAAGAGTGATTGTCGAAAAATCAATGCACCCACAAAGAGTGACTGTTTGGTGCGGTTTATGGGCTGGTGGCATCATAGGGCCGTATGTTTTCCAAAATGAGGCCGGTCAGGCAGTTTATGTGAATGGTGTTCGCTATCGTGATATGATAACGAATTTTTCTATGACCCCAATTGAAAGATATGGATGTGGACGATATGTGGTTTAAACAGGACGGTTCCACTTGCCTGACAGCTAACGAAACAATGACTCTTTTGCGCGGCAAATTCAATGGCCGTGTTATCTCACTTGGCGGCGATGTCAATTGGCCGCCAAAATCATGTGATTTGACACCGTTGAACTTCTTTCTTTGGGGTTATTTGAAAGAAAAAGTGTACGTCGATAATCCAGCAACAATTTACGAGATAAAGGATGAGATATTCAGCACATTAACGGAATAGAACCTCAATTATGCCTCAGCGTAATCGAAAATTTGGCCGATATTTTGTTCCATACATAATTGCACCATACCAGTATTATCAAAATAAAGAAATGACAATAATTTTCTAAATAATTTGCATTTTAATCAAAATCAACATCGGCCCTTAAAATTCAAACACCCTTTATATTCAAAAGACTTTTTTGAATTCGATGAAGAGGAAAAGCTTTTTCCTAGAAATTGTTATATTTGCATAAATTTTTTTTATAAATATTTAAAAGAAATGCACTCTTTTCAGTTTATGTTACTGATTTATGTTATGTTATGGTACTGTTATTCATCATCATTTTATAGGTATTAACTAGACCTTTAAGACCATGTATAATTTTAAGAACTCAAAATTGAAGAAATGGCAAGCTTTAAACGAATTTGGAGGCGCGAGGTACTCAACTTGGAGACCACATAGCGCCACCCCTGGCTAGTGAATGGTGCCTACCGTCAAAATTTAAGCTCAAATACTCATCTGCTATGCTCATGCCAAATTTTGGATTAATCGGCCTAGCCTTTTACAAATGGCTGCGTTATTTCCGAAATATTTTGATTCTTCCCCACTGTGCACTGTTCAAGTTGTCTATCATGATCAATAGTTGACATTCAAGGAGAATTCGTGCAGGTGATCTATGAATCCGGAATACTTTATCCCTCACTCAAAACGTTAGGGACAAAAGTAGTATTAGTCGAGAGAAGCTCGATGTCGCTTCTAGTAGGAATTAATGCAGTACACTGTAAGATTGGAAGTATTGGGGAATATATAACCATCCCTTATAGTACTGCAGTAGTAAAATTAATAATACCGACTAAGATATCCTGTACCATTTCAAGGATACATCACTTACTGATCTGTTATGATTTGCAAGATGTTCTTGGATTTCTAAGGGCCTGGACAGTAATAGAGAGTTAATAAGTGTAATGGCCTCTGAGTAAACTGGCCTAACTCAACCTTAAAAAAATAATTCCTTAATTCCTATAACATCCCACATATTGTTATTTAAAAACTTAAGTGCAAATTAAATAAAAATTTTAATGTTTGCGAAGTTAAGATTTTCTATATCTAAATTTCTTTACAATTCTGTATATATAACAAAACAGTAACTTTTTTTCCTTTTTGTCTATCTGTCTGATTTCGTATCACGTAAAAACTACTGAATGTATTAAGAAAAAAAAATTGTGAAGAGGTACCAAAGTATCCTGATTCAAATATAGGATACTTTTTTCCGCAAAAATATCTTATTTCCTAGCGAAAGAGGAGAAAATAATCAATTTTAGCGATATGCATATTTTAAGGCTGCATACTTTAGTAGGGATGATACCCTTTATATAAAGTAAATACATAAACCATAACTGAAGCACTACAAAAGTAAGGGTATTTGGTGTTGATTGCTTTCAAAGCAAAATCGATCAAAATATTGTTAGAACACTGATGAAGTGGCAGGCTCACGTAGTCTTGAATAAAAATTATTTATTGGGAATTGTTACGTTTTTTCATCGTTAGCGTAAAGGCTTAAATTTTTATATTCTAGTTCTAGTCTATATGTTGGAGTATCTTACTCCTGCATGAAACTTGACTGGGTCCCATAAGCTGTAAAAATTAAAGCGAAAAAAAAAAATACTTTAATAAACGAATGCATAAGAGTGCACTTTCTTGTAAAAAATAAATTAAGAAAAAAAAAACTCGAAAAAAGCTACAACATTTCAATAAACTAACAATAAATTATTCCAGCCAACACATAATTTAAAATCATTTACTTCCGAAAAAATAAAGTTGCTGTAGCCACCAACAGTTTTTTTCCTTTTTTGTTTTTTTTTTTTTGATAATAAAAAACGAAATGAACAAGTAACAGAAAAAAGCAATAATCAATATATTATCAATAATGACGGCTATGAAAACATTAAACTTAAATTGAGTGTGCAATGTACTTGTTATATATTTTTTGCATTGTTGGTGTTTTTGCTATGTCATGGCTCGTTTTTATTATTGTACTAAGGGTTAATTTTTTCAACATTACTTAATTTATGACTATGGCACACACATACACACACGCACTTACACACAAGCATGTTGCCGTACAATTGTTGGTGCAACTTCAATCCTTTTTTTTTTCTTTTCTGAATTATTTTTTGTGCCTACGCTCAGTAAATGGCAATTTCATTTGGCTTTAAGCGCTGTGTAGCATATGTACTTGTGTTTGTATATACATATGTATGTATGTATATGCAATATTACCATCACCAATGTCAGAGTACAACGTCATCATCAACATGCCCAAAAGGGTATGAATGAAATTTACAAAAAATACGAAAAAAAAAAGAAAATTTAATTCATCCATGTTACCAGTGTACTTCAATTGGTTAACAGGAAGAAAATTCATCCATCCATTCATATACAACAGGGCAAAAAAAAAATCCTTTATTACGTTTCATATTGTAGAAGTACAATACTGGTACATTACAACATTGGGAGCGAGAAAAATCTCTTCTCATACTTTTTTTTTGTACTTAAAAACTTGTGCTACAAATCAATTAAACACTCCAAGTGGCAGAATTGTAAAGGGCACATGTGATAGGTGATAGAGGTGGCTCCCATTTTTTTTTTTCTCATTGATATTTTTAATTTTAGATTTTGATATGGTATGGTAGGGAAAGTTTTCAAATATAGTTTAGTTGGCATAATTAATTTTTACATACAAATATACATTTGTGATACTGTTAAGGTGTATCTGTGTATCTTCTGTGATACTGTTAGGTCTATATTCTGAATTGCAATAGTCACTTTATGTTATTCATCTTTTCGCTTTTAGTGTGCTAAAATTTATGCTTTCGGGAATTTTGTTATTGAAAATCAACAAAATTGCTCTGTAAATGGCTAAGATGTGGCCAAGAAATTTTTAAGTCATATTTCTTTTTGAGTGAATTTTAAAGCATGCTGTAAGCTCAAGTATAGTACGTTGACTACTAGGCATTTGAATGCTTCAGTTGGATTGCTTCAAGTTTAAGCTGTTTCCAATCTACACCGTAAGGTTTCTGATAATTATAAGGTTATATGTATATACCAGAAAACGGTCGGCGACCTAGGGTAAAGGGGGACTTCTGGGTAAGCCATCAAAGTTGCCATATAATTTTTGGAAATGCCTTTAAAAGTTTATTTTGCAGCTCCTCTGTGAAATTTCCATAAGATATCTTCAATGGTTCATGAGATACCGAATCATGTCCAAAATAAATAGGTTTCAAACCACTGTGCAGCGCAGCAATCTTTATGTCTTTTATATAAATAATATCAAATGTCGTTCATTGGTAATCGCATAATTTCAGAAAGGCTGCGCTGATCTGGAAAAATTTTTTTACGGAAAGAAAAAGTGATCACGCCCACTTTTTAAGTAGCTATAAAACTATAATAGTTAGATCTTTGAAATTGTTCACCAGTAACCCACTTATTAATATAGATAGTTTAGCGAAAAACAGGCATGATTGGAATAGTGCGCGTGGTACTGCCCATACAAAGGAGATCTGCAATAGGTAGAGTCTTGAAACCTTGCACAAGTAGTCCTCATACTAATATTGGGACAGTGGGCGTGGTACCTCCCATTAAGAGTGAAAAATTATTATTGTGTAGCTAGAGAACTAAAATAGGTAGATTCTTGAAACTTTGCACAAGTAACCCTCATACTAATGTTCATAATCTAGAAAAATACAGACTGGATCGGGATAGTGGTATTGATACCTCCCATAAAAAGTAAAATATTATCGTGTTATTACGCATGGTTTAGCAAAAAACAGATTGGATAGGATTAGTAGGCGTCGTACTTTGCATATAAACATAAACAGTTTTTTTTTCGTCAGAATAGCGTGCGTTTTCGAGTTAGTGGTTTATTGTATTTTTTAGATGGGTGTAGTGAAGCGCTACGGGGATAGCTAGCATTTAATAAAAATATGTTTACATCGTATTCTATGTTTAGTATATTTTTTTGCATTTTTTCTTTTTATTCATAATTTGTATTATTAAATTCATTAATTTATTAGTGAATTCTCTGTTCACTCATCCATGTATTAAATTATTTCACATTAAAAAATTTTATAGACTTTCATTCCATGATGAGCAACTAGCAATTCCATTAGTTTTTCTAAATAAAAAACAACTCATAATTTCTAATTTATAGAATTTTTACATTTTCTGCCTAAGGCTCCAAATAGAATAAATCCACAAGAGCGAGTTGGATTCACATAGAAAGGATTCATTACCTCTTTACAATATTTGATTTTACATTAAAAGTGCGATAAACAATGTGCTTCAGTTTGCTCTTGGATAAGTAACAGCAGCCATTTTCTCATTTAACGGTTAAATTCTTTGGCAAAAAAAACAAACGGCTCAAGTCGACTTATGCTCTTAATTTTATTTATCGTGAAAAACTAATTCATTTGAATGTGTTATTTTTGAGAACGTATAAGAACATATTTCCTATTTTATAAAGTCCCGACAGAAAGAAATATCTTTAACTGCAATAGGAATAAATTAATAAGAACAAGCTACAAGGTCGTAAAGTGGTCTGCTTTAAAAATTCAGTTGTCGCTTATAGCCACAAAATTAACAAAAATTTATACTTTAAAATATTTGGCTTAATTTTGCTAAAAATAAGTTGCAGGAATTTGGAATTGCTGTGTTAATAACTGATTTACTGTTTGACTAAAATTATTTTATACAATCAGTAAAATCCTTAAATTTAAGTTTTCACAAATGTGTTTTTTTACTTTTCTTCTTTTACTTTTGTTGTCTCTTGTGTCTGTATTTAATTCCCCCATTTGTGTTCCTTCAATCAGTATATGTAGCAAAAAAAACCTGAGTAAATATTAAAACAAAAGTACGGGTGGAATAAACTGGCCAACAATCTGTAGTGTTCGATACACAATGTGTCGGTGTACACAAACGTGTTTGTAATTTGTGGTCTCAGTCAGGTTGTAAAAATTGTTATCCTAGATAAAACAAAAAAAAAATGTAGAGAAAAGCAAAAATGTATATTTTTCAAAACTGACTATCCGTCAACGTTATCAAAATGATTTTAAAATACATGAACTTCAATATCTCATACACATTCATCCTGTATTCAAGTTTTAAGTGTAAAAAGGCCAAACGATTGGCCGAATAACAAAAAAAAAAAAAACAAAAAAAAAACTCTGTTTCTATATTTGTTAGCCTTTATATGTTTCAGCCGTTTTGGATTTGAATAAGAGACAGCACATCACCATGTCGTGTTGCCTTACCGAGGTTATGGTCAAACGATACAACATTTGTTTGTAGTTTTTTAGTTTTGCCTTAAATGTAATGCAGTAAGCTGTTGCTTTAAAAACAGACACAATTAAATGCACAATATTCACCAATATTTTCAGGGACTTGAAAGGTAAATTTTTATTTTTTTTAAGCACAAAGAAGTTTAGACGTTTGCAACTTGCTTTTGGTACTGGTAAGTTCAGTTTTTTTTCGCACTTCAAACGTTTTAATCAATTGATTTCATTTCTGCATTTTTTTAATTCACTAAAAACCACATTACCTCAATTACAACAATCAATATTATAAGGTTAAGGGAATGCTTTGTGATTAAAATGTGAATATCTAGGACTCATCTGGCATATAATAGTCTTAAATGCAACTTGATCACAAATAATCAATATCTTGAGGTTAGTGAAGACAATGTAATCATTCCTTCTTTATTTGTAAGAAGGATTTCAATAGTATATCTGCGCGTATGACTAAGTTTTCCAAATTGGATTTTTTCGCATCGTTCCTTTTATAAAGTGCTTTCTAGATACAATTTACCTCGGGAAAAATACTGATCCCACATATTTTCGATAAATTGTATTCATTTTACGACAGTTCTTTCAATTAATTTACCTTCTTTGGTGTCTTCCTGAGTTATTGTTTTTGTACCCAACAATAGAAAATCATATATTTTTTTGGTTTGGTTTAACTACGGCTATAGGGCTGAACCTATTTTACAAAAAAATTTAAAAATAAGATCCGAGAGGAGAAGTGAAGAGAACAAAAGAAGGAATTTTTATAAAATTAAAAAGAAATAAATAAAAATAGTAAATATAAATAGATTCTTATATGTGACTAGCTGTGAAAAATCCATCAGGAGCTTGGTCTTCAAAGAACAACTTTGACCATAATTTTGCACAAGGATTTGCATTTTTTCCATTTAATATTCATTTAACACAAGAGTTTCTTCATTTAACACAGACCATTTACGCCGCCCTACATATGACCATAGGATGTTACAGCTCGCCCTTGACAATCTCTATTTTCATTGAAGAATCATAATGAGTGACGAGGCACATTTTCATTTGATCGGATATGTGAATAAACAGAATAGTGGGTTCTGGGCAATGGAAAACCCTCGAATTATGCATCAGTCACCTTTGCATCTATTAAAAGTGATAGTGTGGTGTGCAATTTGGTTAGGAGGAATCAATCTTTGAAAATGAAAACGGCTTAACGGTAACTGTGAATGGAAAGCGTGATCGTGATATGATTAAAAACTTTTTAACGCCAAAACTGCATATTTTGGGCTTGGCTAACATGTGGTATCAACAAGACGGTGCCACATCGCATACAGCCAGGATTACAATGAAATTATAGGGATTAGTGTACCTTCCCGGCGGACACCAATTTTACCGAACAGTTTGGATAGTAGACGTAGAAATAAATTTCCCTAACAAAAATATCCAAATAGCGACACTTTTCACCCGATATATATATTTATTCTGTTAAAAATATCGATATAATATTCGATCGTTATATATGTTATTTATAAAAGGCCTTTTGTCACAAAAAAAAACTGTTTATATTCCCTTGTGAATATAAACAACCAGTACAAGTAGCAAAATTCTGTGAAGAAATAATCATCAACTCCCCAATTCGAAGTTTTAGCAATTTTAAAGAGTCGGCCTTAAACAATTTCTAGGCAATTAAAACTTTAAACGTTTAAGCTGGAATTCTTGATTAAATTCATTTAAAGCTCTGTCTTATACTCGCAATTGCAAAAACATTCAGTCCCACATGTTCAAAGAGAATCCCTTTAAATTATTTTAATACTCACTCCCATTGCGGAGTGAGTCTACATGTGTAAATGTAAGTCTGGCAGTAAGTGATGGCCATACGAATAAAACAAATATAACAAAAAATGTAATCCAGGTTTCAGAATTTTTGTTGCAAAAAACATTAAAACATTAAAACACTAAAACCTTTGGATATGGAACTTTTTTTTTAAATATTTTCTTTTTTCTCGATCAAATACAGAATTTTTATATTTAAACTCTGGTTTGTTAAAATTTAAATGTCGTAACGATTAAAAATTCTATTTGATACAAATATATATTTAATGAAGATAATGGAAAACCATAAATTTTTGTGTTAATTAATTTTATCACTTGGCTTGGAAACAATCAATTTTGATTGAAATGTAGCCGCTAATGGGTTTAGGGTTATTGTGAGTTTTTTTTTTGCCAAATAACGCTTTTTATATTGTTTTTTTTAATAAATTTTAACGATTTTGTTGGTATTTTGTTTTAATTGCTCTGTGTTGGCTGGTTTTTATTATATACATATATATTATCATTATCTAGCAAGTAAAATTATTGTCCTGAAAAAATGTATCATATTTCATATGCAAATTTAATATTTCAGTCATAAAATATGCAAATGCTATAGTTACTTATTATAAAATTAATTGTTTCATGAAATTAACAAGCAAAATTATATAATGAATTTTTTTTTTGATTTTTAGTAATACAAAACATTTGATACTGCTGTTTGATGATGCTTTGGGGATTGAAGAAGCTGGTTCATAGAATATATAACAACTCTAGAATGAGTTATTCCATTTTGTAAGAGAATCTTTTCGTCTGTATGATGTTTTTTTATTGTTTGTTCCCTCAGAACTGAGTCATTTCTTAAAAGATTTTGAATTTTTTATTGTTATTAGAAAGGTTGTGCTAGCCGATTGGTACCATTTTAAAAAAGTTTTAAACAAAATCTTATTTTTAAGTGTATTTTGAACAGTAACTATTTAAAATATCAAAAGAGGGTGTGTCACAATAACAAAAAGTAAAAAAAGATTAACCTAAAAATAAGGTTGTGTCCCTTAGCCCTTCGGTCCCTACCTACACAAATGTATAGGTAAATTTAGTCATGGGATGAAAGCATTTTATAAGTTTTTGTCTTGACCAAGTGAAATCCTAAGGCACTTAAGTGTATGTCCTGTTTCTACGGATGAACTTTCTATGGACATAAAAATTAAAATTTTATAGTTTTTAGGTTAACCAGAAAGGGACAGAAAGGGAAAGAAAGGGATAGGTGACGTAACTTGACCTATATGGATCTATCCTTTTAACCGTTATGGACAAATGCTTAAAATTAGAGAGAATGCCTGCTATAACTATTTAAAAGTAGAAATTAAAGGGTGTCTCTATAGTTAAGTTAATTTATAACTTAAATAACCATCACTTATATGGCAAATCTTTCGAATCGTTTTAGATAGACAGTGGAAATTTACAAATTATTCTGTATTGCTAAGTCCTCTAAAACAACAAGTATTATATCTAAAATTATAAACTGAAGGGTGTTAATGGTGTCTGTATAGTTAATGAAATTTAATATATTCGTTATTTTTTGAACGGTTATGGATATACAAGTGAATTTTGTTATTAGTATGTCCACAATAAGTACAACAAAAAATTAAAGGGTGTCCCTTTAACTCATTTCCTCTCTGTCTCTCTCTCTGTCCTTTTTTCATTGCGTTCGCATCACGTAAAAACTGCTGGATTGATTTTACCAAAATTTTGTGAGGAGGTACCTTAACGTCCTGATTCCAATATAGGATACTTTTGTTCCACAAAAATATCTTATTTTCAAGAGAAAGTAGAGAAAAAGCAGTGAAGGTACGGTTTAAAGTTACTGCCATTTCCCGTTTCAACTACTGCTTTTATTTTTGAAAGTTAGATATTTTAAAACAGTTGGCGTTGTTTTAATGACAAATTATGAATTACTTACTGCCAAATAGCTAATTGTATTTGGTTTATATTTTTAATTTGTGGAATTACATTGCAATTAAAATATTTTACACACCTTTTACGAGGGTTTACAATATTTTTTAGTATTTTAGAATTTTATATGGATTGGTACCTTTAAATAAAGTAAATATGTATACGTGAAGTACTATAAGATTCTTGAAATTTGGTGTGTATTGCTTTCAAAGCAAAATCGTCCAAAATATTGAAAGGTCGCTGACGAAGTGGCGGGCACAGCTAGTGTGATATAATTTGATGTAAATACATTGCCTTATTTCTTGAACCGTAGTAGACAAACAGAGGAATTTACGCAGAATGTGTATTACTCTGTCCGCTATAACAGCAAGTATAAATATTGTTTAAATTTTTTTTTAATATTAGTGCTTACAGATTACTCCCTTTCATATTTTTAGTCCAGAAATAATGTTTTGAAGTGGGCTTTATTTTGCCAGAATTATTATCTTTAATAACATACTGTTTAATTTTTTAAGTCATGGCAAAATAACCATATACGGACATCAATGCGTCATAAAAGACCCAAAAAAAAAAAATACCCCTGTCTCTTAGATTTGTCCAAAGTCCTCCAGGTTTTTTTTATGGGCCCTCAAAGATGTGGGGCCTCGATGTCATTTTTGCAAAAAAATGATCATTTATTCAAGCACATATTTTGCAAACCGTTTGGAATTTTGATATACTCTCTGAGGCAAAGTTGTAGCTCTTGTCATAAAGAACAAAAATTGTGAACATATAAAATCAAAAAACTTCATCTTCAAGGTCAAAATCGCAAAAGACTTTAAAAAATTCAATTTTTTTTACCTTTTTTCCCTTGTTCAGGTCCATAGGTAGCAAACCGTTCAAAATTCAAGGAAACAATCAACTACAAAAATGAACC
Source organism: Phasia obesa (assembly GCA_949628195.1). Classification (NCBI taxonomy): domain Eukaryota; kingdom Metazoa; phylum Arthropoda; class Insecta; order Diptera; family Tachinidae; genus Phasia; species Phasia obesa. Next base: position 119,317,431 of record OX451218.1, read on the forward strand.
TAAGATCTCAATAAACAACTTTCTAGAACATATGAACTTCCTAGGAATGATTCTTAACACCGTTTAGTTAGCGCTTAGGTAGCCGGGAAATTTTTCACTTTTGCGGGAAATTTGTTGGTCTTTTATCACGTAGTGGTGTCCGTATATGGTTATTTTTTTTCGTGTTGCACTGTGTAATGTTAACTACATTAAACGGATACTGATTTTTTTTTATAATTTATAGTTATTCTGGTTGTAAGATCTTAACTGGTGTCAAAAACGTCTTTAATGTAATGTCCCTTTAATCCATTTATGTATTCGTTCACAACTTATTAAACTGCTTATTAGGTTTTAAAATTGTTAATAAATATTTTTTCAAGTTTTGAATCTTACATAACCTTTTATAATTAGTTTTAGAAAAAATTTAGTCCAGTATTTTAATTGCTCCAACTTTTCCATAGTAGAGCTGCTTGACATTAACTGGCAGGTTGCTTTGCCAGTTGCTCTGCAGTTAAAATCTCTTAAAAAACTTACCGTTAAACATTCTGAATTTTGCTGACACAACGCATCTTTTGTTGTAAACTGAAATAAAATAGAAAAAAAAAAATTAATAAAATTCAAGTTCATAAATTTTTATCCAATTAATTAAATTAACTAATTAAAATGTTTTTCTTCTTTAGGCTTTACAAAAATTTTGTTTATATAAATTTTATTTGTTTTTACTAATTGGAGACGCTGAAAATATTTCTATGTAGTTTCCACCAAATAAAAAACTCAATATTATTTTTAAACAAAATTTATGGCGAGTGTGTGGTACATTTTGCTTTCATTCTGTAAATGTAAATGAGGTCAACATCTTTAACGACACAACCCCCCGAAATATATTTTAAAAATTCTTTCTTCTTTTAGAAACGCCAGCAAAACATTTACTAAACACATGTTAATAATTCTTGGCAGTTTTGGTGACACATTGTGTATTTAAAAGATTTCGGTGAAATATGCAAAAGAAATAGAGGGCATTGAAAACTCATTATTTATCTTATAAAAAATTATTTATGAAAAAAATTGTTGTTGTCTAGTTTATTGTTTTTACTGGTAGCCCTTCTCTATATATTAACAGTCAAATAATTTATGTTTAAAAATAATGAATGATCTTTGAAATATTAACAAATTTGTGGAAGAAAGATTCTACACAAAAATTATAGTTTTATGATGAATGGCTTATTTAGTTAACAAAAATTGAATTTAAATTAGATTTTTTGCAAAAATACAGTGCGAAATTAAGTTGGCTTGGAACAGCCAACTAATTTACTTATGTAAATAATATTTTTAAACAAATTATATTTTAATCTCACCTAATAAAGCTCCTTTATATGTCATTTGTACTAAATATTAATATAAAAAAATCTATCATCAAAAAATAATTTTTTAAGCATTCTCGGCGTAAATGGAGAAAATGTACTCATATGAAATTAAGAATGCGTGGAGTACTGTGTCTTCCAATTCGAATAGATAGGTCAATAATACCTCAGCTCTCTTCGGACAAATATCTCAATATGTGACTGCCCACAAAGAAAGGGTAGGTTGGAGGATTTTTTAAATTTAATATTTACAGTATAATAGAATGGGACCGGAGGCAACCGAAGCCTTATTTGTGTGGAAAGAAATCAGAAATTTTTTGAAAACTTTGAAGTCTTTCAGTCAACCTTTTTAAAGGGTTAACCATTTTATATTAATTGCGATAAAACTTAGTTAGAAATCGAATGAAAATAGTTCCTTAGGATCTAGAAAGGTTGAAAATTGATAGTGGGGACCTTTATAGCTTTGTCAAGCTCTTCTTTGGTTTCAGTGATGATCTATTTGCATAAAAAAAAGTTAATCACCACACGAAATTCACTTTTGTCAATTTTTGTTAAAACTAACAAGGTTGTAAGCACTCAAAGATTGGTTGTTACAGTAAACAGAACCACTTTTGAATTATAGTAATTGCACTAAAAATGAAAAATTAAAAATAAATTGTAGGAAGTAACTTGTAAAAATTCTTCCAAGTAAACATTTGCTGGAGTGTCTTGTTTAAAAATTGACAGTGAGTTTTTGTGTTGTTAAATTATTCGTTGGTGTTACCTAAGTGTTTATAAAAAATTAAAATAGACACACTGTTTAAGAACTTAACGAAAAACTTAAGTCTGTGACAGTAAAGAAAACCCCTATTAAATATGTCGTTCTACTTTCAACATAATTTTTCATAAAACAATTAAATATATCTACAATTTAATAATAATTATAAATTATTTGTAACAAAATTGGTTAACAGGTCAAGAATCCCATTTCATTAACTTAACTGCCAAATATACAAAACAAACATACCAGCTCAATCAAGTGTAAGGCGAATCCATACCAGGTGGGAGCGTTAGCCCAGCTGATAATTTTTTGCTCTAACGTTTTTGCTAATGTCTTGTCAAAAATTCATTGTCTTCTGTATTCTGTTAGAATGTCAAAATTGTTGTTTTATTGTAGTTATAAAGTAGTGTTCCCACCTGGTATGAATTCACCTTTATCAAGTGTTAGTAAAAGCTAAATGAGTCTGATGACTGCATCAGCATGCCGTGATCTTTTAAGGCTCTACATCGTCCCAAATTTAATTAGATCTTTCATAAATTTTTGTCGTATGAGAAAAATAGAATAGTGTAAAAGCAAATTATACTGAGTAGAAGAGAAAATACCCATTCAAATTTGACATCCGAATGGTAACTTTTATTTTTTAAACAAATTGAAAAAATGAATATTTCGAATTAATAAATATAATTCTATCAATTTGAACCGTATTTAATATAAATCAATAAAATTATATTTTTATTTAAAGAGATATTTTTGTAAAAACGGAAAAAATATTCTTACATGTTAAAACGTCTGTACTAAAAGTCAAACTAAAAGTACTACAGTCTAAATATACCTTTAGTGGAAGGTGTCATGACGTAAACACCGCAGTATCAGTAATGGTTGCTGCTTTTCTGCACAAAATTTTTAATCAAAATGATTATTGTACCAGAATGTGTCTGATGTATCCTTCAAGCTTGATAGTAAAAACTATATGGTCCGCATTAGGCTTTCATGATGACATTTTTAAATAATATTACATTTTTCGTTTTAATGGTCTATCGTTAACCAATTAGTTTATTAAAAATATATGTCGAACCTCAATTTATCCATCAATTTATACAAATAGTTTTTTTTATTTATTAATTTCTCTCAGTGCCTTGTTTTACTAGATTGATAACAAATCTTTCTGTTTCTTTATTCATCTTTCTTTAAATCGTTTCTAAAGGCTTATCTTTTAAATAACAGACTTCTTTCTTCCAACTCTAAAAACCAGTAAAAAAAATGAAAGATCATTTTGCATAAATATAGTCTTTTCAAATCATGATAATTTTTCCCCTAAGCCATTGTTTTAGTTTTTAACTACAAAATATACTCGCTTCTCTCAATATATTTCGGATGAGCACCAACCAGAAGTTAGTCAAACGGCAAAAGCAAACGGCAGTAAGGAACGTAAGAAATAAAAAGAAAGAAAAAACTATTCAAATTGGACACTAAATGTGTCAGAGGAACTCTCTTAATTGTAAGATTGATTGATTTACGATGAACAGGTCCTTCTTTTGATATGCGTATAAATTGTGGTCACTGACAATTTAGTACAATCAGCAGGGAAAGATGATGACGAAAAGAGAGTGAGTGAGAGAGAAAGAGAGAGGGTGAGGCCCACATATAACTTGGTTAAAAATGGTTAGATACAAGGAATGGTTAAGTAGATTTAACTTTTTAGTTTTGTTGCTGCTACTTTTGTTGCTGCTGCCATAGCTGAGTCTGTTAATATCTGTTAATATTTGCTGTTTTAAGAATTGTTTTCCGAAAGCTTAATAATCATCATCATCATCCATTGTTAAAAAGTTTTTTTTTTTGGTTTTTTTTCTATCAGCCTTTCTTAGTTGCTTTTCCGTTAAAATGTATGAAGTTTAAAAATATGTTGAAGAGAGAATGAAAAATGAACTGAATGAAGTTGCTTCAATTGACTTGTGTATGCTGGCTATAGATATTTATTATTTAGTTATTTTTTTCTACTGTATTTTTATTAGATCGGCCATTTGACAATTGCTATAGAATAAAATCAAAGAAAATAATTGATTTTAGGTTCATTGAGTTGGAAACTTTTGTAACATACAATAATCATTGGCAATTGCTAAATTGTGTTTTTAATTTTCTTTAAAGTTTAGAAGCGAAAGCTCTAAAAAATCTTAAAATGTATTTTTCTTGCCGTTTTTTTGGGTTGTTGTATAAGAGTTTTTATTTTATGTTTTTCCTTTGTATAATAAGCCACAATTAAAATTAAAAATAAAAATGTTGTTTATTTTCTTTTTTATAAATATAAGCAAATTGTCAATTATTGAACAGTGAAGTGTTGTAGAAAGTAAAAAAGAAAAGAAATAAAGTCGCCAATAAATAAAAGATGTAATAATACTCAGCTATATCAAACCTTGCACACTCCTGTCATTAAACAATTAATACTTGTCTTTTAAACAAGATTGATCTGTTTCTTTAGTAAAGTATAAACGTTTTTGCTGTTAACGTTTTCGAATCAACTTTTTTTTATTTTATTGACAGTATATAGCAGTTAGCTATATGAGTTGTAGGCAATTAAAAGTGGAAGTTGGTCTAAATGTGACTAATCAACGTGTTCATCAAATAATCACACAATATATCGCACTTGATCAGAAAGAGTGTATTAACGCAAAATTTTTAAATTTTCACTTTTTGCAAGAAATCAACTAACAACATAAATATCTATCTACTGTATAAATTACAACGTATTTTGATTACTCTTTCATCTCGAAACCCGCATATGAGACCATTTACGTGATAGTGTCTCAAAAAAAGTATTATTTTTACTTGGCAATAATTGCAAAAAAATTTAAAAGGAAAACAGTGTAAATATATTTTCAAATGGAATTTGCTTACTATTATAATATGTTCGGATTTTTAAATTATTTTAAAATGTAATCACAAACAGTTTTTTACCTCTACTAAAAATTTTAAAATTTTGAGTTAATACCCTCTTGTTGATCAAGTGCGATATAGACCTAAAATATGAGTACCGAGTACCTAAATAAACGTCATAAAAATACACATATGGTATTTTATGAAAAGTAGAAATTTTGGAAAGATCAGTTTCAATCTGTGATATTCAGTGACAAAAAAGTTTAAATTAGACGGACCAGATGATATTTACAGGATCACGCATGGTTTGGACCGTATTTTGTATCAAAGTAAGTCCAATATAGGCTGTGCTAGAAACGTTTAATGCATGAATTTTGCAGGTGATTTACAAGGCGATATATGTACTTTTCAGCAGGATAATACACCGATCTTCGTGGTTAATAAGATAACTTTAACTTTCGACAAATTGATTTGCTCGAATGGTCTGCTTTAGGCTTAGACCTCAATCCCATCGGGGATCTATAGTGAATACCTTCTGCAAAAATACATGCATTTTCTAAGCTATATGACATCTTGAAACCGCTGAAAAAAACATATCTGTTGTATGGATCAAAATTAATGTATCTGTCCTGAAAAAACTGGTGGAGTTAGTGTCACGTCCTGCGAATTTGATCAGGATATATAAGGGTAACACAAACTCTCATTAACTTTTATATTGTAACTAAAATAATATGTATATCTTTTAAATTAGATTTCTGTACATACATATAAATATTTCAGATGGAGATTTAAGGAATACATTTTTTTTTTTCATATTAAAAAATATTTTATTTAAATGAATTTTTCCATTATTTAATATTTATTTTTTTTAGCTATACAAAGAAAAAATTGTTTGCTCCTATTAATGGTTTTAATTAGTTTCAGATATACATAAATCTAATTTAATATTTAAATAATTCAATTATTAATTAAATTAGAATTTTATTTTGTTGTTTCTTTATTAATAATATAATTGTATCAATTAAAGAATTCGTTCAAATTATTTCCGGAACTAACTAAAACCTTTAATAGGAGCAAAAAATTTTGTCTGTGTAAAATCGAAAAAAAAATATCTTTCCCCATTTCCATTCCTTACTTTAATTCAAATTAAAGTTGAAGCACTGCACATATAATTATTTGACTGGGGTATTTAACAGTTTGATTCTTAATGTCTATCTTTTGTTGTATATGTATGTCTAGTTAGGCCATTTCATAAAAAAACTTATTAATTAAAGTGATTGTTTTTTCGCCTATTGATATCAGATAAAAAAAACATATCAAATGTAATCAAACTATAATGATTATTATTTGTACTTAAATTGTATTCTGATGCTGTGTATGTTATTTCTAAATAATTGACAACAATGTTTTGATATTATTATACAGACATTTACAGTTTATATACAGTGGCTGACAATTTAAGTGAAACTTTTTTTGAAAACTCTATTCCATAATTTATTAGAGTAACAAAAAAATTTTGAAATTTAGAGCTCTGCAATTCAAGTTGTTAATAATAACAAATTTTTGTTATTTATTATTTTTTTTATTAAATAGAGAGAGAATAGAATTTTTAAAAGTTGGTTTATAATAAATTGCCATACACTGTAACCCTGTATGTAGACAGAAGGTATCATTACAAATTTATTAGAAATTTTTAAAGAGTTTTTCAGACATTTATTAGACAATTGTTCGATACATATCATGCCAGGCCTTGCTAAAAACTTCTTTATTACTTATAAACGAACACCTATGTACATCCATGTACTAGATGGTATGTTGCAACCTATTGTTTGCTCGTATTGATTTAAAATAAGTTATTGTAAAGGTCATATATTTTACAATTAAATAAAGTTGATAGAGGTAATTGTTAGCTTATTTTGCAATTAAATAAAGTTAAGAGAGGTTAAATCTGGTTTAAAAGTTTTGTAATCTTAATTCCTGGTGAAGCAAACCAAAAATATCCTGAAAGACTTTAAATATAATTGTTATTCTACCACCTGTTTACTGATCTATACAGATAGAATTTGAAAATGTTTAAATATAAGTTTAAATCGCTATTCTTTTGGAAACAATATTCAAATAATCGAAAAAAAAACTCTCATTGAATAATCAGGATCGTTTCAAACAATGAAGCTCAGAAATAAATAGAATATTAAGGAAATTTTTGATTAAGCAATTCAATTTAGAAGAAATTTTAGGTAAATAAAATAATGAAAATCTTTAAATTTAAACTTATATAAATAAACATAAATAATGTTGTATCCAGGGTTCGGTGCTCGAAGTGTTCTCAAAATTCAGAGAACAGATATTTTGTCTGCTATATTGTATTGTATTATTGCTATGAATTTGACATTATACTTACAATCAGCCATTGTTACTAAGCTGCGATATTTAGGTATAGGTATCCATATCGAAAATCAGCAATATCGGTGAAAATTGTTTGAAAGATGAAGGCTAAAATTCAACGTAATTCACTACGAAACGCGGTTTATTAGCGAAAAATCCCAATTTGACTACTCGAAGCATGAGGCGCATTTAACAAAATGAACAACTTATAAACTTATATAAAATACAAAAATTGTAAGACACATGCTGTTCCCCTAGAATGAGCTAAGGTTTTATCGCATATTGGTCGCGAACTTGAAACTTTATTCTTTCTCCTAAAAAGGTTTTTTATAGCTCGGCAATATGTAAACAAGCTAAACGCATATCGTTGTATTTCTTCTTAAAACACGTAAGCCCCAAGAAAACATTTTTCATAAAACGAAAAAAACTTTTTAAATATGGGTTTCAAAACTCTGCGACTCTCTGAAGAATGTATGTATCAAACTTTTTTGAAAAAGAATTTTTTACGTACAAATAACTGTAGCCAAATCTGTCGCTTACGTGCTCTTGGCACAAATCGCAAATTGCAAATGTTGTTGCAATGTTTGGTTTTTATCAAATTAAAAAACATAAGTTTCGGTATATAAATTAACTTTTATTCTTATACTAACTATCCCCTATGCGCTTCGGTACAAAAAATACAATAAACTCTTGGAAGAAAAGTATGGCCAAGCTTTAACTTGAAGATGCACCCCCTATCCTCACATTAAAAATATTTTAAATAATTATTGTAGTTTTTGACCTTTTTTGTATTTGAATTCTATTTTTTATTATTAAGCACCAGGTCTTTTTTTATAAAAATTTGCATCTTCAGGAAATGAAAATAAAAAACTTTCATTATTTTTATTTCCTGAAGATGCTACCCAATGGTGTAGCGAAATATTGAGAATAAAATTATTATTATTTTTTATTATTAAGCACCAGGTCTTTTTTTATAAAAATTTGCATCTTCAGGAAATGAAAATAAAAAACTTTCATTATTTTTATTTCCTGAAGATGCTACCCAATGGTGTAGCGAAATATTGAGAATAAAATTAATAAAAAATTTTTATAAAAAAGACCTTGTGTTTAATAATAAAAAATAGAATTTAAAAATATTTTAGTTTAAATGGAAGCTATGACGCCCATTGTTTCATCCAATTTGATTTTTGCTAGCATGTGCGTATTAACATGATAATAATCGTACACTTTGTATGGAAGGTATCTCGCACACTATCCGATTGCAGTCTTTATATTGCTAGACTATGCAGATTAATCTGAGGGGGTTACTGGTTCAAGGTTTCAAGACTCCACCAATGGTAGTTATCTAGGTAAACAATAATAATTGTTCACTTTGTATGGGAGGTAACACGCCCACTATTCCAATCTAGCCTGTATTTCGCTAAACTATGTTGATAATAAGGGGTTACTGGTGTAAAATTCCAAAGTTCTCTTAAAAAACTAAGTTGGGTCACGATGAAGATTTAAAAAAATTGTCCAAACCCCTGTAGTCGTTCGTAAGTGATGGAATTACCAACGATTTATGAAAAAAAAAAATTTTTAATTTTAGCAAATATGATCCGATTGGTCTGAAACTTTCCAGATTTTTTATCTCAAATACAAAAAATTTTTCAGTTGAGACTAAAATTTCCAGCTTGAAATATAAAAAACATTTTTTTCATGCAAATATCATTTTTATGGCGTTTACGAGGTTTTGAAAATTACTTTTTTTTTCATACAAAGTTATTATGTTCTACCATTAAAACCAAAAAAGTCAATTTCGACGCTTACGTGGTTTAAGAAGAAACGCAACGATATGTAAGATTAGAGAGCGCGTTTTTTAATGCTTTGGGCCTCGTTAATAGCTCGCTAATTTCACTGAACAGGTTGCAAAGCTTAGTTAAAAAATTTACCTTGAAAATATTTGTTGCCTACTTAAGGTTAGCTATTCAGTAGAAAACAATATTTATTTCTGCAAGACTCGGTTCCCACCAAAAAAACCTATGACACCCAACCATATTCTCCGGACTAAAACACAATGGATATTTTCATGTGGGTCAGAATAAAACAATAAACATTCTCAATATCACATATGTATATGTAGGTACTTGTTGGCAATTTTTTTGCTAAATAACTAAATTAACTCTAATAAACAATTTCCTTTCTTGTTTTAGTCCCTTTACAGTACTGGACTTTTAAAAAACAAAACACATCAAAACTAACAATAAGCAATTTTCCAATTACAAATTGTATTTGTAAATCTATTTAAACTGCCAGCCTGTCTGTCTGTCTAACTGAACAATTTTGTTGTATTCTGTGTAACATCTATGTAAATCTCCTACAATCGTTAAGATAGATGTTAATTTGAAAGCCGCTCCATACTGGTAGTTAAGTAATCAACAAAATCAACAATATCCACTTCATTTACAGTCTGCAAAAATACCCAACAACAACTCACTTAAACTTCACTTTTTAACCTCTTCTTCGCCAATTAGTTAATTTTATTTAAACTGGCAATATTATTATTATTTTTATTTTGCTGTTGAATACCGTATATCGTGTTGTGTAAACTTTACTGGCAGGCATATGTTTCTCTCTGACTTAACAGGTTGGAAAAACAAAAATAACACCGAACACCCTTAAGCCGGTATGTGAGGGAGAAAAGTATAAAAACTAAAATAAAACGTTATTACATACAATGTTTATATACGAGCATAAACATAAGTAGTTTAGTATTTGAATAAAAAAGCATTAACAATTTTTAAACACATATCAATATATCGTGAGCTAAAATGCAAAAAAGCGTAACTAAAAAAAATATATTTATGCATGAGAATTTTTTTTGTTAAGAAAAGCGTCAGTTTTGATAGATATAATGGCAATGATGACCAAAAACTTGATAATCCACTTTTGGAGTATTCGAAATTAAAGCACAGCTAGAAGATAACTTGTGGCGGCATGGCCCAGGTTCGATCCCTGGCAGAGGTCGAATTTCGTCATGGTCTTCATTGAGTTTTCTAAAAATTAATTGGCTTCAAGCTATCAAAGAAGCCCCCTGACCACCACCCTAGAGAAAAGTGGATCACATGATGGCATAAGCTCAGTTAGCCGCCACCTCCTGGGAAAAAAAGAAAATAATAGAAATCACAGATTAGCAAGGCTTTCCACCACAACGACAGATGGCAGCCCAATTTTCCTAGGATGTGCTACAAGCATACCAATCACCTCCATAGCTGGTAAAAGAACGAATAACCAAACTGGCAACAACCTTTGTGAGACATAAAAAAAAACTACGAGAAATCGTGTAATATGGAGATGCTTCGTGCCATATACTCCCAAGAGGGGTTATGCAAAAAAAGACCAATAGTTTTTCCTGATACCATTAGTAAAGGAATTAATCTTTATTTTTAAAAAGTCTATAATTTTTTTTAAATATATGATTTCTGTGCAGATGAAATTCGTTTTATTCTCTCGAATTTGAAAGTATATTAATTACAGATTTGGTGATTAATTTTAGTTTTAAATTGGGAACATTTTATTTTTTAAACTAGCAGAATGTAATGCATTTTTTGTATGGCTACATCCGACTTCAGCATTTTTCGCATACGCATATCAACTTTGGGTGGTGTTAACTCAGATAAAGAAATACGAGAAAAAGTGTATTCAATCATCTTTGTCATTAACATTTTACTTTAATATTTACCACATTATATTTGTTGTTGCTTCAGCCAACCTTCGTTTAGCAATGAGAACAACGTTTTGTTTATTGGTTTTGCGCCAACAATCTTTTTTAATTAATAATAATCTAGTATCAAACCAAACTTTGATTTTAGATTCTTTGCAAAATGTCGAAAGAGAAAATATGAAAAATTAGGCGATTTTTTATTTTTTAATTAAAAATGTTTGCCTGCGGCGCTTAATTTTAAAATTTAACAATAAACACTAACTAACTATAAATATATATTTTAACTCATATCAGTAACTTATTTATAACAACATAACTAGAAAGCAGAATCTTAAAATAATATTTTACTTAATTAAATGTTACAATATAATTACAAATTATATTATAACTTAAATTATCGAGCATAGTAACGAAGACTTTCACGCGTTGTAGTGAAACACTCAGAGTTTTTGGGGGGAATCGAACCCACAACCACCAGACTGATAGACTAGTACACTACCCACTAGCACAAGAAATTTTGCATATAATTTGTAATGCGCCTATAAATTTGCCAAGGGCTGTAGGGATACAAACAAATACTTTCAGACAATCGAACTTACGAGTACTTCATGTAAATGCATTTAAATAATTTTTTCATGTTTAATGTTTTTGCAAAGAAATTAACAATAACTATTTTTAAATGTGGGTATAGCTCACACATTCTGTTTTTGTTTTTTTGCAATTTTATCACAGAAATAAAATAATATTTACAGAAACAAACAAAATGCAATTTAATACAAGATACAACGTAAAACGACATACAAAACACTACAATTTTCTATAATAAAATTAAAGAAGAAAAAAAAAGGAAAATCAACCTCATTTCAAGATTATTTACATTTCCTTTTAATGTTGAGACATTGAGTGACTTAACAATGTTAAGCAGCAGCAACAGTATATAATGACGATGGAAACAATTTCAGCTCCAACGTCACAAAAAAATTACTAAAAACAAAATAATTTTTGTCGGTTGTATCTATATGAACTGAATGCTTAGCAATGTTACGATTTTAACTTGCTACGCTTTTTCGATTTTTCTAGTTCAATGTTGTGAACTTTGTAGGAGACTTTGCCATGCTTTTTTCCGGTTGTTGTTTGTTTCTTGTTGTAAGTTTGTGGCTACTTTACAACATTGATTGTTATATGATATGGTTGTTTTTTTTAGTTCATGTTGCAATTGCCATGGCTAGATAAAGAAAATGATTTTTTTCAATTATTGCTCAGTGTCCATTTTAAAGGTATTATTTCTTGGATACTTTTTTTTTATTTTATAACTTTTATCACAACTTGTAGTTTGTAGTCTGTAATCATAATTAGTGTTGCAGATGAAAGCATTTATTTTAAAAAAAAACTTATTGATATTTGAAGTCATTAATATTTTTAATTAAACAAATATTGGTAATACTTAGAAGAGCTTAAGTGAAATCCTTTAAGTGAATATAATGCAGACCCTCAAAATTGCTTTATTTCGAAATATTTTTAGAGAGAGATATATAAACTAACAATCAGTGCTCATATCTTAGGTCTAAAAGTAAAATGAAAAAAATTATATATATATATATATATATATATATATATATATATATATCTATATATATATATATATATACATATGTATAAAAACATAAATCCAGCCAGTGCTAGTCAAAAACTCTATGATTCGCGGCTGCTGTTATCGTTTGTATGTCACCTCTCTGATGTTTCAACAAGAGAAGCAATATTCCTCGTTCTTAGTCGAAAGTAGCCACGATCGTTCAGTATGTTTGGATGCGTTTCAAGCTTCATTAGATACTTTGGTGCACGTTTCGCTAGCCTTAACTAGTGGCACTTTTATATCTTTATGGATGTTCGTTTTTAATAAACCAGGGTGCAACTGTAATAATTCGTAAAATCTTATTTTGGCGCCCTTGACGTTTCTGCAAAATTTAAAAATAATTTTTCTATTATATTCTAACTTTTTTGTACCGAGCATAGTAAAGGAAACCTTCACCCGCTAGAATAAAACAAAATCAAAAAAAAAAAAACCTTTAGACTGATTGTTTAACTTACTGCGTACAAGCATTCTTGAGCAACCTCATTTAGCTTTTATATCTTTATTATTTTCAATTATTTGAATATTATTAATTTTTATCCAGCTTCATTGGACTAGTGTTAATAAGATTTGAGGCACAAAAGTTTTATTCATTTATTTTATTATTTATTCTATTTAATCATTGTCGTATATTATTAAACAAAATTATTCCATCCGATCGCGTTTGGAATCGTTAAATAATTTTTCATTAGACTTGAGATAAATTTTCAATCCAATCGAATAAAATCTAACATAAAAGAAATATTTTTCCCTTTTTTGCAACAACAAAAAATTACTCCTAAACTTAGATTTTTTTGAAAAGAAGCCTTAAGGGTCCTTATTTATTTAGTATCTTTTACACAAATCCTAAAACTACAAAAAGTGTTCCTTTTTTAATGTAAACTTTTTTTCGAAGACTTATGTGCCGTTTACGTAACCCAATTGAACAAAACGTATACAAAATTTGTATAGGAATGACTCAACTAATTGAGTGCTTTTCATACAAATTTCCTAGACGATTTTTTCAATTGGGTTACATAAACAGCACATTAATGTCAAGAAATAATAAGCAAACAGTATTGAAAAACAAGTTTATTAAAACTATACTTTTTCGCATAAATTTTTTTAGGGAAATATTCTGATCCTTTTATAGTACTTTAAAAAAAGGTACTTTTTTAAAATAGTACTTTATGCAAAAATAATTCTTTTTTACATGTACTTTTGAAGGAAGACGTTTTTAAATAAGAAATTTTAAACCAAACCTTATTAATTATACAAAATATTTTTAAAAGCTTGTTAGGTGTAAGCACTGTTAAAATTTGATTTAAAATTGATTTTTTCAAAAAGCACTACTTCTTAAACGCTTCTTTTAAAAATAATGCATTGAAAAAAGTAAGTTGTTCAAAATTAACGCCTAATTTTATTTAATCAATTTTTTTTAATTTCTTTTATCGAAGTAGATTACTCAGAAAGTACATGGCTTAGAAAAATCTGGATTTTAAAAAAGTACAAAATAAAGCTTATTTAAGCTTTCTTATGAAAGTACTTTGTTAAAAAAAAAATCCCCTTCAAAAGAATTATGTATTACAAAACTGCTGTAGCAATTATTATTCAGCGGACTTTACTACACTTATTTGTTAAGCTATTGACATGTTTGTTACAGACTCTTAATTTCTTGTTGTAAACTACTTACGATTGTACACGCAAAGGGTACGAGGAAACATTTCTAGATAAACAACAAATTAATTAACAAAAAATATGCAAGATGAATTATTTTCAAAAAGTACCTTTAACAAAATTGCAATTTTGCAAAACATGCTTTCAAATTAATTTTCCATGTTATAGGTATAAGGTTGAATTGTTTATTTTTATTGAACAAACGTTAATTTTGCTTTTCGTTTGATGTCTGCAATTGAGCAATTTTCTTGGCCTTAACAAAGACATTGACCAACAAATGAGGTAAAAACAAAAATTAAATACAAAGTCATTGTTAAAGTTCAAAATGTTTAAAGAATTTAAATTACCACAAAATTACTAAAGAACATATTAAAGAACACGTTTTGCATAACAATTTATGTTTCTTTTCAGTTCAGTTCAGTGCAGAAATATGATCATGTACAGAAAATATGCACACAAAAGCATAAATGCGATTCTTATAACTGTTATTAAATACACAGGTTATTACGACTCCCAACATAAAGTAACAATAATATGTTGCACAGACACAAAAGTGCAACAACAGCAATGCTGCCACTGATGACTATGTGGAATGTAAAATACTTGCTCTTATAAATAAAATAAAAACAAAACAAAAAATGCAATACAAAAATAATGTTGTCTTGGCATTAAATTGCAAGATGTCATGATACAAGTCATCAGCTACGTAACCATCATTGACAGAATTTTTTGTTGTCCACATTCAAATGCAACCAAATAATAATACGAACGACTTTGGAAATAATAATAATAACTGGATACACAACAGGCTGGCAGTAGTGGTAAGTGAAACTCATCAGTGTCATAAATGCAGTAAAAAGTAGCAAAAGCAACATAAACACAGCAGCTAGTTGCAGTCAAATGCAAGGAGTTCATAAATGTAAGCATGATCTTACATGAATATTCAACATGTTTTGGGTGGTAAAAGCGTACACCCTCTCTCTTACGATTGTAGCCATTGGGCAATATTAACTACTACCAACAATGATTAAAATGCAATTTCTTTAGCTGGCATCATTTGCCACCAAGCGAGTTTCTGTTTAAGTTAAATGTGTATGTGTTTATGCACCAAAGCAGGCAACTCAAAAAGTCCTTTTCTTAATCAAAGAATAAGTTGTGAATAAATTCATCTGAGACAGGCAGTCTTAATTTTTAGGCAGTAAACGGTGAACTAAATTGAATTATGAACTTTTTCATTACTTTATTTGAAAAAGTTTATTATTAGCTTTAGTCCACGGATAATAGAAGACAAGGTTACGCCATCCCAAAAATAAAATTAAAATTTTTGGCGCATCTCGGCCTAATGACGTCACGAAACTATCTTCCTATCGGCTTATAATTCTGATTGAGAGTATAACTATAAATTATGAGAGGTTTTAATATAAATGATGAGAGTTTATTTGCAGGGTTGGTTCCAGACTTGGAAACCTAATATTGGCTGGACAACGTCATCTAGCGGGAAAATATGCGCATGGTGTAATCTTGTTTTCTATCATTCTTGGTTGAGGTAACCATAATCTAAGATCAACATATTAGGTTGAATTATATGGGTATAGTCATACCAAACATATTATTGTTAATATATATGAATGTAGAACATAACATATTTGACAACATACATATGTGTGAACGTATGAATACCCAGTGGTAAAAAGAAGGAGTAAATAGACCTTCTAGAAGGCCTCTTTACTCCTGCTATTGGAGGCAGAAGGCTTTCTGTTTACATTCCGTTCGCATTCCAATCTCATGTCTTTTTTACACAGGTTGTCGTTTTGTTTTAAATGTACTTGTGCGAAAGAACGACTTCATGTGACACTGTGAAATATGCAGTTAAATATGGTTCAAAACAACCATGTTGCTTTTTGGAGTGTATAATACTTAAAGGATTAAGTATTAACAACAACTTGTTTATAGTGACCAAAGTATAGTTTAAAATAATTATAACTTGTTTACAGCAACCATATATTGTTACAGAGAACATATTGTCGTTATCGTGACCATACAACAACCATGTTTTTTCTTTGGGTGTAGTTACAGAAAATAGGCTTAACTAGTGCTTATGTTCTGTAACTACAAAAAAAAAAACACAAGTGATAGAACTAAACTTGTAATATCTGTAGTAAGGTAGTCACTTGGTATCCCAAATAAATATTTTCAAACAGATTCTGATGTATACAACCTTGTATTAAACGTTCATTATTTTCCAAAACAAAAATTGTTTTTTTAAATCGTATAATTTTAAAATGACTTTCAGTTCATCCCCCTAAGTCCTTGCATATTACAAATGTTATGATGAATCTTTTATTTGTACAAGTCAAACTGCATTTGCATTTGAGTGTTTGCATCTGTGTGATTGCGAATTGTTTACTTTCTTTGAATGGCTTTCACGAAGTGCTATTAAAAATGGCCAGAACTGTAATTACTTGAGTTTTTTTTCTTTTTTTTGCATGCCAGAGACATCAAGTGTTTTCATAGGATTTACAACCGAAAAAATTAAATAACAACATCAACACGAATACTTTTTCTACAGTCATCTCTCATCATCGCAGCACCATCATCAACAACTGCACAGTCAGTTCGTCAGATAATCAGTCACTCTCTTCGGTTGAGTCCATAAAAATTCAGTAAATTTAAGAGAAATGTACACATAAATGCACGAATTTTATTGAGTTGTTCATATTTACTTACTGTTGGGGGCTATTTGTTGTTTAGGGTCATTAAACGTCATAATAAACTCCTTAATTTTGCAATTTTGCTTTCCGTTTTTATGTGTATGTGTGTGTTTTTTTTTTTAGACTCCCCTTTAACCACCCAACCACGAAAAAAATATTTAAGAAGTTCGAGGCAAATACAAGCTCAAAGGCTTTTTCAATTGTTTATTGCTGCTTGTGTATCCAAACACAACCACTTTTTTGGAGATTTTAAAATTGTTAAAATTCTACTCGAAATAAAAGACATCTGACAGTAAAATCATCAATTGTATGATGTTCTGACTAATGACTTGTATATTAAAATTTAATATTTTCCCTAAGAACATGAAATATTGTTGATACTAATGTGTATCAAATTGTGGTAAAGATCTTGCATTGCTCACATCAGTAGGCTTTTGATAAAAGTAGTACATTCGTTCCTGGCATTTTATCTTTATAACTTTTAGCGTTTATAACTTTTGTAATACCAAAGCGAAGACAAAACTATTAAAGAGTTTTCTTATGGCAGCTGCAGTAATTGTCTGGCATATAGAGTTGTTTTGTTGAAACCAGTATGCGAACATATTGAGGTCTCGGAGGTTTAAAGTATGACCGTAAAGGTCATAAGCTTTTAGGAACTCAATTGTCATTAACCCTTTTTCGAAGGCGTGTCATACTTTCTGTTGTATGAATTAAAAATTAATCAAGGAAATAAAATAGTGATTAATATACAAACAATTATGTTTTTTTTTTTAAATTCGTAACGGGTGCTGCAAATGTCATTCCATTTTTCCAAGACTTTGTTGATAGTTTTTGGTCGTATCATACTACATCCGAGCCATGATGATATAAGCCTTGAAAGTTTTGACCGATTCTGGTATATTCGCACCTCATTAACTTTAGCAGCACATCAAACGAAAAATTCGCATTTGGTCAAATCACAGTGCCTAAGCGGCCATTTGATATCACCACAGCAGTTGATAACTCGGCTATCGAACATAGTGTGCAGCAGATCGAACATAGTTGGGTGAGCTGTATGACATATTTTCTATTTCATAGTTCATATTTTACATTTCAGGCCAACAAAAAGTCGGTTAGAATTGCTCTGTAGCGCTTACCGTTGACTTATATAAAGATTCCAGCGTTTTAATCCTGATCCTATTAAAACCAGTTTAGACAGTTAGATAACAAGGATGATAGAAGACAAGGTTACGCCATCCCGAAAATAAAATTAAATTTTCAAAGCATGTTGGCCTAATGACGTCTTCCTATTGGCTAATAATTCTGAGAGCTTTTAATAGAGAGTTTTTAATGATGAGAGTTTATTTTCAGGGTTGCCAATTTTTGCTTATTATTTAGATTGTACGTGCGTTTTTGAAGCAATTTGTTGATTACAGAATTGGCAACCTTTCATTGACCGAACAACGTCATCTAACGGGAAAACATTAGCATGGCGTTTTCTTGTCTTCTAACATTCTTGGTTAGATAAGTATATTGATGTTGCACATACATTTTTGTTTGTATTTAAGTTGTTTTTTTTTAAATTGTAAATCGACATAAATCTAGAAAAATTGATATTTTTTTGTAAATAAGTTTCAAAAAATTTTAATAAGGCAAGAAACATGTGTGGCGTGTTTATAGATAAAGCCTACTACTCTGTTCTAATCTGTGAAAAATGTTGAGCAACATTTATTTCTTTGCAGGGAAAATTTGACATTTAAAATGTGGTGTCTATCTCGCGATTTGGACGAACTTTACGATTTTATTGCTTTTAAATATACCACATTGATTTACAAAATTTTTCACAAAAAATTCTGCATAAAATTACACATTAAATAATGCACATTTGCAAAATGGCAACATTTTATCACAGCTTTGATAAAATGTTGCCAGAAATATTTCCATGTTTTTCCGTAGTAAAAAAAGAGTACTACTTCTGCAAGATTTTTTCATGACTTTTTCATACAAATTTTTATGTATGTAGTTTGACGGCATTCCGCATGAAAACTGAATAGAGTACCAGGTTTAACAAAGTAAAAACCCGATTATTTCAAACATACTTTACGAAATTTCGCTAGAATGATTTTACTTTGAAAGTTTAACTCAGATCAGGAAGGCTATTAGATGTCACTGACGAATGCTACTCAACATTCACCACTAGTCTCACTTTCAGTACCACAGATTCATGCTTGGAATTCATCAAACTACTGCTTTTGGTCATTCAAAGGATCAGTTTCGTGTTGAAATTTTCTGCATGAATTTGTTCTTTCTAAACTTCTAATTATCTAAAATAATATTTTTTATTTTATTTTCTTTTTCATTGTCGGTGGATTTAGGTGTATCTTTTTAATGTTCTGGCAATAAAAGCATTATTCTTGGTCGAATATCAGAACCATTTACTGGTTATTCGATATTTTATTTTTTATCAATGGCTTGTTCGAAATGCATCACTGCGCTGCATCTGATGCTCAGTTCGTTCGTAAATGCATAAGTTTGTAGCAAATGTCAAACACGCATCAAAAAAATTGGCTGTTTCAATGGATGAGTGAGTATTTTCTTTGTTATTTATTAATTTTATTTTGTAAAATTACATTTGTTTATACATTTTAAAATTAAATTTGTAGTAAATTTATTGTTTCTTTAATTTTATTTAATTTTTGCTTTCATCTAAATTAAGTAAGTATCATCATTAGCTGCTTTGCATCGGCATCGCAAACTAATCATTAGATGCAGCGCAGTGATGCATTTTCGAACAAACCCTAAGTGTTTGTAAGTGTGCGAATTTCATATTGAAAAGAAGTCAGTAGGACCGAACTTTAAAGCACAAGTCAATAACACATTTTACTTATAAATACTGCTTTTAACCTAATTTTACAAATTAATAACTTTTAATCTTAAATAGCAACACTTACTCCAAAATAAATATTAACATGTTTATTAAATTTAATTCTCAAATAAATATCACTTAACGCTCCATACAACTGAAATCAGTATTTTTATTGACATTTTAAATGATTGCATTTCATAGAAAGTATAATAATCACAAATCTTTAAGAATTTTTCTTACAAAAATAAAATAAAACACTACATTATGGATTTGATTTTCAATTACTAACAAAATCTTAATAAATAATGTTGACCTGCTAAAGTAGAAACCTCTTTATATATGAACTTGAGTTTGTTGATTCAATATATCGTTCAATAAATAAGAACATCCACATGTATCTATAGTCTTAGGGATCCTTTTCGCCACATCTAAGGTAAATCAAATCAGTAATATCATCATTTCATATCGCTGTCGTATTAAGCGACTAATATTAAAACTATAAAAATTATCAAAGGGATAACTCAACGTGGTAGGGGTATTGTATAGTAATTTTTGCATTAAAACGGCTAAAGCCATGTACACATCTACAATGGCAAACAATCTAAAAAAAACAAACCTAAAACACATATAAATGCAACAAATTAAGCCAATAAAAAATAAACATAATAATAATCAAGCAAGCAGCAGTAAAATAAAATATAAATAAAACCGAAGAAACATATTTTTCTAATAAAGCAAAAGATAGAAAAAGACAGCGGCTATATGCAATTAAATTTATAAGACATAAAAAGTACACTGTGAAAAATTTTTGTGGAGCGAATTAAAATTGTTGTTTGATTTGGAACTTAATACGAGAAATGTTTGAATTAAAGCCTTAGTAGGATTGTTCCCAGCCATTAAGTGAGGGGCAATTGCGAAAAACATAACTGAGAGGAAAAAAATGCAAAATTACCAACTTCTTGGTCATCTAGTATTGCTTCAGTTGGAATTCATTAACTTCAGAAATTTACTGATTGGATGAACTAAATGTTGTCTCTTAGAGAATTTTGGGCTCTGTTTGCACTCATTAAAATAGATTCTAGTTTTAGGGATATTTCGTTATATAACAAATGAAGGAAGTTGCGAAACATATAATGGGTGATTTTTTTGAGGTTAGGATTTTCATGCATTAGTATTTGACAGATCACGTGAGATTTCAGACATGGTGCCAAAGAGAAAGATGCTCAGTATGCTTTGACATTTCATCATGAATAGACTTACTAACGAGCAACGCTTGCAAATCATTGAATTTTATTACCAAAATCAGTGTTCGGTTCGAAATGTTCAAATGTGACAAATTTTGTTCAGCGATGAGGCTCATTTCTGGTTGAATGGCTACGTAAATAAGCAAAATTGCCGCATTTGGAGTGAAGAGCAACCAGAAGCCGTTCAAGAACTGCCCATGCATCCCGAAAAATGCACTGTTTGGTGTGGTTTGTACGCTGGTGGAATCATTGGACCGTATTTTTTCAAAGATGCTGTTGGACGCAACGTTACGGTGAATGGCGATCGCTATCGTTCGATGCTAACAAACTTTTTGTTGCCAAAAATGGAACAACTGAACTTGGTTGACATGTGGTTTCAACAAGATGGCGCTACATGCCACACAGCTCGCGATTCTATGGCCATTTTGAGGGAAAACTTCGGAGAACAATTCATCTCAAGAAATGGACCGGTAAGTTGGCCACCAAGATCATGCGATTTGACGCCTTTAGACTATTTTTTGTGGGGCTACGTCAAGTCTAAAGTCTACAGAAATAAGCCAGCAACTATTCCAGCTTTGGAAGACAACATTTCCGAAGAAATTCGGGCTATTCCGGCCGAAATGCTCGAAAAAGTTGCCCAAAATTGGACTTTCCGAATGGACCACCTAAGACGCAGCCGCGGTCAACATTTAAATGAAATTATCTTCAAAAAGTAAATGTCATGGACCAATCTAACGTTTCAAATAAAGAACCGATGAGATTTTGCAAATTTTATGCGTTTTTTTTAAAAAAAAATTTCTCAAGCTCTTAAAAAATCACTCGTTATTATCATAACTCGATAACCACATTTGATTAAGTAACAAAAAAGGGAATTAAAATTACTTTCAGTTCATGCAAATAATGTCTGTTAAGGAGTAGTTTCAAAGATATTGAGGAAATGATTTATACAAACATATGGATTTCACGTAAAAGATTTCCGGTTTTTTTTTCAAAGTTTATAAAATAGAAAACGTTTGAAATCCTGTTTCATGTGAACATAAGGGCGATGAAATTTCTAAAAAAAAACCATGTCTCATTAAAGTCGATGCACAACTTTAGTTTCAATTTACAAATAGGTGATGGTAGTTTTTCTTATAGTGCTACAGCCGAGGAGAGCTTTAACTTGTTTCAGAATTTTCCTCCATTCTTCCTTTTTCGCCTTTTTGTTGCCGGTTAAGGCCAGTATTCACTAAAATACACAATGCGTCAGAATTGTGCTCTACCCAATAAATCGTTTTAAAATGGCGTTATAAAAGGTGGTTAAATTTGTAAGGGCCGATGTTGATTTTGAATAAAATTATGTAGCAAATTATGGTCATTTCTTTTTATTTATAATATTGGTATAGTTCAATTATATATGGAACAAAATATCGGACAAATGGCTGCTGCGAGCTCGGCGGGACACCTCTATCCGATGTGCCGAATTATCTCATCCTTTAGCTCTTAAATTGTTGCTGGCTTATCGACGTACACCTTTTCTTTCAAATAACCACAAAGAAAGAAGTCTAACGGTGTGAAATCATATGATCTCACGATAGCGAACAGCATACACAGTAACTGCCTGACCGACCTCATTTTGGAAAAAATAGGCCCGATGATGCCGCCAGCCCATAAACCGCACCAAACAGTCAGTTTTGTGGGTGCATTGGTTTTTCGACAATCACCACTGGATTATTATTTCCCCAAATTCCACAATTCTGCTTATTGACGAATCCACTGAGGTGAAAATATAATCCTCATTACTGAAGATGATTTTCTTCGAAAATTGTTAATCCAACATTGCCATTTCTTGTCATCATTCTGACCATTGCTCGATTGTGTATCTTTTCATGGTTCAAATTGAGTTAGTCTGAGATTAAGAAATATCAAATTAAATGCAGAAAAAAACTTTACGTTTAGGTGTAGTTCACATTTAACATCGGCCCTTAAAATTTAACCATCCGATAGATGCCACACTGTCATACAAAAAATGATTTTGAAATTCTGGCCGCATGGAAAAATAATATTTTATGAATTTTTTCAAAAGATTATCAAATCGTATATACATCATACATATGTATGTATCATACATTTTAGCACACGTGCTATTTTTGACAGATCGGTGGACCGAGTATTATAGTGAATCATGGCCTTTACAGATACCCATGATTCGTAGGTCTTCTTCATCGTAGTCCTTAGATATCCTCTTAATCTTGAGCATCTGATGTTTTAGTTTAGCATCGTATTCTGTTGTCTGCTGGTAGCATTGCGACTAACATGCCACGCCCAACGTAATCGTTAAGCCTTTATGAACTTGACTTCTTCTTCACACAGTTCAAGCAGTTCATCATTACATCTTCGGACATAGTCACCATTCGTGACCCTTGGCCGAATATAACTAATAGAATAACTAATTTTGACTTTTATATCCTTATGTACTAAATTTCTTAAACCACACAGAAGTATTAAAAAATTTCTGCAAGTGTCTTTGAAAACAAAAAACCTAAATGAACTGATATTATTATGATTCAGCGTACACGTCTGTTTCAAGCAAAGTTTGAATGGACGGATGGATCTCTGTATGTTCATATAATGATTTTGAATGTCTAGTACAAGTATGTACATGCATCAACATAAGGGAGATGCGTGATCTTTTTGAAGATGACGATGAAACGTGATGAGTTTTTTATTAGAACAAGAACGTACCAAAAGACAGACAGGCATATACATGGATGGATGAATGTGGAAATAATCTTTGGATTAAATTCAGTTTAAGTTTTTTTTGGTTGCTGTTATTATTTTCTTTGTTTACTTTTCACCTTATGAGTTGCTTACCAGCTTTTTATCATCATTCAGAGGAAAGGCATAAAACTAAAACACTTCTTTCTACCTTAATCATTTTTCTTCAAATGATTTAATAATGATCTCCTTGATGTTGCTGCTGCAACAGTGTTCAACATCTTGGAAGTCATGTCATCATCATTATTAAAAGTTTTTTTTCTACAACTATGGCTTTTTTCACTACTAAATACTGTATGAATTTAGGTTTTTGTTGGTGCAGTTTTTGCTTGATTCCATTTTATAACACAAAGAATGCGTGTTACACTGGTCATCTTCAGACAGAGTTTTAAAGATTTTCTTAATTTTTTTTTTTTTTTTGTTTAATAACAAATAAAAATGAAATGCATGTTCCTGTTCATGTGTATAATAGTTAGACTAGGCGTTCCAGAGGTAGAAATATACCCACCGAAGGAACACACAAACCTAAAGTCGAACATGTGTTAAACATACATAGACGATATCATAAAAATATTACATGATTGTTGCATGGATGGTCTGCACGGTATACATTCTTTTCCGCTTTGTTGTTCTTTTTTCCATAATTTTGAATTTATTGTTAAACTAAAGTATTCGAGAAAACAGCTACAGGAAGATAGACCGGCACAGAGGGAGGGACAGAGAGGAAAACAAATGAAATCGCCAGCCAACTCTTTAAGTGCAACAGTGTTTCTTTATTGGTTTTTGATTTGGATTTATTGCAGCAATGAAAGCAACCGTGGAAAATTATTATGATTATATTTGTTATTGTAGTTTTGTGTAGACGATGCTGCTGTTACTCATAATGATGATAATGGTCAGCCAATCGTTTTTAGCAGCCAAAGTTTTAGAAAAAAAACTCTCCTCGTAATAGAGTATAAGCGCTTAGAAATAAATATGTTTAATGTAAGGTTATTCCTTTTCACCGCTTTGTTTTATATTTTTGTAAAACCTTAGGATTTTTTTTATTTAGTTTGAGTTAATTAAATAAGTTGCTGTCGTACTTAAAACTCTTTATTATGTAAGCGGTTGCATTCTTTCTCTTTTTTATTTTTGGAATTTTATTTATTAAAGTTAATTGCATTGGCTTTTTTTGCGGATCTTATGGCGCTGTGATGATAATAAAAGATAGAGTTTCTATGCGGATCATCATACAACATAAAGATTAATATGCTTTTAAATAATTTTTTTAATGTATTTGATTTAAGAAATTTCAAAAAAAAGAAAATAAAAAAGTACTAAATAAAGTTGTTGTAGTTAAAAAAAACACATGTTTTAAATTTGATTTGCAATACAAGTAAAAATGTTAGATCTAAACTGTGTTCAACAATATGAATAGAACTTATTTTTTTTAGCGTAGCAACCAATAGTTTTCCTTAAAATTTCTATATAATTTCGTTTCTTGTTTTTTGCAGCCATCTCATTACATAACATTAAATGTTTTTAGAATCAGCTAGTTAATCATTAATTATTATAAATTTAAAATTGTTATTCTTAGAAATAAAAAAAAACTACCAAAATATTAAAAACTCATAAAAATAACCATCAGATTTTATTATACAAAAAACCAGATGATTACAAAAAAATTCAGGAAAAATCCAAGAAACCAAAAAACTTTTAATTTACAATAAAAACAACTTACAACAATTTAAAATACCAACACAAAAATATCTAAGACTGCTATGTTCGGCTATGACGAATCTTAAATACCCTTCACCATAGTGATGTTAAGCAACTTGCTAGTCTTCGTCATTAAAACGAGTGTTAAAAAGAAGAAAATATCAATAATCAATACCAATTTCACAAAAACCTCCAACCGTTTTTCACTTTTATGGTTTTCAACTTCTTTATTACAAATATACATAATAATAGTTTTGCCCGTCACTTCGTCTGCGTCCTTACAAAATTTTGTTCGATTTTGCTTTGAAAGCAATCCACACCAAAGATTTAAGTGATTTTGTAATTACTTTATATTTACTAAATATAAAGTAAAGTACACTTTCACTGCTTTTTCTCCACTTTCTCTTGGAAATAAGATATTTTTGCGAAAAAAAGTATCCTTTATTTTAATCAGGATACTAAGGTACCTTCTCACAAAATGTTGTTAAAATGCATGAAGTAGTTCTTACGTGATGTGAACGCAGACAGACAGACAGGAAATTAGTTACTGTTTCGTTATATGTATGTATAAATTTTTTTAATTTTATTGAAAATTTTTTGAAAAAATTTTATCGAAAATGTTTTGTAAAAATGTTATCGATGTTTTTTTGTAAAAATGTTATCGATTTTTTTTGTAAAAATTTTATAAATTTTTTTGTTTTAATTTTGTCAAACATATTTTGTCATAATTGTATCGAAAATTTAATGTAAAAATTTTATCGAAAATTTAATGTAAACATTTTATCGAAAATTTAATGTAAACATTTTAAACAAAATTTTTTTGTTAAAATTTTATCGAAAATTTTTTGTAAAAATTATATCGAAAATTTTTTTTTTTAAATTTTATCGAATATTTTTGTAAAAAATTTTTGCAAAAAATATATGAAACATTTTATCGAAATTTTTTGTATTAACTTCAAAGAAGTTTTTTTGTAAAAATTTTACCGAAATTTTTTTTAAAAGTTAGGATCTTCTTGTAATCTATATTTCGTTAGAATCGTCAGACTAAACCACATTGGGCGATCATATTCACCACTCTATGTGTATTGCTTTCTATAAATGTTTTTAATTTCATTCAGCAGAAAAAACCTACCAACCT
Organism: Phasia obesa; assembly: GCA_949628195.1. Lineage (NCBI taxonomy): Eukaryota > Metazoa > Arthropoda > Insecta > Diptera > Tachinidae > Phasia > Phasia obesa. Next base: position 119,344,169 of record OX451218.1, read on the forward strand.
AAAAATAAACAAAAATCTCCCCTCGCAGGTGGTTATTGATCCCCTGAGATCTATGTGCATCCCAGACGATCTACTGGTCAGTTTAATATTTATTTAACAAATAAGAAGCACATGAAAATTATATTAAAACCAAAAAAGAAAAATAAAAACAACGTGGAAAAATATAGGTGGGCGTGGTTTTCTGCCCTAGCCTCGAATGGAATGGTCTGATGTTGCTGAATTGCATTAGAGAAATTTTCGAAACTATTCCTGGCAGATTGGTGGGCTTAAATTTTCTGTGTCTCTTCTGGTGCCTTGGCAAAATTAATTTCCACTCGAACACAGGCGGGCATAAGGATTCAAAATATATATACTTTATGGGGTTGGAAATGAATATTGTAGATTACACACGGAATGAATATATAACTTTCCCACCTGTGCTGAAGCGTATAATAAAACTAAATAAGTGACGGTTATAACCTCACTTTTGCAGAACTGCTAACTAAGACTGGTACTAGTGACGTCTATTTTACTCTGGAAGTAGAACTTAGGAACACCTACTTCTTGTGAAATTAGTGCAGCTCCACTGGATGTTGCAGAAGGAGGCTCCTGTAGATTGGTAGAAGCTAGCAAGATAACTTGTAAAAGTTGTACATTAAAGCAAAAAATCCAAAAAAAAAGGGAAAACCCATCGGTAAATTTTTTTGATTGTAATATTTAGTTTAAATAAGTTAATTTGAATGCGGATATTTGTATTTTTTTACTAATCAAAAATCAACTTACATTTTAGACATAACAGTTTATTGTGGCAACCAGATTCAAGTTACTTATAGGCCAAGATCCATATTCATCAATAAATTCAGTTTTATAAATCAGTGTTGATCAGTATTAATTGCCAAAGAAAAATTCGTATTAACTGGGAACCAGCCTCAACGAATTAAGTTTTTTAAGAAAGTGTTAAATTAATTATAGTTTTACTGTTTAATTTTGGTTTTATTCAGTTAACTTAACATTTGTTTATATTTTTTTATTTATCTTGGAATAAATCGTTTCGTTGTTGTAAATTAGACATAGTTTTTTTCTTTAATTTGTCTTTTAACACAGAAAGTTGGCTTCAATCTTAGCTTTAGGTATAAGAATAACTCCAAAGCGAACTTGAAGTAAAAGTCATATTAAATGCTATTTTTGTATTTTAATGATCAGTTTAACGACACAAAAAAAAAAAAAATAATTAATTTTTATTTATTTTTGTTTTTTTGCTCTTTGTTTGTTTGCATCCATCCAATCATAATAAAACAACACCTGCAGTGTCACACAAAATTTAAAACTCCACTTGCATCAATAAATGCCAGACAAAATAACAATTGCAGTTGCAAGTAGAAATTGCAGCAATAACAGCAAAAATTATATCTGTCAAGGCAAACTTGTGCTGTTAACAGCGGCTGCGAATGGGGAATAAGCTGAATTTTTGTTTAAACAATAAAAATTAAATAAATATAAACTTGAAGGCAAAAAATTTAGTAGTTCCAATCGAACGGATACATAACATTTGATTAGCAAGAGTATAAGTAATTGCCAAAGATGGCTGGCTTTTGTGTTATTTAATTTTATTGTTTTCGCTGAAAAAAAAAACTAATAAAATCGTAATAATATTGTTGCAGTGCTGCAATATCAAACTAAAGTCAAAACGAAGTAATTTTGAATTTGTTTGTGATTTTAGTTAGTTTTATTTACAGGTTGCACCAAATACAGTACAATTCCATTTAGTTGGTTCAGCTGTGCTGTTGGATGATAATGAGATGTGCGTTTAAAAACTGGACGCATAAAATAGTTGCCCAATTTATATCTCGCTAACTACTCGGCATGTGATTTTTTAAATCTGTGGTTTTGATTTCCAGCCGCTACTAGTTAATATACAACATAATTTCATTTCAGATTTAGTCATCCTTAATCTTTGTTTTTAGTTTTCAAGATAACTTTTAATTGCTAGTTTAAGCGGCCAACATTGGTGGTTTAAACTACTAGCATGAAATAAAAACACATACACATGCATATACATATACATATTTACATATGTCAAAATCATATTAATATATAAAAAAGTAAAATTATTTTTTAGACAAGACGTTTTTTTATTAATTTTCAACTTTAAAACAAACTCTCTGTAAATTATATTAAATACTAGAAATTTTTTCCTCTTCTTTTGGAGACTACACAATATTCCTTTGATAAAATGATGACTTTTATGAAAAAATTATGCCATTTTTTGTTGTTTAGTATGGATTAAACTACCACCTAAAAACATCAACTTCAATTAATATGGGATTAATTTAAGTACAAGATTAGCTAATTAAAAAAATAACATGAGTTTAAACTCGAACCTAAAAACCAGCTCTTAAATGTTTTACTCTAGAAAAGAAAAATTTGACACATAATAACTCACATGACTAGTTCCTAATAGGTAGGTATATCGCTTTCCAATATCTAAATATTTTTCTGTGGGACAAGGTCTCAGGGACGTATTTGAATAGGAAGGTGTAAAATCTAATTGCTGTCAACAGCAGCCTTATTTTGTAAGATATTGAAGAAAATGAGACAAAAAGATGGCAACGTTTTTTATACAAAAACCCAAATTTAATTTAAAATTTTATGGCTACATTTCCACGAATTGAGGAATCAAAAAATTTCCATCCGGTAGTTGCCTCAAATTGGCTTTTATGTATATATTTACACAAGGAAAAACATGGTTGTGGTATGGTCACACGAATCATATTTTATTTTCTTTAAGAATATATGATTGCTGTGAACAAATTGTAGTCACTACACACAAGTATTTGTTATCATTTACGCACAATAAATGCTATATGTTTGGTTTGAGCTATGGCCATATATAATTTTTGTTAAAATTCTAACCACAACCAAAGTTTTATTGCTCTTCCAAAATGATATGCTATTATATTTTAAATAATAATAATAATCAATATCCAAGCAAACAATTTTAAAAAGGTAAGCGAGTTTAGAGTTCAGCATTTTTAGTGGAAGGTCTTCCAAATTTCCATTTCTGTTATATATTAATATTAATATATTTTTCTGCTATTACGGGGTGTCCGCCGGGTAGGTATACTACTTTGTTTGTTTCCATTGTAATCCTGGATGTATGCAATGTGTCAACGTCTTTTTGATACCACATGTTAGTCAAGCTCAAAGCATGCAGTTTATCCAATCATATCACGATATCGCTCCCCATTCAGAGTTACTGTTACGCCGTTTTCATTTTTAAAGAATTAAGGTCCAATGATTCCTTCTGACCAAATTGCACACTAGACTGTCACTTTTAATAGATGCAAAGGTGACTGATGAATAATTTGAGGGTTTTCCATTGCCCACAACCGACTATTCTGTTTATTCACATAGCGAGTCAAATAAAAATGTGCCTCATTACTCATTATGATTTTTTAACGATTAACACATGTTGGTTTATCGAATACTTTTCCATAATAAATTTGTCACGTGTCTACTTCACGACTGCCAAATATGAACTGTCAAGATTAATGTTTACCAAAATGGCCGCAAAGTATTATACCTTCCCGACGTTCCAATAATAACAATATTTAAATAATATATAACAATAATATGGTTTAACTATAACCATATAATTCAATCATGTTACGCTGCTCTTAGATTATGGTGTCCTCAGCCGCCTGTAACAACGCCTTTGAATTTTCTTAATTTTATGTTATAAACGGTAGCCCAAAATTTAGTTAAAATTTGAACCTCTTCCTTTATTTTTTATAGCTTTACGAAGATGGAGAATGTGCTACCAAATAGATTCTGTTGATTTGTTGGCATGTACGAACTTTTTGTCGAAAATTTTAAAAATAATATTAAAAACATGTGGCAAAATTGCGTTGAAAAACACTATGTTTTGCAAGGGTAGTGTTGTGGGATTTGGGATTGTTGGAATTAAAAATTACACGTTTAAGGGGGGAAATTCAGATCATCAAAACTATTGGGTAGAAGAACCGGAAATGTGTCATGCAGTCATTAAATTGTTTCAGGGACGATATGGCATGTGGTACCGTCTCTTTGAAACCACATTTTGTCCACTTCAATATCATCATTACGCAAGAGCAGACAACTCTTTGCAACTCTTTGGCGGCAAATTTAAATCTCGTGTGACGTTTAGTTATCTTTTAAATTAGGCATACTTCTGCTATTAAATTGTTAATACCTGGATTTAGTTGTTTTAATCATAATAAAACTATAATTTTGGTCATTTTTCAATAAACTTGAGCTCATTTTTCAAAAACCCTTTATCAGTTAGGTACACAGAAAAAAATATATTCACCAATTAAAGGTTTTAATTGGTTTCATGTTAAAATATAATTAAATAATTATTTGATTCAATTATTTGTTTAATTAAGATTTTTTGTACTATTTTATTAATCGAACTTTAATTTAAAACTAACTTAACCCTTCAATTGGTGCATAAAAATTTCTCTGTATACAAATTTGTAAACTTAAACAAATTTCCTTATAATTTTGTTAGATAATTCAAACCACCGCACAACCGAATTTTAAAGGAACGCATTATTTTATATACGAAATTTTATCTTGCTGCTTTGGTTTATTATTATTTTTCGTATTATTTTTTTTTTTCATTTTTTGGGGCCAAAGCAATAGAATTAAATGTTACATCAAATATGCCTAACATTTTTCTGATGATATTTTTTGCTTTTGATATTTATCTACAAGGGAGGTCGCTATTTTGTCTGTGTTACCAAAAAGGCCATATTCCTGTCTACCTGGAAAAATTGTTAAATAAAAACTTGCAGTACAATTTCAATAGAGTCTGTTGCAAAATAAAAAGCATGAAATATTATAAAGAAAATTCAAATGCATTTTAAGTTTTCTTTATCTTTTACACATTTTTTTGTAATGCTTGTTCCCCAATTGGTAACAACTTTTTTTGTAATGCAATCAAGTAAATTTTGTTTGCGTTTTATAAGAGCCCTCAAGGTGTTGTTGTACCATTGCTGCTGTACTATGCTGCACAAACACTCATATAAAGATACGTACTATTTTCGCTTGCTGGCAGAATAACACTCTCACTTAGCAATTCGTGTAGGCCTGGCACCTTACAAATAAAACACAGTCTTGCCAATATAAATATTGATTTAATGCAACCAGCTAACATTAGTTGCAAATGCCAATCTAGAGCCGTTTAATTAAACCTAAAATAGGTTTTTTAAAGTTACAAAGTTGAAATTTTATTTAATTTGTTTTGTAATCGACTAACATAAATTGATAATCCTGAATGTAATCCTAATATAATGGGTAATAATTTCGGATTCTTTAAAGTTACAGTTAAAAATTAAACTAATCAGTCGTATGTAAACAGGTTAGAGATAGAGATAAGAGCCAGTCAAGCGACTACAAATGTACAAATAAGATTTCCATCTTTAAAACTATGATGAATTATCACTTGGAAGCCCAGATAGGAGAGTCTGACCGAAATAACTTTATCTTAATAATCCTTATTGTTTTAAGTGCGTTTTGTGTTAGAATAATATTAGGTTGGGGAAAAAGAAATCCATTATTTTTTCGGTAGATAGAAGTATCGATCAAACAATTTCAAATTTATGTTGCCAAGGTTACATTTCACACTAAATAATTATTTTACAGTTTTTTTTTAATTATTAGAATTTAGCTTTACGGGTTTATGTTTAAAAAAATAATAATTTATGAAATGAGTCATTTCTCATATTAAATGCTTAGAAAATAAACTATTAAATAATTGTGTCTTTTTATTATAAGTTATGTTTTTATAAAGAAATAAGGTTAGTTTTTAAACGACTTCAAAAAAGAAGGAGGGTATCAATTCGTGTGAATGTTGCTTTTTTATGTCATTTCTACACCGATTTTAATTTTTTTTCTATATTAGTAAGGACATGATTACAGATTGGTCCCATTTTAAAAGAATTTCAAAATGTTAAAAATTAAAGGGTGTCCCCATACAACATTCATGTGTTTTACGTGTATTATGAACCGTAAAGAGCACCATTTTAAAATTTAAAAATATAGGTGCCAATAAGAAAGTAATAAAAAAATAAACTTAAAAATTAAAGGGTGTACCTATATGTGACGTCAATTTACCTACATGGCCCTATCTTTGAACTATTGTAGACAATCACTTGAAAATTGAACAGAATGTCCAATATTAATTATTAGACATTAAATATTTTGAATTAAAAATTAAAGGGTGTCCCAATAGTTTATGTAATGGTTTATTAGATGTATATGGCAAAACTTTTGAACCGTAACAGAGAGAGAGACTGTTGAAATTTACAAACAACCTGTATATCTAAGTCCGCTATAACATCAAGTATAAAATTTAAATTTGGAAACTGAAGGGTGTCCCCATAATTGATGTAATTGGACCTATCTTGTATTATCTTTTGAACCGTTATAGACAAACACTTGAAGATTAGACAGAATCTCTACTACTAACATGTATAAATATTTAAAATTATAAATTAAAGGGTGTCTCAATAGCTGATGTATATTGCATATGGACAACATTTTGAATCATTATAGACAGACGGTTGAAATTAACAAAGAATCTGTCCTTTAAAATAAGTGTTTAATTTAAAATTGTACATTAAAGGGTGTCCCAATAAGTGATATTATTTAAGCTATATGGCCCTATCTTTGGAACCGTTACTTTTTATTACTGTATCAGTAATAATAAGTGTAAAAAATAAACGGTGTCCTTATATCTGACGTAATTTGTCGTATATTGCTTTATTTCCTGAGCCGCTATGGATAGACATTTGAATATACAGAACGTATATAACTATGTTCGTTATAGCAACTAGGATAAAATTATTTGATTTGGGTACTAGTTCTTACAGATAATTTCCTTTTACATTTTTAGTTTAGAATTGATGCCCATATATCTGTTTTGAAGTCGTTTTTTTTTTGCAATTATTATTACAAATATCGGGTGATTAAATTTTAAGGGCTTCAACATCGGCCCTTAAAATTTAACAACTCCTAAACGTCAAGTTTTTTCTACATTTAATTTGACATTTCGCAATTTCAGACTAGCTCAATTTTAACCATATACAAGATACACAATCAAGCATTACTAGATTTATCATTTACGCGACAAATAAAATGGCCGAGTGATCTCACGTAGTGGCGATCATGTGATCTGACATCGTTGGATATCTTTCTTTGGTGTTATTTGAAAGAATAGGTGTAAGTCGATAAGCCAGCAACGATTAAAGAGTTAAAGGATGTGATGATAATTCGGCACATTAACGGCATAGAACCTTAATTATGCTTTAGCGTCATCGAAAATTTGGAGCATCGGATGAAGGCCATTTGGCCGATATTTTGTTCCATACATAATTGAACCATACAAATATAATCAAAATAAAAAGAAATGACAATTATTTGTGTGATAATCAACATCGGCCCTTAAAATTTAACCACCCCATATATATGTATTTTATTATACTTTTTTTTAATTTATTTCATAACAAAATAAAATTATATATTTTACAATTATATACATAATTACAAATTAACTTGGCATTTGCATACAAAATTGTTAAATGGTACAAAATATAGTTGGTCACGTTACAATACCTCTATGAGCACAATTAATTGTCTTCCTGTACAAAATGCTAAAAATACTTAAAAAAAATATTAAGAAAAACAATCTTGAAAGGAACATAATACTGCGACACAACTAAACGTGCCAAAAACATGACTACAGAAAAACTGCTTGACTGTTTATTGTTTTCCTTGGCCTTTGCTTAGTGGCTCAGTGGCTGGATGACTGGCTGGATGGCTGGCTGGCTGACTGGCTAGTTGGTTGGTTGGTTGGTTGGCTTGGGTTTGGGCTTTCATTGTTCAATGTTCAATGTTTGTTGGTTGATCGTACGTCTCCTCCTCCTTGAGGCAATTAGGAATTTATTGCTTAACTTTAAAATTCACTTGATTAGTGGAATTAAAGTCACAATGATATACAAAACATATTTTGTAATGGTCCAAAAAGACATCAGCAGTAGAAGTTGCCACACCAAACCGGCCAAAAAGAAGTAGAAACTTAAGAAACCAAATCGTAAAACCTGTTACCAACCAGTCATATAATAAGTTCATCATGTCATTTTAACTACAGGGTTTTGTTTGAAAGCAAGAAAAAAAACCCAACTAAAATTATGATGATATAAAAAATACACCATAAAAGATAAAAAAAGATAACTGTCTTTTCATTGATGATAACCTTAAGATATTAAAAAAAACTTGGTGATGCTATGGTTTGTGGTAAGATGACGAGCCAAGACGATGATATAAGTCAGTGTCCAAAGTATTTTGTTTTTTTTTTTTTTTTTTTTGTTTTTAACTTTTTTCAATTTTAATCTTTTCAATTTCTTCGTTACTTTTTACTTCCTTTTACTTCTAACATGCAGAGTAATTTAAAATAATATTTTTTTTATTTTTTTCGTTATTATCGCTGGAAAAAATCAAAGTCTGTAATAATAGAGCATGTACCAGCATGCCAGGCTGCAAACAATTTCAGTGAAATCTCTAAAAACAAAGTTATGCATCTGTATTTTCTTATTATTATTTTTTGTTTTTGGTGAAGTTTCATTATAAGTTTGCAAATATAAGATTTTCTCTGACAAACATCAAGATTCCAAAAAAAATATAAAATCCTACACGCTGTAATCTGCAATTATTTCTAGCTGTTGGTTGTTTTTTTTTTTTCAAGTACATACATTGCTGACTTCGTGTTGCAATCTGTCTTTGTACAGCTGAAATACTACAAAAAAAGAAACAGTAGTTCTTTTCAAAGTGAGAGATGAAAATCTTAGAGGTTCCAGCCATGATCTTTGAATATGCGTTTGGTGCGCCTTTTTCGCTTTTTTTCATTGCAAACCGTATAAAAGTGGCATTTCAATGTTAACATTTTCAAATAGACAGATGAATAGATGAAATGTTGTTGCAACAAATGAAATAAAAATAAAAAAACAAAAATACGTGCGTACATGTTGCTGCTACGTAAAGTAAAGTTGTAGTTCTGCTGTTATTTGTATAATGATTAAAGTATACAGCATCAAATGTTCTTACTTACAACAACATTAATGTTCTTTTATACCTTTTCTTTAACAACTCTAGCCATTTTACTAATTATAAACCGTAAGAAAACGTTTTACTTTACAATTGTGTCATACATAACGCATACAGCTTCCTTTTGTTTGCCACAAAACTCAAGAAGTCTGACGACGTTGGCTATTTAGGTATGTTGCAACAACAGCACCAATGCAGTTAAAAGCCACCTGAAGGTGCACCAACACGTACGCGTTTATATACAGTAAAATTGTTGTAAGGTTCTGTAAGCAATGGTCTGCTCGTCGGTTAAGCATGGCTACCTTTGGCTACTTGTTTAGCGAAACTTTTTAGTTACTTCTTACTTTTGCCTTTTCCTTTGTCAGGTAGCCAGCCAGCCAGCCATCAAGCCAGACAACCCGTTCGTTCATTCATTTGATTACAATAGTGATTGGCTGCTTTTCAAATAAAATTCTATAGTAGCAACAAAAAATACAGATTGACAGTCTGCTGACAGTTTGTTCAAATTTCCATGTTTAAGTAAATCTATCACTTATAAGAGCTTAAGTTCATGTTGATGGTCGGCTTTTTAGTTCAGAGAGATGAAATTCATAAAAAAGCAACTCAAACTAAACGTTATTAAATATACATACATATACAAACACAGACTTTAGTTATAATCAATTATACACTGAGCAAAAAACTACAATATATGGCAGTGTTTACTGTGTCCCTTTTTTATATATAACTAAAACCTGTTTATGTTAAAATTAAGGAGAGACCTTGCACAACAACCTAATTGTATAATAAGGTAACGTAAAATATTTAAATACCTAATTAAAATGCAAACTTTATTGGTAGCAGGAACAAAATATTTAAGCTAAATTCTCAGCAACGTTCGTTGAGGAAATTAAAATGTTTATTTTAAATTATCTCATCTGCATCTGTTTATTTATAATCCTAAGTATAATAAATAAAAATTATGCTATTTCAAATATGACGTAGAAAGCAATGCTTTCAAAATCATTGCAACAGAATGCTCGGTTTTTGGCTGCCTCTGTTTCGAAATAAGGGCAATTCATTTATCTGTGCTTTGGTTATTTATTCTTTTAATAAAAAATATTTCGTTTTAGTTTTAATATTATTTTTTATATTAAGAAGAGTTAAATTATTCTATTTTATTTAAAATTGTCTCTACCCGTTGCGCTTCGCTACACTTATATACAACACAAATATACAACAAAACATTAAAAAAAGTATGGCCAATCTTTAACTCGAAAAGGCAGGCTATTTTCACGACAAAACTATTTCAGTTTATATGAAAGGTACGACGCCCACTGTTCTCATCCAATCTGTTCTGCTAGACAATTAACACGATAATAATATTTTACTTTGAATCGGAGATACCACGCCCACTATCCTAATACAGTTTGTATTTTGCTAGACTATGCACATTAGTATGAGGACAAATTTTCAAGACTCTAGATATTGTAGTTCTTTAGGTACACAATAATAATTTTTCAATTTATATGGGAGGTACCATGCTCACTGTCCCAATCCAGGATGTATTTTTCTAGACTGTACATACTATTCTGAGGGTTAAATGTGAAAGTTTCAATACTGTACCTGTTGTAGTTCTCTAGGTAAACGATTATAATTTTTCACTTTGTTTGGGAAATACCTCGCACACCCTCCCAATCCAGTCTGTGTTTTGTTAGACTATGCAGATTAGTATGAGATTTACTTCTGCAAATTTTCAAGACTCTACTTTATGCAGGTCTCCAGGTAAATATTAATAACTGTTAATTTTGTGTGGGAGGTACCATGCCTACTGTTCCAATCAAACCTGTGTTTCGCTAAACTATGTATATTATTAAGGGGTTAATTGGTGAAAAATTTCCAAGATCTACCTATTTTAGTTCTTTAGCTACTTAAAAAGTGGGAGTGGTTAATTTTGCTTTCTGTAAAAACGTAAGTTGGATTATGATGCGATTACCAATGAACAACATTTGATTTTATTTATATACATGTCAGTACGAGTAAAGTTGTAGTTGTAGTTGTATATGCAAAGGGTGTAGCATCGTTTTTCCGAAATAAAGTTCTAACTGTCGCGTATGCAACAAAGTGTCTCTTAAGTTAAAAGTGAAGACGTGGCGCCTCAGATGAAAGGAAAATCTTTTAATCGTTTTAATACAGCGTGTGTTTTACGCACCCCTCATCAGTGTGTATGTTGCTTAATGTGGTACTACGCGGTCAAAGCAGACACGATTTTTGAGATATTTATTTAGGTCATCAAAAGGGGAATGACATTGCGTTCTATTATTAACTTAGGCCACATTTACCTAGCTATTTCTACAGTTATTTCTGGTGGCCTAACTTCTATTTACTTTTTCTTTACGCCAACGATTGAGTCCTCAAGAGAGCTCTGTTCTACTACGCCGTCCAAGGCAGTGAAGAAGTCCTATAAGTCATCTCATCCACCTAAGTATACCCCCCAGAAGTCGAGGGGTCCTCTTAGTGAGCGATTTATGCAGTATAGGGCTTTGTTTGTCCAAGAACATAATGGCTGCGGTTATCAATATGAAGCGTACCCTTTTTACCATTTAGCTACAGAATTGTTTTAATTCGGATGACTTTTGGGAGTCATCCTGAATAATCTTCGACTCCTAAGCGAAGCATTGCTAAGAAAAGGCAAATATGAACAGGAGTTACATCTCAAGACCATAAGCTGCTACCTGTGAGTAAGTCTGATCTGAGAATGTACATATGTAGGTATTATAAGAGGACATAATGATCTCAGATATTTCTTGAAAAAGATTCGACTTTGCAATGATGATATCTGCAATTAGTGTGGCGAAATAGACGAAAACACATTCCACTACCTTTCTCAACATCGGAATAAACGTTTTGGCTCTTTTTCTTCAAGAATATGGCGGACTTGAGGATTGTGGAAGCTATGGTAATTATCAAATTCACGAAGCTCTCTGGACTACTTAGAGGGAGTGATTAGAACAGAGCTGTGGACATCTGAGAATATAAGAGGTGTCACTGGGGATCAATAATGGTCTTGTGAATCTACACACAAACAATAATATGTGATCCTCTCTAACCTACCTACATCTCAAGAGTACATACTATGTATAATAAATGGGGGAGCTTAGCTTAATTTAACTTATTAAATTAATGAAATATTAAAACCACTGTCATAATATGCCAGAAGTACAAGTACACATTTTTCACTCTCCTTTTTCTTTTGTTTGTCTAAAAAGTTAAAGTTTAGTATTTCTTAGTTTAGTCGTATTCCAATTGGGAATTGTGTTTCTACAGCAGCATATTTTTAAATTAAACACAATCGCAAATTTAAATTTAATGAAATTGCTAGCAATCAAACTTTTTAAAGTGGCACACTTGCAAAGTTCAAATTTGTCTCATTTATTTAAACGTAAAAATTGCAAATATGAACTTTCCAATAATGCTTCAAACTTAAATTGATTATTTTTTTGTCAAAATATTTTGATTACGTCTGACCATACCTTTTCAACCACCCTCAATATTCAGAAGATTGTATACATATTTGCTTATAAAAAAATGTTTTCCCTTTTGGCGTTCATATGTAGATACATAAAATTATCTTTTCATATTTTGGATGAAATCAGTTAAAAATTTACAAAAAAAAAATCATTCATTCCATTTAATTTGATATTTTTTTCAATGACCTGTTCCAACTCACAGACGACGAGTGCTACTTTTTACCTTCTTCTATGTTTGTATTTTTTGCTGGCCCATTATGTCTTGTGGTGGTCCTTTATAAAAAAGGGAGTTTCCTACATCTTTGCCATCTTTTTTAAAACAGCAGCAACAAAATAGAATTGTGTGTAGACAAATTTTAAATAGCCACTTTATTAAGGAAATCATTTTAAATATTTTTTTTATTCAGGGGTTTTTAACAATTTATTTCCGCTGAATTTTATAGAAATTCCTAAAGTAAACAAAAGTTTTCTTTTTGTGGAAAATAATTTACCTAAAATACTAGACATGCCATGCCATTCATTCAGAAAGTCTCAGAGTCAACAGCAAGTTTAAAGTTTGTTTCTTAAGTAGTGTGGGAAGAAGCTTACATCACCACTTAGGCAAAAGGTGACTGTAGGATAATTCTTGGGGTTGTTTATTGCTACTTAAGTATATAAGTATATACATCTAAATACATACGAATATATATTATAACATATTTTGGAGGATCATTTAAAATTAAATTTTTAATGTCTTAAAACTTTTAATTTAGTTGAATGAAAGTTAATGAAATTAAAAATGTATGAAATATAAATTCAAATTAATTAAATTACCTAAAATTTCACATTCAAGTTTATTTATTTCATATCGATTTTAAATTTGTAAATATATTTAAAAAAAGTTTAATCTCCTTAGGCATTTGTTAAAGTTTTTTCCATTGATTTTTGTATTGTTTTAGTTTTAGTTTTGTACTCGCAGCAATAAATGAAACTTTTTAAAATTATTTTTTTTTTGCAGAAACTTAAACTTTTTTTGGATTAAACTTTTACTTGTATGCAAAATAGTTTAGATACAGAAATATAAAAGAGTTGATTGATTTTAATGGTTTGTTACCCATTTTCCTGTTTTTTTTTTGTGGAGATTTTTATTAAAAAAAAAGAATATGTTGTAAGAGTTTTTTATATTCATTTTATATTTTCAAATTGTTATTTTTTCATTCAAGAAATACAGGTTTGCAATACCTGTTAATATTTTACCATTAATTACCTGAAAGAAAAATAAAAAAATATATTTAATAAATGGTTAGTTATTGGATTAAAATAATTAAACAATAATGAAATTTTACATAAAATAAGAAATAGGTTAAAATATTAATCAATATTCAATATTAAACAAGGGTTTGTAACAACTATCTTTTTGAAAAGGTACTTTTTCACAATTTACATTTTTAAAAAGATACTTTTAAAAATGTACATTTTTGTAAATGTAACTTTTGGAACAGTAAAATTTTATAAGTGCCTTTAAAAAAAATATTTCGCTTTCATAACACTTTTTTTAAATACTGCTTTAAAAAAGTACCACTTTGAATACTCGTTTTTGGAAAAAATGTTTCCTTACAAATGTATCTTTATAAAAATATATATTAAAAATATATTATATATTAAAAAAGGGCATATTAAAAAATATCACATTTAAAATTTATTTTTTTTAAAGCAATCGGTACGTATAAAATAGTACTTTATAAAATTATACCTTCCGTACCGTTACCGTAAAGAGCATCTCTTTTAAACTCATAACTTTAAAAATACGTTTAAAAAAAGTACTTTCATATGAACGTTATCACAAGATACATCTTTTTTTCTAAAAGCATCACTATAAATGGTTTTTAAATAAATAAATACCTTTAAAAAGTACCTTATTAAAGATTGCGTTCTAATAAAATTATAAAATGTCGATAAAAGCTCTCCAATGATCTGGCCTAGTTAACCAGTTAAATGCTAGCATTTCCCACAATAAAAGAATTTCGGTTTTTTATAAAGTGTTACGGGCAATAAGCATAATCTTCCATAAGATAGATATAATTTTGTGTTATATCTATATATAACACAAAATTTCGGAAAGCTATAGCTCCCTACACCAGTGAACCGATCTTTCTGAAAAGATCTTTCTGAAAAGATCGGTTCACTGGTGTATACGTTTGCTAAAATACTTATTTTGTTGATGTTCGACAGTAGCAAGGCACCTCCCATACAAAGTAAATATTTATCATCGTGTTGCTTCGTAACAGTAACAGATATTGCCCTGAAATTTTACATCATTAACCTATATATTAGGATAGATAGTTTAGAGCGGTACCACCCATACAAAGAAAAAAAGTGTTATCGTGTACCTCGAGAACTACAACAGGTAGAGTCTTAAAAATTTACGCATGTAAATACAGACTGGATTAGGATAGTGTTCCAGGGGAACACCAGTAAATCTATCAAAATACAGATGGAATTGGGACAGTGGACGTGTACATAGAATACTATAATAGGAATGATCTTGAAAGTATGCACAAGTAACCCTTATGCCCATGCGTATGCTCTAGAAAAACATAGGCTAAATTGGGACAGTGAACGTGATAACGCCCATACAAATTAAAAAATCATTACCTTGGAATTTTGCATCAGTAACCACCATATTAAGATACATTGTGTAGAGAAACACAGACTGAGTTGAAATGGTGGGCGTGGTACCTAATATACAAACTGAAGAATCATTGTATTGTACCTAGAAAAATGCAACATAGTGAGCCTTGAAACGTAGCGCGGGTCACCCTTATACAAATGTTTATAGTCTAACAAAATACAAACTGGATTGGGACAGTGCGTGGGTGTGGTACCTCCTATACAAAATGAAAAATATTTATCTTGTAACCTGGAGAACTACAATTGGTAGAGTCTTGAAACTTTGTATAATTAATTCTAAGGGTAGTGTGCATAGTCTACCATAATACCGACTGGATTGGGGCAATGAACATGGTACCTCCCATACAAAGTGAAAAATTATTATTGTGTACCTAGAAAACTGCAATAAATAGAGTCTTAATACTTTGCACTAGTAACTTTTATATTATGCAATATGTTTGCGGAAAACAGGCTTTATTGGACCAATGGGCGTGGTATTTCTAATGCAATGAGAAAAAATATAATAAAAACTGTTATCGTCTAAATTGGAAGACCAGGTGTGGTACCTCCCATACAAAGTAATTATATTTATCATAATGTAACTAAAGAACTATAATATAGGTAAGGCTTTGAAATTATTTACTACTAATCCCCGTTTTATTGCGCATTGCCAAGCAAAGCACTGGCTGAACGTCTTACCAAAATTTATTGTCCTTAAAACTAGGGAACTATAATAAGTAGAGTGCGGAAATCTCTGAGAATGACGTGTGTTTTCGTGATGGCTATTATTACATAAAAAATATCCTAATGCATTTAATGACTTTTTTCTTTCAAATAAATCCTTTTGTTAAAGTAACTCAAACTAAGTTTCCATTCATGAAAACACGTCATTCATTTGTGAAATTCGTTTAGATTAATTTGTTCTGTTTTTGCTTATTTCTAGGACTCCAAGTATAATGCGACATTCTAGACTCTGTTCAGTAAATTAAAGTTTTAGTTGTCATTCGTAAAAAAGCGCAATGTCAATTTAACAAGATACTCTTATTGCAAGCACAAACAGGACCCGCATTTAACTTGGGAAAAAGTTGTTTTCAAGTAATAGTACGAGCCTTGCAAATATAAAGTTTAAACTTTGTTTTCACTCACAATCGTTTTCTTTGTTTCACAAGGATTGTGCTTTGTTTATCCTCAACTCGATTATAGATATGTATGAATCAACAGCAACAAATTCAAATACGAACAGTAGTAGCATCAGCAGCAACATAAAACATTAAAAATCATCAAATTCATAACCTTTTTGTTGCTTTTAAACGAGAATCAAAGTTGCAAATAGACAGCTGTTTTCTTCATGTTTAACATTGTCATTGTTGTAATTATTGTTTATCTTAAATGTGTTTGTCATTAGGGTTAGCAGTCCCTTTTATAATGAAATAACTACGTATGCAATTAAGCTTAACAGAGATACATAAGTGCGCTCGTCCTAAAACTTTATATTTTGTTTTTAATATTTTATAATCTTCCTTTCGGCAAGAGTCGCTTGTCTCTTATACTTTCATTTATTTATTTTCATAAATGTATATAAATGTATGTGCTGCCATGTGAATATATTAATTCAATATGCAAATTGAGCAAGTTTGTTTCTATTTTTTATTAAAAGTTAGAGTTTTTCTTTGGAAGAAATGACAGAGTCATAATGATTTGGAAAACCTTTGACATTCATTAGTTAGGAATTATTTTGAAATTGTCATGTAGTTGGTAATGTAAAATTTTCAGCATCATGCCACGAACGCTATTAGTCATGTAGAACCTAAATTTGTAGAAATTCTTTTATTTTGAATTTTTTTTATAAGAAATAAATCAAATTATTTCATTGGTTAGAGATTGCATATATTATACCCAGTAAAAATGTAATTTCCTAAAATTGATTTCTTAATTACTTAAGTAAATAATTGAAATTTGTTTATTGACAGCTATCTTATATGTAAACAAGTTCTTAGTAACTCTTTAACCTAATAGATCGGAAGCACATAGGGGTATTTTGTCAATCTAGCCGGACATTACTTTTTTTTAGCTTATATTGACTCTAAAAATGTACTTAGTGCCCCCAGGTTAATGAAACTTTGCAGAAAAATCTGTTATGGTCATGGACTGTCAAAGCTACAAAATAGGAAAAATCGGACCAAGGAGAAAAAAGTTCCCCTTGGAAGAACTAATCCTACCTCTGAAAAATGCAAGTTTTTTTTTTAATTTTCCCGTCATTTTGTTTAGCAATTACAACTTTTAAGGTCAAAGAAAGTTCAGAAACTTAAAATTGGACTCAAGAGATTCTTAGATGCCATTTTTAACCCCGCCCCTTTTGTGGGCGGTTAAATAAAATATTATTTGAAAAAATAATGCAATTATTCAAAGAATAGATTTCATACTTCTTAAAACCACAATAATTTATTTTTATGGACATTTATTTTTATGTGAAAAATTTTTTTTTTCTTTTTTGCCAATTCAAAAAAAAATTCATTTTTAAGCTTTCCAATGCCCAACCAGTCCCCGCCTCCCAAGAACATTTACTCAACTTTCCTGATTTTAGCAGTGTCCCAAAACGACAAATCTCAAGCAAAAGCCTTGAAAATTCACTATACGATGCAGAATTCTTTTGTCTGTCGAGCTGCGTACTTAAATTTTACATTTCTCAAAATGAATTTTTTGCCTAATGTACGGCTAGATTAGCAAAATACCCCTCTGTGGGACGTCGGGATCACTGAAGTACATAACTACTATTTCATATGTGGGTTACTGTTAAACCTTTATGCGCTCCAGTGATTTCTAGTTATCGACTGATTGCAGAACTCCCTTTCGATCAAAAAACTCCAACGTAATTACTAGCATTTTTTCGGAGCTAGTGGCACTTACTATAACCAAATTTAACGAATCTTTGCCTGTGATCCCCAGCATTTAGAAAATCTTATCGATTGTACGGTATTTTTTCAGCTTCCTTCAGTGTTAGCCTACAGACTTCAGCCTCTTTAATTTTAATCTTGTCCAGATAATATTAAAATTTATCATGCCCTGTAACTAGCCCGGCAATCTACCTAATATATCTTACCAACTAGTATGATTTCCTTCCTAAGTGCCTATAAAAAAACTGCAGGATGTCTTGTGAATTTTCACGTATTATAAACTGAAGATTTAAAAGGATAATTTGTTTAACAAGAATGTTTTACTTTGATGTTCAGATTTTTAATTATTTTATTATTTAACTTTGAGGTCGTAGTGCAGCAATGAACATGCAAATATTATCTTGAGAGAGTTTTTTGGTTGACTGCAATTAAACTAGCCCTCTAAGAAAATAATCTAGAAAAAGATTGTTTCAGTTATTTTAGAGACAATTAAATGTACCGATTACGAGTGCGTTCTACGGCAAGAAACAGTTTCTCTAGTACCTACTGTACGACGCATTCTGCCATATTTTGTCAAAAGAACGTCAAAAGTCGAATAGCTTAAACATCAAGGCAGCTAAGAATCGTGATTTTTACATGACCCAATTTATTCTCATCCGGTATTTCGTAATACAGCTACGTTAAAAAATATAAATTTCAAGCCAGTCTAGAACTGGCTACATTTCCAGTAGTACATAAAATAAAAAAGGCCAATTCGAGGGGTAGAAATCAAAGCTAGAAATATTATTCATATTATAATATCTACGTAATACGTCAACAGCATCTAATAGAGAACAACTGTTTAAATAGTGTTGAGCTCTCTAGGACTCTTGAACACTACGATCGAGTTCAATATTAAAAGACGCCGTGCCCCTAAATCAGCACAGTCGAGTGTTATAGACTTTATAGACATATATTTTACAATACACGATAATTTCTTCATCAACGAAACTTACTGCGAAAGAACCGAATTTACCATTTATATACATAGTGCATCGGACACTCATTGGGGAAGGCGATATACACAAGGAGTGTATAGAGAACGACATCAGCATTTTTACTAACGGTAGATCAGGAGCTCTATTGTCCATAAGTACCAGGCAGAATTGCATGGTTTGCGACATGCGTTGCATCACCTGCTGCAATGTCGGGTGCAGGAAAGAAAGGTTATCATTGCACTTGACAACTAGTCAGTTATAAAACGTGTGAGGCAGGTGAACATGTACTCCAAAGTAGTGCTGGAATGTGTTTTGAAACTTAACAGATGTGCCTAGGTTAATTAGGTAACATTGATGTGGGTCTAAGGGACACACAGGCACAGTCGGGAATGATGCAGCAGATGTACTAGCAAAAGGGGGATCTGCAGTATATTTCAGTTGACCAGAACCTGGGTAATCGCATAATGCAAGCGAAGGTCCTAAAATGGGTGAAGATGTTAAACTTGAAAAGGCTGAGGGAGGATAATACCTGTAGGCAGGTTCGAGTGGTGCTCAAAGATCCTTTGAGCAGGAATGACAGTAAGGTTCTCTAATGACAGGAATGACAGTAAGGTTCTCAAATATAATAGAAGTTTCTTAAATGGATAACTGCGTTAGTGACATCTCCTGGAACCTTCAAGTATCATCTAGCCAAGATGAAAATCGAAAAAGATGGTATTTGTAGACTATGCATGAAAGAGGCTAAGACGGGCAGAAACATTATGTGTGAATATCTAGCACTGGCTAGCTTAAGACTTAGGACCACTGATAGAAGTTTGTTAAATGAGGATGCTTCAATCTAGCCATGCTGTCCTGTGGCACATTACCATATTTTCCCCTTTTTTATTCCCATTCCATTAAATGTTCGAAAAACTATGCACTTACCCAAATACATAAATATTTATTTCATATTTATTGCTTCTTTCAGGTGTTACTCATAGGAAAGAGCAACTTAAATTCTACTGTTTTTTTAAGCACATAATGTTCGATTTTAATTGCCACATAAAATATTTAAAACCACTTCATAGCTGGCTACTCTTTGCAAACTCCTAAAAAAAACTAGTAAAATAATCAATTTTTCACAATTATTACTTTGAAGTTTCGCCAAGTTATGGACACAATTATATTATTACCCTCTAACATAATACAAACGCAATAATTTTAAATGTTCAAGGGAGTAATTGTACTAACGTTTTATGGGAATAAATACACTTTTTAATGTCTCTGAAGCATGCTCTTCAGGACATTAAAAATCGATTTCATTTTTCAATTTAAATTCCTTAAATTTAATTTCCCTTCTGCCCAAATTTAATTTAAAATAAATTAAAAAAAACTTTTAGCATTTTAAATTTATTTTACTGATTTTCTACTTTGATATGTTTGTATGTATTTCTCTTTCAGGATTTAAATCCAACCATAAAACTGTTTAATTTCTAATTTCTATGCTGCAGCATAAAAGGATTAAGTTTGAATTTGAACCCTTCTATATCATCTTAGTGTAACTTTTTTTTTTTTTTGTTTTTATAACTTAAACACAAACACGTTTAAAATCGAATAGGGAAAAACAAAAAAAAAACTATAGTCTTTAGCATATATACACACTTGAATTAAAAACCTAACAATCCTTAAAGTGTAGCAAGGAACAAAAACCCACCCCTGCCAGCCAACATTAAATACACATTAGATTCCTTTAGAAACAACATTCATCAAGGGTTTGTTGTTTTATTTTTCTTCATGCATGCATGCAGAATGTAAGTTATATTTTTTGTACTTGTTTTTGCTGTTTTTTTTTCATACATATAAATTTTTGCAATAATAAAATCACACTTCTACTTTTAAATAAGTGCGTGTTTGTGTGTGTTTTTGCAGGATACATATGTTTGCAAAGAAAACAACAAAACCATCCATATGTTACATTGTTTATGTGTATGTGTGTTGGTAAATTTTTTTTTTTTTTAATTTATGTGTGTTTGTGCTGATGTTGTTACTTGTCTTATTTATCATTCATGCTGTTGCTGTTTGTTGTGTATTTAGAAAATTAATCTATTTCTTTTTTGATGCACAACTTCCTCTCTATCTTTATTTAGCCCTCTTGGCCCTCATTTATATGTTTTTGTTCCTTCATTTATTCATTCATTCACTCATTCATTCATTACAATAAACTTAATCACATCCACTTTTTTCATGTTGTTGATATTTTATTGCTGTTGTATTTGTTATAAACATGTTTATATGCAGGCAGGATGAATGATAAATAAGGAATGTATTCTTTATCCTTTGAGAAAAATACTGCACAAAGCAAAATTTTACTTTAAAGCAATTAAAGTTTTTGTTGCAAAAGGTTGATTTTAATGATTCTTTTAAACTTTATTGCACATAAAATTCTCCATTTTTGAGGAATGTAAAAAAAACATATAAAATTTTATCTACGTTTCTTTTTTGCCCCAAACATCATATAAACGGCAAGGAAAGTGTGTAGTGTTCATTGTATAGATCCTACTATTTCCGAAGGTATTTGTATAATGAGTATTGAACAATATTAAAACCTTTACATAATTTCAGTATGCGTATGTCCAATACAGTTCTTAATTAGTCATATTAAATAAATTTTGCAATATTTATTTTAGAAAAAATTTAATTTATATCGGAGGTTAAATTGGTAGGGCCGATATTGAACATGAACCACACCTAAACATCAAGTTTTTTGTGATTTTAATTTGACATTTCTCAATTCTCAGACTAACTCAGTTTGAACCATTAAAAGATACACAATCGAGCAATGCGTTAAAATTATTCAGGCTTATTATGAAAATGGGCGTTCAAATCAAAATGCATATCGTGCACTTCGTGATTTTCTCGGTCAATTTAATCGTCCAAATGTGAGTACAATCGGAAAAATCGAGCAAAATTTTGAGCAAACCGGGTCTGTAGGAGATGTGATAACACCAGGGCATGCTCGTACAGCTCGTACTGCTGGTGCTGTT
>OX451218.1:119366543-119527900 GCA_949628195.1 Phasia obesa
GTAGAGTCTTGAAACTTTGTATAATTACTTCTAAGAGTAATGTGCATAGTGTACCATAATACCGACTGGATTGGGGCAATGAACATGGTACCTCACATAAAAAGTGAAGAATTATTATTGTGTACCTAGAAAACTGCAATAAATAGAGTCTTAAAACTTGCACTAGTAACGTTATATTATGCATATGTTTGTGTAAAACAGACTTTATTGGAACAAAGGGGCGTGGTATTTCTATTACAATGAGAAAAACTATAATAAAAACTGTTATCGACTAAAATTGGAAGACCAGGTGTGGTACCACCTCATACTAAGTAATTATATTTATCATATGTAACTAAAGAAACTATAATATAGGTAAGGCTTTGAAATTATTTACTACTAATCCCCGTTTTATTGCGCATTGCCAAGCAAAGCACTGGCTGAACGTCTTACCAAAATTTATTATCCTTAAAACTAGGGAACTATAATAAGTAGTGTGCGGAAATCTCTGAGAATGACGTGTGTTTTCGTGATGGCTATTATTACATAAAAAATATCCTAATGCATTTAATGAGTTTTTTTCTTTCAAATAAATCCTTTTGTTAAAGTAACTCAAACTAAGTTTCCATTCATGAAAACACGTCATTCATTTGTGAAATTCGTTTAGTTTAGTTTGTTCTGTTTTTGCTTATTTCTAGGACTCCAAGTATAATGCGACATTCTAGACTCTGTTCAGTAAATTAAAGTTTTAGTTGTCATTCGTAAAAAAGCGCAATGTCAATTTAACAAGATACTCTTATTGCAAGCACAAACAGGACCCGCATTTAACTTGGGAAAAAGTTGTTTTCAAGTAATAATACGAGTGTATTTGAAAACATTGTCAGCACATTTTGCCTTGTAAATATAAAGTTTAAACTTTTGATTATAGATATGTATGAATCAACAGCAACAAATTCAAATACGAACAGTAGTAGCATCAGCAGCAACATTAAAAATCTCCAAATTCATAAGCTTTTTGTTGCTTTTAAACGAGAATTAAAGTTGCAAATAGACAGCTGTTTTCTTCGTGTTTAACATTGTCATTGTTGTAATTATTGTTTATCTTAAATGTGTTTGTCATTAGGGTTAGCAGACCTTTTTATAATGAAATAACTACGTCTAAAATTAAGCTTAACAGAGATACATAAGTGCGCTCGTCCTAAAACTTTATATTTTGTTTTTTAATATTTTATAATCTTCCTTTCGGCAAGAGTCGCTTGTCTCTTATACTTTCATTTATTTATTTTCATAAATGTATATAAACGTATGTGCTGCCATGTGAATATATTAACTCAATATGCAAATTGAGTCAGTGTGTTTCTTTTTTTTTATTAAAATTTAGAGTTTTTCTTTGGATGAAATGACAGAGTCATAATGATTTTGAAAACCCTTTACATTCATTAGTTAGGAATTAGTTTTAAATTGTCATGTAGTTGGTAATTTTTCAGCATCATGCCACGAACGCTATTAGTCATGTAGAACCTAAATTTGTAGAAATCAAATTATTTCATTGGTTTGAGATTGCATATATTTTACCCAGTAAAAATGTAAAATTGATTTCTTAATTACTTAAGTAAATAATTGAAATTTGTTTATTGACAGCTATCTTATATGTAAACAAGTTCTTAGTATCTCTTTAACCTAATAGATCGGAAGCAGATAGGGGTATTTTGCCAATCTAGCCGGACATTACTTTTTTTTAGCTTATATTGACTCTAAAAATGTACTGAGTGCCCCTAGGTTAATGAAACTTTGCAGAAAATCTGTTATGGTCATAGGTTGTTCAAACTAGAAAATAGGAAAAATCGGACCAAGGAGAAAAAAGTTCCCCTTGGAAGAACTAATCCTACCTCTGAAAAATGCAAGTTTTTTTTTAATTTTCCCGTCATTTTGTTTAGCAATTACAACTTTTAAGGACAAAGAAAGTTCAGAAACTTAAAATTGGACTCAAGAGATTCTTAAATGCCATTTTTAGCCACGCCCCTTTTGTGGGCGGTTAAATAAAATATTATTTGAAAAAATAATGCAATTATGCAAAGAATAGATTTCATACTTCTTAAAACCATAATAATTTATTTTTATGGACATTTATTTTTATGTGAAAAAATTTTTTTTTCTTTTTTTGCCAATTTCCTAAAAATGTTCATTTTTAAGCTTTCCAATGCCTAACCAATCCCCGCCTCCCAAGAATATTTACTCAACTTTCCTGAACGACAAATCTCAAACAAAAGCCTTAAAAATTCACTATACGATGCAGAATTTTTTTGTCTGTCGAGCTGCGTACTTAAATTTTACATTTCTCAAAATGAATTTTTTGCCTAATGTACGGCTAGATTAGCAAAATACCCCTCTGTGGGACGTCGGGATCACTGAAGTACATAACTACTATTTCATATGTGGGTTACTGTTAAACCTTTATGCGCTCCAGTGATTTCTAGTTATCGACTGATTGCAGAACTCCCTTTCGATCACTAACTCCAACGTAATTACTAGCATTTTTTCGGAGCTAGTGGCACCTACGGTAACCAAATTCAACGAGTCTATGCCTGTGATCCTCAGCATTTAGAAAATCTTATCGATTGTACGGTATTTTTCAGCTTCCTTCAGTGTTAGCCTACAGACTTCAGCCTCTTGAATTTTAATCTTGTCCAGATAATATTAAAATTTATCATGCCCTGTAACTAGCCCGGCAATCTACCTAATATACCTTACCAACTAGTGTGATTTCCTTCCTAAGTGGCTTTAAATAAGCTGCAGGATGTCTTGTGAATTTTCTCGTATTATAAACTGAAGATTTAAAAGGATAATTTGTTTAACAAGAATTTTTAACTTTGATGTTCACCTTTTTAATTATTTTATTATTTACCTTTGAAGTCGTAGTGCAGCAATGAACATGCAAATATTATCTTAAGAGAGTTTTTTGGTTGACTACAATTAAACTAACACTCTAAGAAAATAATCTAGAAAAAGATTGTTTCAGTTATTTTAGAGACAATTAAATGTACAGATTATGAGTGCGTTCTACGGCAAGAAACAGTTTCTCGAGTATCTACTGTACGACACATTCTGCCACATTTTGTCAAAAGTCGAATAGCTTAAACATCAAGGCAGCTAAGATTCGTGATATGTTTTTACATGACCCAATTTATTCTCATCCGGTATTTCGTAATACAGCTGCTACGCTATAAAATATAAATTTCAAGGCAGTCTTGACGTGTTTTTTTTTTTCAGCTTAGAAATCCCTTCTACAACTATTAATGTCTACATATCCGGCAGTACATAAAATAAAAAAGGCCAATTCGAGGTCTACGTAATACATCAACAGCATCTAATAGAGAACAACTTTTTAAATAGTGTTGAGCTCTCTAGGACTCTTGAACACTACGATCGAGTTAAATATTAAAAGACGCCGTGCCCCTAAATCAGCACAGTCGAGTGTTATAGACTTTATAGACATATATTTTACAATACACGATAATTTCTTCATCAACGAAACTTACTGCGAAAGAACCGAATTTACCAATTATATACATAGTGCATCGGATACTCATTGGGGAAGGCGATATACACAAGGAATGTATGGAGAACGACATTAGCATTTTTACTAACGGTAGAGCAGGATCTCTATTGTCCATAAGTACGGCTACGTTTACCAGGCAGAATTGCATGGTTTGCTGCATGAGTTGGATCACCTGCTGCAATGTCGGGTGCAGGAAAGAAAGGTTATCATTGCACTTGACAACTAGTCGGTTATAAAACGTGTGAGGCAGGTGAACATGTACTCCAAAGTAGTGCTGGAATGTGTTTTGAAACTTAACAGATGTGCCTAGGTTAATTAGGTAACATTGATGTGGGTCTAAGGGACACACAGGCACAGTCGGGAATGATGCAGCAGATGTACTAGCAAAAGGGGGATCTGCTGTATATTTCAGTTGACCAGAACCTGGGTAATCGCATAATGCAAGCGAAGGTCCTAAAATGGGTGAAGATGTTAAACTTGAAAAGGCTGAGGGAGGCCAATACCTGTAGGCAGGTTCGAGTGGTGCTCAAAGAGCCTTTGAGCAGGAATGACAGTAAGGTTCTCTAATGACAGGAATGACAGTAAGGTTCTCAAATATAATAGAAGTTTCTTAAATGGATAACTGCGTTAATGACATCTCCTGGAACCTTCAAGTATCATCTAGCCAAGATGAAAATCGAAAAAGATGGTATTTGTAGACTATGCATGAAAGAGGCTAAGACGGGCAGAAACATTATGTGTGAATATCTAGCACTGGCTAGCATAAGACTTAGGACCACTGATAGAAGTTTGTTAAATGAGGATGCCATGGGGGGGCCTAAGCCTTGCAATTACTAGACACTCGATCATAAGAAAGATAGCTGACAGTTCCCAGTCGACAGTCTGAAATGACTAAAGTCAAGAGTAAAGGTTGGTGGTAGCATGTGACTCAATGAAAATAAGGTTGCCATACTAATATATTGGTTATATATAATCACAGAGGCCTGAAGGCGGTCGAAAAGAAACCCATTAAGGAAGCGGTATGCTCTGATACTTCTCTTACCTTAATATTAATTGTTTTTTTTTTTTTTTTGGTTTAGGAAAACCATCAGTTCGGTTCATTTTATACAAATTTAATAAAAATCATTATATTCACCAAAGTCTGAAACTGATAAATATAATTGTATATGTCGTGCGATCTCTATATTTAAGCACATATCTGTACCTCATAATACTTTTAAAACAATGCTTCAATCTAGCCATGCTGTCCTGTGCCACATTACCATATTTTCCCCTTTTTTATTCCCATTCTATTAAATCTTCGAAAAACTATGCACTTACCCACATACATAAATATGTAAATATTACATATTTATTGCCTCTTGCAGGTGTTACTCATAGGAAAGACCAACTTATATTCTGCTGTTATTTTCAGAACATAATGTTCGATTTTAATTGCCACATAAAAATTTAAAACCACTTCATACCTGACTACTCTTTGCAAACTCCTAAAAGAAACTCGTAAAATAATCAATTTTTCACAATTATTACTTTGAAGTTTCGCCAAGTTATGGACACAATTATATTATTACCCTCTAACATAATACAAACGCAATAATTTTAAATGTTCAAGGGAGGAATTGTACTAACGTTTTATGGGAATAAATACACTTTTTAATGTCTCTGAAGCATGCTCTTCAGGACATTAAAAATCGATTTCATTTTTCAATTTAAATTCCTTAAATTTAATTTCCCTTCTGCCCAAATTTAATTTAAAATAAATTAAAAAAAACTTTTAGCATTTTAAATTTATTTTACTGATTTTCTACTTTGATATGTTTGTATGTATTTCTCTTTCAGGATTTAAATCCAACCATAAAACTGTTTAATTTCTAATAACATGCTGCAGCATAAAAGGATTAAGTTTGAATTTGAACCCTTCTATATCATCTTAGTGTAACTTTTTTTTTTTTTTTGTTTTTATAACTTAAACACAAACACGTTTAAAATCGAATAGGGAAAAACAAAAAAAAACTATAGTCTTTAGCATATATACACACTTGAATTAAAAACCTAACAAACCTTAAAGTGTAGCAAGGAACAAAAACCCACCCCTGCCAGCCAACATTAAATACACATTAGATTCCTTTAGAAACAACATTCATCAAGGGTTTGTTTTTTTTTTTCTTCATGCATGCATGCAGAATGTAAGTTATATTTTTTGTACTTGTTTTTGCTGTTTTTTTTTTCATACATATAAATTTTTGCAATAATAAAATCACACTTCTACTTTTAAATAAGTGCGTGTTTGTGTGTGTTTTTGCAGGATACATATGTTTGCAAAGAAAACAACAAAACCATCCATATGTTACATTGTTTATGTGTATGTGTGTTGGTAATTTTTTTTTTAATTTATGTGTGTTTGTGCTGATGTTGTTACTTGTCTTATTTATCATTCATGCTGTTGCTGTTTGTTGTGTATTTAGAAAATTAATCTATTTCTTTTTTGATGCACAACTTCCTCTCTATCTTTATTTAGCCCTCTTGGCCCTCATTTATATGTTTTTGTTCCTTCATTTATTCATTCATTCACTCATTCATTCATTACAATAAACTTAATCACATCCACTTTTTTCATGTTGTTGATATTTTATTGCTGTTGTATTTGTTATAAACATGTTTATATGCAGGCAGGATGAATGATAAATAAGGAATGTATTCTTTATCCTTTGAGAAAAATACTGCACAAAGCAAAATTTTACTTTAAAGCAATTAAAGTTTTTGTTGCAAAAGGTTGATTTTAATGATTCTTTTAAACTTTATTGCACATAAAATTCTCCATTTTTGAGATATAAAATTTTATCTACGTTTCTTTTTTGCCCCAAACATCATATAAATGGCAAGGAAAGTGTGTAGTGTTCATTGTATAGATCCTACTATTTCCGAAGGTATTTGTATAATGAGTATTGAACAATATTAAAACCTTTACATAATTTCAGTATGCGTATGTCCAATACAGTTCTTAATTAGTCATATTAAATAAATTTTGAAATATTTATTTTAGAAAAAATTTAATTTATATCGGATGTTAAATTTTAAGGACCGATATTCAATATGAACCACATCTAAACATCAAGTTTTTTCTGATTTTAATTCGACATTTCTCAATTCTCAGACTAACTCAGTTTGAACCATTAAAAGATACACAATCGAGCAATGCGTTAAAATTATTCAGGCTTATTATGAAAATGGGCGTTCAAATCAAAATGCATATCGTGCACTTCGTGATTTTCTCGGTCAATTTAATCGTCCAAATGTGAGTACAATCGGAAAAATCGAGCAAAATTTTGAGCAAACCGGGTCTGTAGGAGATGTGATAACACCAGGGCATGCTCGTACAGCTCGTACTGCTGGTGCTGTTGGCGATAGTGTGGCTGAAGAGCCGTCCACCTCAACTCGTCGTCGTGCCCAACAATTGCACCTCACACGCTCGTCGTTGATGAACATTATGCATAGAGACCTGCATTTACAAGCTTACAAGGTGCAATTGACTCAAGAACTGAAGCCTCTTGATCATTCAAAACGTCGTCAATGGTCAGATTGGTGGCAAGAAATGACAACAGTGGATGATCAATTTTCGAAGAAAATCATCTTGAGGCACATTTTCACCTCAGTGGATTAGTCAATAAGCAGAATTGCCGCAATTGGACGAATGATAATCCAAGAGCGATTGTAGAAAAATCAATGCTCCCACAAAGAGTGAATGTTTGGTGCGGTTTATGCGCTGGCACGGCATCATCGGGCCTCTTTTTTCCAAATAAGGCCGGTCAGGCAGTAACTGTGAATAGTGTTCGCTATTGTGAGATGATTTAGTGTTAGAAAAATACAGGCACCGTAACATCAACAAAAAACACGGTTTAAAACATTTTCTGGAAACATTGGTCCTGATTTCCATTGCAAGATTTTACTATCCACTATACAGCTTGTCGATTACTTCAGCAAATATTTTCAGAACGTGTTACTTCTAGAAATGGTCCAGCGGTACAATAACATCTATTGATTATTTTCTTTAAATTTACTCATAAGTTTATGCTAACATACTAGCATCTTTGGACATTTTGAAAGATAAATATGTTTTTGGGCTCAATGACGAGATACTGCACCAATTGTTTTAAGCATTTCCAGAGCAAGCTATATAGCACTAAGTTAACCTTGTAATATAGCCAATTTTTTGTGAATTAATCAATTTTGGTATGTTATCATAGCACACACTTTAAAAAAAAATATTTTTTAGTCGTTAGAATGGGTGATTTTTTAAGAGCTTTCGGATTTGATTAAAAACGCACATAACTTTTAGAGAAATATAAGAAATCTTTGTTTGAGTCGATAGAAGGATCTATATAATTCAATGCTTGCAGATGATTTTATGTAAATTTTGACCTCGGCGACGCCTTAAATGGTACATACTCCGGTTTAAATTTTGATATACTCTATACAACATATCGGCCGATGTCTCACGAATAAGTTCTTTAATATTGCCTTCCAGTGTGTCAACCGTTGCGGTATTGTCCCTACAGACATGCTCCCTAACATAGCCCCACAAAAATAGTCTAAAGGCATTAAATCGCCCGAGTTATGCGGCCAATTGAGGGTGGTGCTGTAGCTTAAGTGGTCAGCACTTTGACTACTAAGCAATCGTCACGATTTCAATACTCAGCCATGGCAACAACAATTTTTAATGCATAATGCTTATCACAGCGCGCCATTTCGCCGGTATGACTACATAGCACTAAATCGAAGTAAAATAATTATAAATTGGCTATGCTAGCTTTAAACTAATTCGCGTAAATAACACTGGAAACGCTTGCAACACTGTTCTAAAAATAATCACAACGTGAAATGGCACTGTTGCCATAAGCGAAGCTTTACTATCACACTAACCAGCTGTCTTATATACTGCTATACCTTTCCAAAGGAAGTAACACAGTTAATATAGGCATTATTGGCCTTAGTGTTACTTCTCTTAATAAAAAAATAATTGGACGGCACCAATCTCCGAACTCGCCTCTCATTTGGAACATTATTATGCCTGCTAGGTGTCACATGGCTCCGTCTTGTTGAAACCACATGTCAGCCAATATTAGCTCTTCCATTTTGGCCAAAAAAAGACAAATAAATTGTAATCATCGCACGGTAGCGTTCGCCATTCCTAGCAACGTTCCTGCCATCGACGTCCTTGAAAAAGCACGGTCTAGTGATGCCACCGGACCATAATCCACACCAATCAGTGCATTTTTTATTGGCAGTTCTTGCAATGCTTCTGGCTGCTCTTCTCAGAAGATGGCCAAAACTGAGAATATATAATGGGGAAGTACAGGATGCAGTTTGAGAACCGAACATGAATTTTTATAATAAAATTCAATAATCTGCAAGCGTTGTTAATTTGTTAGTCGATTTATGGTTAAATTAACAGTAAAATTTTTCACAAAAACAGCTGAGCTGCTAAAAACAGTGTTGCCGAATAGAATTTTTACTAATAATATAATTCTGTTTCAAAGAACCATTTGTATTAGAGGCAAATAAGTGTAAAGAATTGATTACAAATCAGAAGCATCAGATCACTAGAAGTTATTGAATTTTTTTTTTTTTTTGGTGGTAACATAAGCCATAAAAAAATTTAATGTTTAGTTTAATTTGGAAAATATTTAATACCTACCTCTTTGTAGTTAATTCTACTCTTATATTTAATAATAATATCGAATCTAAAGTTTTATATCCCTTCAGACTTAAAATAAAAATCATATCGAGGTTGGAGATTTAAATAAATCTGCAGCTCGTTTATAGTTAAACACACAATTTCTTTGCTCTTTTTAATTTTTGTAAAAAACTAAAACTGCAAACGTATTAATTGCATTATAACTACTTATTATATTTTAAATACTTTTAGTGTTGCACAAATTTCTACATCAATTAATAACTTTGCTTCGATGCACTAAACAAAAAGATGAATAAATTTTAAACCGTTTAATGAAATTTTAAAATATGAAGTATCCTAAAATATTAGAAACCATATTTATTATTAAAATCTTATCATTAGGATAACCATATGGTACTTTTTTATATTACAAAACATCTGAAAAGACTTTGCTTAAACTTAAGTTCACTAAAATTAATCTTATGCGCGTGTATTTGTTTATATTTAGTGGGTGTGGTAGAAGAAGTCCTTTTTATATGATGTTTTTTAAGAATGCCTTACGAATACATTCCTTAATTCCTCTGCTAACATGTGTATTTACTTAAATGCATATACCAATATACACTTGAACACAGATTAACATACATACATATGTAAGTATGTATGTATGCAGGTATTAGTGATACAAAAAAAATGCATTTGAATTTCAATTTATTTAAATACCTTTTCTAAGCATCCCTCGCGGCATTGCTGGACACGTATCGTTGTGGCTTGCTGCTGTTTTTGCTGATGTTGATGTTGTAGTTGCTGCTGAAGCTCCGGTGTGGGACTACTTGATGTGAATGATGCACATAAGGCAATGACCATTAGAAAAAGGGTTAAAATTGGTTGATTTGTTAAAAACATTTTAAAGCTTAATTTAAAGCTTCTTGCTTTCGCCAACCAATTCATATTTTCTAATATTTTGTTGCAAAAGGGAATTTCAAGGGACGTTTATTTCTTCAAGAAATTGTTAAATTAATATTTCGTTAAATGTTTTAGGTATTTTTTGATAGTAGCATTATTTTTGTACACAATTATTTTTTTACTCTTTTGCAAAATTATGAGAAGAAAAAATATGTAAAACCTAAATTTGGAATACAAATTTTTTTGTTATGATTTGTATATATATTTTTTGCAAATACAAAAATTTTTAACACTTTTGGCCTCGATGATTAATGGCTAATAACATTTTTTGTTGTTGATTTTAAAGCTTATTTTTGGTGAAAAATTTGCTAAATATATTTATAAAAATCAATTTTTATTTATTTATTTTCCTTTTTCATACTTGTATGAGTGTTATACCGACGGAGTTTTAAAAATCTTATACACACGCACAGTTTAAAAACAACCGAAACCTCAGGGAGTCTACACTAAACTGTGTTTTGCAGAAATTTTCTACATAAACCCATAAAAAGAGACCAATTTCATTAGAGCATTACTGAACAAACAACATACAAGGCATACACACAACCATTCCATTCATTTAGGCAGTCATACAGCGAGACAGCCAAGCTGACAGCTAGTCGGAAAGCAAGTTATCCATATTGCCAGCCAGCCAGCCATTCACACAATGTAACCAACAGAAGATACTTTTTTAGTCCGGGCATGCGACATAACGATACGACGAAAGCCTTTTTCCCCAAAAAAATACAACAAACACAAAAGGAAAACATAAGAAAATACTCTCGGTCAGGTGTGTGTATAAGCCCAGCTACTCTTATTGGATTATGCTGGGAGAGACCAAAGCAGACGTACAAATCCAAATAACCACTGGGAGCATTAGTGGAGATTTGCAGGAGTTGTGAGAGTAGCAACAAATCAACAAAAGAAAAACCAGAGAGCAGTGTTTCAAAATAACCTTCGCTGAGGTTAAGTGAAGTTAGTGTTGTGTTTGTTGTAGCCCTTACTGAAAACAGGCCTATCTGTTCTAGATACAGTTTATTGAGATAGAGATATGTATCTGCAAATAGATAGAGATGTGTATCCCCCACCATACAATTTACAGATGCGCTGCAAAGCCAACAAAGCGCATACGCTAATTCAACACATACAAGTTGCAGGGGTTAAACGAACTCTAACCAAAAGAAATGTTCCAACAAGAATTACTAAATTGGTCTGATTAAATTTCCCCTGCTATATTCGAACAAAAGTTGTAGCAACTTGAATCAATTGACATCCAACTACAAGACCAATTCGATTGCAACATAAAATCCTGCCTTCAAACAAGTTCTGGTTGGCAAAATTCAAGTTGGTTTTGTAGTTCCATCAAACAACGCTATTAAAAAGGCGCCACTATACACAACAGCTCTTTGTTTAGTTGAAACATTTTCTAACAGACGACATTCATCATCACGCTTGTAACAAGAGGTATTTGCCGGGTTTTAAGCATGTTGTAAACATGGTATTTCCTTTACGTTCTTTAGGCTTTTGTGGCAATTGTTTGGCAAAGTAAATGTTTTGCCCACTCGTGACTAGAGGGCATTAAGCAAAACTACAAAAAATAATAATTTTCATATTCTTTTGCAATTGTCGTCATTGCTAGTTAAAGCGAAGAAAGATAGATATGGATAATTTAGCCAACCTTTTCTCCTCTTGGCCAGAATTTGGTTTAAAGAACCAACAAACTCCTTTTGTAGTGAGTGTGTGCGTTAGACGTGTTGTTTGTAATAATATTTGTACAAAATATTGTCGATCTGTTTTTGTTTTCTTTTTTTTTTTTTGTTTGCTTGTAGTCGTTCGTAAACATTTTGTTGTATTTTACCTCATTATCTACCACTTGACTTTGTTTATCTTTAGTTGAGCAAAAAAAATAAGAAAAAAAAAACAATAAGATGGCAAAAAATGAAAAAATTTATGACCTGTGCTTTGTCTTCAACTGGTTAAGATGTAAATTCAGTTTATTTGGCTGTTATGTTTTGTTGTTGTATTTGTTGGTTCTTGTTCCTTTCTTTACAACTGGGTTTACACGTGTGCAGGAATTTTAATGTTTACAATCTTTTAAATTTACATAAGATCTAAAGTGTACAGCTAGCATTATTCCTAGCTAGAGACTAAGAAGCAGAAATAGAAGAGTAAAAAAGGAAAAGGAAAATATTTCATATTTTCTAAATTGTTATCTAAAATAATATTAACCAGTAGCTTTTCATATTTGGTCTATATTAGATTTTAGGTAAGAGGGTTGCCACTGTATCGTAGATTAATATTCTTTTAGGACTAAAAAAAAAATAATTATTTTAACTTATTATGATCACATAAAGCATTGAGGTATAAATGAAATATGAACTAAACTTGAAAATAATGTAATTTTTAAATTTAATACAAAGATGATTAGAACGTCTTTAGTGATAAGCTTTCACAAGGCTTCTTTTAAAAAAATTTCAATAATATTAAGCATATTTTACTTTTGACATATGAACAAAAGCCATAAAACATGGCTTTTGCTTACATTGTTTAGACACATTGCTACGTCATACAATTTTAAAAATATTTTAACTTTAATTGTTCTTTATATTAAACTTATATTTTTGTATTTTTTAAATATTTAATATTTTATATTAAATATTTTCTATTATCGGCAAATATTCAAAAATGATCTGCACGAACGAAATTATCAAAACCTGTCACAGCTACATATACATTGAGGTGCACAAATGAGTACATGTTTGTACTTTGAACACTTTTTGTTTCATAAATATAAAAGTAATAAAGCAAATCCAAAAATTTTTATTGTCGTTTATTAAGTATCTTGTATTTAATAAAATTATAAAAGATGTTTTTTATAGAGGTATAGAACTTTAAGTTGGCATTACTTTTCAAAGATGGCGACCGATTTAACAGCTGTCAAGTGATTTATTCTCAGTTTGATCTGGAAATTCATCATGAATACACTCACGCCCAAGGCGAATTCATAACAGGTGTGAGCAGTAGGACAACAACTGCAACAAAACAACAACTTTGACATAAGATAGCAGATATGAAACAATGTATTTTTTGACAAGACATTAGCAAAAAACGAGAGCAAAAAACAATCAGCTGGCTATCGACTCCACCTGGTATGAATTCGCCTTGCTCACGCCTGAACAACGCTTGCAAATAGTGCCTAAAACGAGATTACCGTTCTTCCCGATTTTCATAAGCGAATTTTGTTAAGCGATGAAGCGCTCTTCTGGTTGACTGGCTACGTCAACAAACAAAACTGCCGCATTTGGAGTGAAGGTAATCCCCAAGTGTAGGTCGAAACACCGTTACATCCAGAAAAACTGACTGTTTGGTGCGCTTTATGGGCTGGTGGAATCATTTGTCCGTACTTTTTCAAAAACGATGGTGGCCAGAACGTTACAGTCAATGGCGATCGGTATAGAGCCATGATTACTAACTTTTTCATTCCTGAATTGAATAGACATGATGTCCAGGAATTGTCGTTTCAACACAGACGGCGCAACATGTCACACATCTCGTGCCACAATAGATTTATTGAAAGACACGATTGGTGACCGCCTAATTTCACGTTTTGGACCTGTGAATTGGCCTCCAAGATCTTGTGATTTAACACCGCTAGACAACTTTCTGTGGGGCTATGTAAAATCATTGGTCTATGCGGATAAGCCACAAACGCTTGACCATTTGGAAGACAACATTCGCCGTGTTTTGCCGATATACGGCCACAAATGTTGGAAAAGGTCATCGAAAATTGGACGTCCAGATTGGACTACAACCGCGCCAGCCGTGGCGGTCATATGCCAGAAATCATATTCAAAATGTAATGCCACAAGATTATATTTCGGATAAATAAAATTCATATCAATCGAATAATCAATCCATCGTTGTTTTATTGCAACTTAAAGTTCTATACCTCTATAAAAAAAACCTTTATAAAATTTGTAACAAAATGCATCAAGCACTAAGAAAAAAATAAATGAAAAAAAAAAACAAAATAACTCCTATGTACTCTATTTTACACCTCTGCATTTTAATAAGTATTAAAAAGACCCGTTATTTTTCATTCTTTGTGCTTTTTATTAGTTTTTTTTAAGAAGACATAAGCTCGACATTATTTAAATCGCGTGTGGTAAAAACATTGTGCAAATTTTTTAACAAAAAACCATGGCCATGACCGAAAGGGCTGTTCTACAAATTCAACATTTTTAAGGGTACAAACATGATGTTCCGTCGTTGTTCCCAAGCCTCAAGTTAGAGGTTGTAAAATACTTCTAACTAATGCGGACGCACGTCTAATGATAAGACAAATGAAAAGAGATAAGCTTTTAACACCAAAATATGATTCGTTAGCAACCGGAAAACCTGTTATTCGGTGGACGGCATGTAGAGCCCTTCACGACATTGGATATATTGCAGCAGTAAAAAACAAAAACCTGCATTGTCGGAAAAAAATGTAAAGGCCCGGGTTAAATTTGCCAAAGAGCACAAAACTTGAACAGTGGACTGGAAACGTGTGACATGGTCAGTCGAATCCAAATTCAACCGTTTCCAATCCGACGGTAAACAATATTGCCGGCGCCGCCCTGGTGAAAAAATTCAAAGGCGCCATGTGAAGTAAACTGTGAAGCTCGGTAGAAGAAACGTCATGGTATGGGGTTGCTTTACGTGGTGGGACCTGGGACCACTGCATAAAATTGATAATATAATGATGAAAGAAGACTATTTGAGGATTTCGCAGACTCATCTTCCCGATGGTGATCCAAAACACACGTTGAAAATCGTGAAAGAAGGGCTTGGTGAGCAAAATTTTGAAATAATGCAGTGGCCAGCACAAAGAGAATTTGTGATCAATCGTGAAGAGATGGTTGGAACAGTACCAATCAGCCCCTACCAATTTGGACGAGCTTTGGTAGCGGATCTAAAATGAATGGAAGAATATTCCAAAAGAAATTATACAGAAAATGGTGGAGAGTATGCCAAATCGCATAAATGATGTCTTATAAAATAAAGAGCTTTGGACTAAGTATTAAAAATATTCGTATTCCGCAAGAATTTTATTTTTTTTCGTTTTCGTTTTCGTTTTATTTTTTTTTTCTTAGAAATTGATGCTTTAAGTTTTGAATTTGACACTGTTTTGTTAAGTACCTAATACTAAATAAACTACAAAAAAATGTTGAATATAAAATTACTAAATATTGCTTTAGTAATTTTATTTCTATGACATTAAAAGTCCACAAAGTACAAACTTGTACTCATTTGTGCACCTCACTCTACATTTCAGTCCAGTCAAGATAATTTGGCGCTAAATTTTACTATCTTCTATAAATGCAACCTTTGAATAAAAATATTTAAAAGAGTTGGAATAAATTGCAAGGATTAGTTAACCAACCGAGGCCATTAAGACATAAATATGAGAGAATGTCTTAATATTCTATTGGAAAACCCTTTCAAAAAAGAAACAAAGTGCACAACGGGTACAAAGATGTAAAAGAAACATTATGGGGAGTTTATAATTATAAATGATAAGACAGGGCAGCACTGATACTAGGGCAACTGATTTATTTATTAAAATTGAAACATGCATTGACCTAGTTCTTAACCTAATTTTAAGCCAATGTTTATTTGGCTCCCCAGATATACCGCAATGTCAAAAATGGAGGAGCTTGCACCACATATTATAGCTAAAAAACGGTATGACCCATTTGTTTGTTTAAAAACTTGAAAATCTGCACTGAAATTCTCTTAGGCCCATTATTATAACTTGTTAATAGCTAAAGTTAGGATTTTGGTGGAGCGATAATTAGTTTTTCGTTATTATAAGTAAGCTAAAAATAAGCTTTAACTATCACGTACTTTAAGGACAAGTTATAGTAATGATCAATATTCTAGCGAAAAACTACTTATCGCTCTAACAAAATCCTAACTTTAACTATTGCCAAGTTATAATAATGGGCCTAAGAGAATTTGAGTACAGATTTGGAAGAACTACAAAAATATGGTAGAGGGTTTGGGGGCGTATATCTTTAAAAAGACAAGTCTGTGTGAGTTAGTTTCAGTCCCGCTAAAGTCCACAACGTTGGACGAACTGAACTAATTGATGTACGGTATCTTTCTGTAAAGATAAAAAAACTAAAAACACTTTCGAAAATATTATCGTTGGATATTTCCATAAAAATCGTAAAATATTTTCCCAAACAATACAAAAATTAAAAAATTTGCCCAATAAAAATATGACAACAGCAAAAAATTTAAAATTTTATCGGAAAGTAGAAACATCACTGAATAAACAATATTCTTCTAAAACTTCCCGTTTTTTAAAACAAACAAAACTTTCAAGATTTCACTAAAAAGCAATTAAATCAATATTCCCCGAAATCTAAACTTTTCACCAATAAATCTCTATTTCACCAAAATGTGGATATTTTTCCAAATGAATGAATTATTCCAAAAAATATTAGTTTTCGCCAAAACTTTGATTGATAATTAATTCCCTTATACCATAAAAATAACTAAGTTAATTCCCAACATTGATGCTGCGAAAAAAACTTCTACTGGCAGCCCTTAACAATATAAAAATATATTTAACATTTGCTTTTGGTTTCCAAAATGTTTGCTGTTACTATTTTCTTAAGATTTATGATCAATAGTTTTGCATATTTAATTTCTTTAATCTGAAATTTGTTTCTTTTATTATTCATATCCCATAAATAAACAAACCCAAATAAACTTTTGTTTTATTGTTAAGATTTAGTATTTTATATGAACTATTTTGTTTGCAAAATTTTCTATTAAAAGATCTTAGATTTCAAATTTAATATTCACGAGCCAAAAAGGCAAGCAACCATATTAACCTGTGTATCGAACTTTACTTTGTTTAACTTTATTTTTTAACATAGATTTTACTGCCGTAAAACAAAAAATTTAATAATTAATTGTCTATTTAAAACTAATATTGTTTAAATATACACATATGTAATTTCGTTATTTCTTTTTGTTTATTAATTGATTGCTAATAATTTATTTTCAATTTATGCTGCTCTAAATTTTATATTTTTGAAAAAGAAGCTTGTATTTGAAATATTTAAGCAAATTTATCTTGAATTCTATTGGTGGAAGATGAAAAACAGCAGTTCGTATAAAATGTTGCTGCTCTTCTTTTGCGGTATTTCGTTGAAATTTTTGTATGTTTTGGGCCATAAATTAATCAACGCAATATCAAAAAAAAAACAGAAGTAGATATTATTAAGATCTCGTTGTGATTTGATTTTACGTTTTACTAACCAGTTTAATGTGGTGCTACTGGTTTATATTCAATTTGTTAAAAATACTGCAATTAGAAACACACACTGACACTAAATCAAACCTCCGAAACACCATAATGTATAGGGTGTTTTTTCTATTGAACAAACAAAAAAACATAATGGGAATGTCAGACATTCAAAATGTATAATGTGTTAAATTAAACGATGTACGAGTATATGAAATCGTATTGTCGGAGATAGTCTCTTTAATGACATAGTATAGTATCTACACCTGCTAACTCCCTCGTTGTCGTCATTAAAAACAAAAAATCAAATATACGATATTGTGGAATTACCTTATCCATCTGACTTTTGCTTTTTTAACTGTCTTTTGTTTTGAGACTAACCATTTCCACAACTTTTACTATTTTTTTTTTTTTGTTCTGTTTTAAACAAATATATCCAATTTTCCAAGACTTTGTTGACGGTTTTAGATTATATATCACGCACAAGAGAAAAAGTGGAAAGATATCAAACCGCAATTCTAAAAATGAGAGTTTATATCTCTAAGACGGTTGATACCACCTAAAACCAAAGATTATACAAATTAATATTTTCCATTCCAGTTCATGGCTCTGTAGCACTTGCCGTTGATTGAAACGGAGTTTTATGGAAATAAAAAGACTCATTTTGGTCTGCGGAAGTATGATACTGACTGGCAGTCAGTATTTCAGAGACAAAAGGTCAATCAGTCTCCAAATAACATATAATTTAAATTAAAATTATTTTTGAACCACCCGGTATTTCTAAGTAATTATCCACTTTCTGGATATTTGCTTAGGATTTTGCAACATTTGTTTCATATAAATTTCTATTGTTATAAAATTCTGTAGTTATTCTGTAAAGTTAGCGGTTTAAAAAATAAAAGGTGATGCCAATTTCGCAGTATGATTTCTATGCGTTATGAGACAAAAATAATATTATTTAAAAAATTCCAAATATAATTTTTATAAGTAATAGCATGCGCACGGTGCATAAATACGATTTTCGTATTTTTAATTTTTTCAATTTTTATTTTTGTTTTTCAGAAACTCTTTTTGATACATTATGAATGGTATCCAATAGAAACCCTTAATGTAGAAAATAGAAAGAAAAAGAAAAGTAAAGTTTTTTAATTTTTTAAATTTAAAATGGTTACTATGTTTTTTGTTTAGAAATTTTGGATTTTTTCTTGATTTCTAGATTTAATAAACTTCTCATTTGGTTTATTAAATTTTGAGCATAAAAATCTGGGTTTTTATTCGGAAAATTTAAAAAAGTCCACTGACGATCTGGGTAAGCACCAGTGAAATAGCTATATGCTATATGGATATGCTTTCCAATAGTAATCTTTTTGGATTACTATATAATAATAAATTTAAAAAGAGGAATTATGCATTATGAGAAATAAATAATATTATTTAAAAAATTCCAAATATAATTTTTAAAAGTTAAACTCAAAAATTAAAAGATGTGAGATGGGTGACCTAATGTCACTTATAAACCTTTATATTTAAACTATTATTGACAAAGAAATTAAGACATATTCTCTGCGTACTGCGTTCCTCTATAACAGTAAGTATAAATATGAAGTCAGAAGTGTGTAGTGTATTATTATAGTGTATTCCATTAAAGACGTGATTACATATACATCAAATTTACACGGAGTATATGTAGTCAAAACAAAATTTAAATTTAAAGGGTGACCCACTAAAGACATCATTTTGACATCATTTTGGGTTTATCTATCGAACAAACATGTCTGTGAGTTTTACACAGATATCACTTAATAAATAAAAATATGAATTTAAGGCTGTCCCCAAAGGCTGCATCCTTTAAACTGCAATAGGTAGAAAATTGAAATTTATACAGAGTGAATAAATCTATATGCACTTTCAGAAGTATAAAAATTAACTTCAAATAAAAATGTGTCAAGATGGAAAATGTGATTTCGACGTATTTATATGCTTTTATATTTTAAACTGTTATACACAGATACTTTCTATTTCTACTAGAACAACATATGTCTATAGTAATTAAACAATTAAAGCGTTTCCCCCTATAAGACATAATTTTGTCTCATATGGTTTTATTAAAGCGTTATTAACATAAAAAAGTATATAGGCGGTCTCATACAAGGTGTATAATGTCACTACTTAAGGTTTTTTTGAAAATGAATGCCTACAGATTGCTTGCTTTAAGTTTTATTTTATATTCGCTACCGGTCGGCAAGTCTGACTCTGTTTTATATATATATATATATATATATATATATATATATATATATATATATATATATATATATATATATATATATATATATATATATTCTGACTATAATTATCTGCACTACCACCATAATTTATAAAACATAAGTCATGTATATACTTATTTTAATGTAGGGGGAATATCGAAGAATACCACTTCCTTAACGGGTCCCTTTTCGTCACCGAAATCTAATTACAGAAATCTTACCCTCAGAGAGTCACTTGCTACAACCAGCCTTTAATCTTGACTTTAGAGATTTCAAATTGTCGACTGGTAACTTTCGGCCATTTTTCTCATCACGCAGTCTTTAGTAATTACTAGCATATATTCCAGACTCAGGTCCCCCTGGCATTCACATTTAACTAGCTTTTACCAGTGGTCCGAAGTCTTATGCTATCCAGTGCCGAACATTCAAACACAATGTGCGCTGCCGTCTCAGCATTCTCCAGACACAGTCTCCAAATATCATTTTCTTCGATTTTCATCTTGGCTAGATGATACTTGATGTTTCCATGACCTGTCATCAAAGCAGTTATCCAGCTTAGAGTACTTCTATTATATCTGAGTACCTTACTGGCCTTCCTGCCATTCGAGCCTGCCATCATGTAGTGGTTTAACAGAGGCATATCTGTTTTAAAACACATTCCAACACTAGTTTGCAGTACATGTTCAACTGTCTCATATGTTTTATAACCGACTGGTTGTAGTACCTGCATCCAACATTCCAACTCATGCCGCAGCCCAATCAATTCTGCCTAGTAAACGGAGATGTACTCCCCCAAACGCAGACTAAAGCACAAGTTTAGTTCAGCTGTGTATACAACTGCTCCTGCTCAACCGTCCATAAAGATGCTGATGTCGATCTCCATACATAAATTGTGTATAACGCTTTCCGCAATGAGTGTCCGATGCAGTCTTTCTACTATCTTTCTTCTACTCATGCGTTCTATCGGCATTTGAGATTCCTTCATCTCCCTATTAACTATACCCGATGTTCGGCCCAAAGCTATGCCAAATGGCATCGGTCTTCATACGCAAAGCGTTTGACCTAATGAATAATTCTAACGGTAGCAATCCCAACATCGCCTCAATTGACTGTGTATCTACAGACTTGGTCTTATCAGAAAATCATTATATATATCTAGTAGCAATTCTCTGTATGCTTCGCTACCTCCGTCACCAAAGAATAAAACAAACATATGTAGTTAAAAGAGCATGGCCCAATGGGCCATTTCGACTTCGGCAGCTTTAGTATTGTTTAAAATTGCTGTGTCAGATTATTTATTTTCTATTATCCCAACGACCAGCTAGTTGCTTTAATAATCATCTTGCTGTAGTTAGTTTTTTTCTTAAAATCCAAACAACTAAAAAACTACACTATACAATCTACTCGTATGTGGAGACATGAATATTCCCTAGTCACATTTGTGTTTAAGAATTTGATCTTAATTAATAAATCAATAAAGTTTCAATTTATGTTACCGTTTTCTATTTTCTCTAATTTATATCTTTAGTAATTACTTATGTCGCCGTTGGGTTGGCTTCTTTTTTTAAATTTAAGTAATAAAACCTGTTGTTATTTTTAAGCTTTCTGTGCTGATTAGTTCGTTATAAAGAATTAATCAAAGTTGTCATTTCTAATAAAATGCTGTTAATTAGTAGCAAATGACTTTTTTATGTAAAAATCAAGTTTTAAAGTTTAAATTTAGATGTTGAGTCTTTTTGAAATATAGCGAAACTAAAGGTTTAGCCAATGTTGAAAAAGAAATAAAACCAAAAAAATAATGGATTCTTTATTGCTGATCCGACTTGCGGGATAAACTGCACATGCAGATGCTAGTTAATTATTTGCGTCTATAGATTTCAAAATCGAAATATGAATATGTTTTGCATTTGGAAATTTCTTTTTATAACCTTCACCACAGGTGGAAGAGGTCATATGTATATAAGTTTGTCATTCCGTGTGTAATTTATACAATATTAATTTCCGAATCCATTAAGTAAATAAATACTGGGTCCTTATGCACAGAGTAGTTAATTAAGCGAGGCCCGTTTATCCGTCTGTGTTCGGATTGAAAGCAACTATGCTAAGGCACCAGAAGAAATAGAGAAAGTTAAAGCCCACCAATCTGCTAGGCATAGTTTCGAAAATTTCACAAAAGCAATTCAGCAACATCAGACCCTTCCATTCGAGGCTGTGAGCAAGAAACCACACCTACCTATATTTTTTTTTTATCAGTTGTAATGGCTGTCTTTTGCCATTTTTTAACTAAATATTAGACCAAAACCAGTAGATCGCATAAAGTGCATATGGATCTCGGGGGATCAATAACCCCTTGTGAAGGGAGATTTTTGTTTGTTTATAGGTTGGTAGAGTTTTTCTGCTTTAATTCGTATTAAAGGCCTTTATAGAAGCAATACACATAGAGGTAGCCAATAGTGGCTGCCCACTGTTAACCAGATCAAAAGATAATTTTCAAAAAAAAATTCATCTGTATGTAAAATAATAGCTCGACTAATAAAATTTTCTAATATTCAATATTAAAAATCGCAAAGCAACGCCCAATTATGTTTACCCAACAAAGTTACATCTGATACTAGATTAGTATTAACTAAAAACGGATGTTGGAAGAAAACAAATAAAAACAAAAAGTAGCTTTCATTGCTAACCGAAGGTTGGCTGAAGCAACAACAAATATAAGGTGGTAAATATTAAAGTAAAAATATTAAACAAGAGGAAAGCTTTAGGTAGTGGTAGACTTTGTTCTCACCAACTGACGATTGATGATTGAATACAGTTTTCTCGTATTCCATTATCTCACTCTCGTAACACTACCCAAAGTAGATAGATACGAAGAGTGCTGATGACGGACGTACATAGCTGTCTAGAAAATGTGTATTCCGCTCTGCTGATGTCTGCAAATTAAATTTTCCCAATTTTTTATCAATAATATCTCCTAACTTGTATTTTAATTTATTCTTACTTAGAGAGAAGAAAAACGAACTTAAGGTTGATTTAAAATTTCATCTGTATATAAAATTAATAGTTCG
The DNA here is from genome assembly GCA_949628195.1 of Phasia obesa. NCBI lineage: Eukaryota > Metazoa > Arthropoda > Insecta > Diptera > Tachinidae > Phasia > Phasia obesa. Next base: position 119,389,336 of record OX451218.1, read on the forward strand.
AAATTTCAAATAAACAAAAAAAATTTTTCCAAAGAACTTTCCATAAAAAGTTTATAAATTTTATTTTAGCCAAAAATTCAAAAACAAATTTTACAAAATATTTAAAAAATAATCAAAAAAAAAAAAATGTTTAAAAACATTTTTACTAAAAATTTTTAGAAAAAATTTCTAATTATTTTCCAAAAAAAGTTTAAAAAAAAATTGTAAAAAAAATTTTAAAAAATTTCCAAAATATATTCGAAAACATTTTTTACTAAAATGTTCAATAAAATCCTTGCAAAGATTTTCTATAAAATTTTTAAATAGTTAGGCATTTTATGTGACGATATATACCATATTGAAACAAAGCTAAGTTCTTTTTTTAATGATTTTTGTCTCTTAAATGACAGCAATTTTGTACCTATATCTGTAAAAATAAAATCACCATGGTCAAGCGTATAGAAGATTCGGCACGGCCGAATATAGTACTCTTTCTTCTTTTTTCTTAAAATGATTGCATCAAATTCATAAATTTGGCATAAGTAAAATATTTTGTTTTAATATAAAAATAAAATAACATGTATAATGTAACAACTCTTTACAGAAGCATATCATAACACTTGACACATACATTCTTGCATACATAATTTATTTGCATTTCTCATTTTTCTTCCTTTGTTGTTGAAATAAAAAATCAAAGTTCAAGTATGTTTTTGTAAATATACAAATAACTACAATTTTTACATTGACATCAACTGACAATAAAAAATAAAACTCAGTTGACACCAACACCAGCTCATTCCTTCACCCAGTATCTTACACCTCCCACCATCCCTTAACATTAAACTTTAGCTCGATTACATAAGTTGAGAATCTTTCGGTGTTTTCTGTTTCTTTTTTACCATTTCATTTTTAAACTGATTTTAAACAGGTGGGAATTCTATCAATACAGGTGACATACGATTCCATAACTAAACAGAGTGAGTATTTCCAGCCATAGACGAGGGTGAATGAAAACAAAACGTCCACACTTTTATATAAACAAGACTGACAAAAAATATATAAAAAGTAGACAGAAAAAGAAAAAAAAAAATAAACCAAAAATATTTGTGTGTAGGTTGTGCTGAATCAAAAAGAGCCTTCAAGGATTTTACCATTTTTTTAAAAAAATATTCTTGTTGTTGTTGCTGATGATGTTGATGCTATTGATGATTTTACAACAAACAATGTATTACAAAAACTTTAGGTTAAACTCAGTAAGACTCTGGTTTAAACTCCTTTCATTGTTACAAATCCATTCAGTATCGTTTTCTCCTTTGAGGTATTTCTTTATAAATACGAGGGTATTTGAGAAAATCTTGTTGAAATTTCGTTTTAGATATTATATGGTTGGGTTTTAAGTTGCAACTTATCTACGAAAATGTTTAAAAGGGTAAAGGAAACTTTGTTAGAGTAAAACACAATACTTCTTAAAGTTTATCTTATATAAGGAATAACCATGACGTAAGTTATAAGTTAAAAGTCATCCTATAGGGCTTAAATGAAATTGTTTTAAAGTGACTTTATAATACTGCATGACAAATAATCTCAGAGTGTAGGTATCTAACTCTCTGATACTTTTCGGATAAGAGAGTTTTTTTGTCTTGATCTACTGCGGATATCCTTAAAAAATTCCACACAGCCATAGCACTATAGGAAATTTTACCCAGTTTTTTGGCCAAAAGTTAAAAACAAAATTTTTGTTAAGTGTATTTTTTTTTTGCTTTAATGTAAAAAACAATAACTAAGTAATAATCTCTATTTAAATTTTTCGAAAGAATTGACTGACTGTTACTTTATCACATGTTTTGCTTGCAATTTGTTAATTACTTATCAAAAAACGATTCAGTGCAGTGAAATTTGTGATAGTTTATAACAAAAGTTTTCATAATAATAATTTATAATTTGCAAAAAATAAATAATAGAATATAATGTCGAAGGTGAGTACTTTAATGATATATAGTGAAATGTTGGTAAACTCATCTATTAGATCGATTAAATTGGTAAAATTAAAGTGACCTTAAGATGAACTTATGGAATTATGAATTGGAATTTTATTTTGACTTCCAAAAAATGCTAGCACATGCTAGCCATAAAACCATGATATTTCTCTAGGAAAATCAATTACCTTCCGGATTTTATCAATTTAAACTGCGGATATCTGCAAAATTAAAAAAAAAAACGTGTTTTTCCAGGTGATTACTGCGTGTTAAAATCAGAGTTATTCAATACATAGCGAGACAAACACAACGTAGTTGACGAATTGGAACTCGGAAATCAAATTTTTGAATAAAATACTTTGAAAGCTTAACTTTGTTTGTTACTTATTTAAATTGGTAAGCTAAAGTTTAAATTGGTAAGCTAAAGTTTTACTGTAAGAGTACACTCGAAAAAAACAATTTGTACAAAAAAAATTTTAGAACACCAGAGAATCTATCAAAGATCTAAAAAATCTTGGATACGGAAACCTATAACCCTGGAAACCCCTTTGGAACTAATTCCTAGTTAATGTTTAAGATAACTTTACTAACGTTTTTTTTGAGTGTATGCAAAACTTTAAAGATCCCTTCCTCCATCTTAATAGGGTGTCCCGTAACGTATTATTCCCGTACATATGTTTATTTCTTAAACTGTAGGTTTCATGCACTTAAAATTTGCACACAGTAATTAAAACTACAATAAAAATAAAAAAATAAACCTAAAAATTAAAGGGTGTTCCGATGGTGACGTGACTTGCATGTATATGGCCTAAGTTATAAACCAGAACCAGGCTATGGTCGCTATAGCAACAAATACTACTTATAGGGTGCTCCGAAAGTGACATGTCTTTATTTATTGAGCTTTATTGTAATTAAAAGTATATTCGACATATAAACAAGTATAAAAAACTAAACCTAAAAATTAAAGGGTGTTCCGACAGTGACGTGATTTGCATGTGAATGGCCTAAGTTATGAACCAGAATAGGCAGACTCTTGAAATTTTTACAAAAGGTGTATTGTCACGGCAGCTATAACAATTACTACAAATTAAAGGGTGTTCCGACAATGATATGTTTTTCGTATATATTGCCTTACTTTTTCAATCGTAAATTATAGAAAGGGAATTGCTATGGCCGCTATAACTATTACTAAAATTAAAGGGTTCCACAGCGTCATTTTTTTAATAGGTGGGCTCTTGATATTTTTATAGATTATGTGTATATTTTGATGGCAGCTATTAGAACAATTACTAAAAATCAAAGGGTTTAGTGAAAGTAGCACAAACTTACTTGTGTATGTAGCCTTATTTTTAAACCGGAATGAGAAGACTATTTACTACTTTAAATCTTAAATTAAAGGGTATTTCGATAGTGAGACGATTTTGCTATGATCTTATGTTTGAACAGTAATAAGCTTAAAATTAAAACTCACATATATTATAGTTTTCAATATCTTCTATAACAACAAGTAACGAAAATAAAATTAACAAAAATAAAAGGGTGTTCCCTACATTTCGCTGTTATAGGCAGATACTTGATATTTCCACAGGGTATACTACTTATAGTACTTTTCTCTAGTATAAAAAAATAATTAAAAATAAAAGGGTCCCCGTAATGCCTGTAGAAATTAACAAAATAGTACGCAACCCTACGTACCACAGAGAGTATTTTGCCAATCTAGCCGGACATTAGGCCAAAAATTAATTTTGAGAAATGTAAAAATTTAAGTAAGCAGCTCGACAGACAACAAAATTCTGCATCGTACAGAGAATTTTCAAGGCGTTTGCTTGAGATTTGTTGTTTTGCGATACTGTTAAAGTCAGAAAAGTTGAGTAAATCGCATACGTTTTTATTGACTTTAAACGATTTTGAGAGGTTTGCAATATATTTTTTGGTGGCTAAACGAATAAAGATTTTGTATTGATTTTTGTTTTATGTGAAAGGGTTTTTTTAGTAGCTACTTATGTTAATTTTTAGAATTTTTTTTTTGTTTTTTTGAATTTGAATGATAAAAAATTTCGTTCAAAATTAAAAAAAGGTTTTTTTGTAAAATTTTTGGTAAAAAAAAGTGAAAAGCTTTTTAAGAGTGATTTCCATCGCGATCCTAAAAATGATATATATCACTACAAAATTTACGATCTCTTCTTTTATGCTGTAAAAAAAAAACATTTCGCATATTTGCGCCATTTTTTTCGATTTTTTGAAAATTTTACCTTTTTATGTTTTTTCTTAACTTGGATAGGTAAATACGAGTAAGAAACCCTTGTATATTCATAAAATGTTTTGGTTTTTAATAACTGAAGGTAGATGTTTTTTATTTAAATTATTACATCTAACACTATTATTACCTCTACAAAAAACAATTTAAATATCAAAAGAGATAAAGACGTAGATGCCCTTTCTTTCGGACTATCTACTCTACCTGTCATATAAACTGCCAGTGAAAAAATGGCAAATAAAATCTGATGCGGACAAAGCCATTGTTAACGCGAGGAAAAAAATATCCAAGAAAAATTTAGAAGTGAATTAGGGCTAGTAGTGGGTGTACCGAAAGCTGGGTTTGGAAACACCAAAGATGGTAACACTAGCAGAAGATTTTTTCCAATCCTGAATTAGCTGCAGAAATAACTGTACTTAACGCTGAAGAGGATTCCGATTCGGAAGAGGTCTTTGAAGAATCCGACGAAGAAGAACCATGGCACTAATCATCGCCTTAGTGCAAAGGAGAAGTTTTTTTAAATAAATTAATTGTTATAATTTTAAATAAAATTTATCGTTACAATCATAAATAAGTTATTACTATAAATAAATTAATTATTTTCCGATAAATAAAATACTATAAAAAAGTAACAAATTAGAAAAATATTTTTTTAATAATATTCTTGGGAGGCGGGGATTGGTTATTCATTGGAAAGCTTAAAAATGAATATTCTTAGGAAATTGGAAAAAAAATAAAAAAATTAAAAAAAAAATAAGAAAGTAAAATTTTTTTTTTCACAGGGACGCTTTGGGGGTGGGATTGCAGGAATACCTCCCCCTGCCCATAAAACTAAATTTTTATGGTTTTAAGAATTATGTGATCTATTTCTTTTAATAATTGCATTATTTTTTCAAATAATTTTTTATTTCACCGCCCACAAAAAGGCGCGGGATTAAAAATGGCATTTAAGAATCTCTTGAGTCCAAATTTAAATTTTTTAACATTCTTTGACCTTAAAAGTTGTATTTGCTAAACAAAATGACGGGAAAATCAAAAAAAAACTTGCATTTTTCAGAGTTATTATTAGTTCTTCCAAGGGGAACTTTTTCTCCTTGATCCGATTTTTCCTATTTTATAGCATTGACAGCCTATGACCATAACAGATTTTTCTGCAAAGTTTCATTAATCTAGGGGCACTCACTACACATTTAGAGCCAAAGCTTAAAAAAAAGTAATGTCCGGCTAGATTGGCAAAATACCCCTATGTCCGACTCCCACTTGACTGTTTTATTTTATAGAACTTAATTTTTTTATAAGGATCGAGGCGCAAAAATGGTGTAATTATTTTCCAAAATTATTCTCCTCTAACTCCGACTTTTTAGAGCAGACAGACATACAAACAAACACACTTACAAATATTTCTATAATACAGGGCAGTTTAATTACTCCATAATTGAGCAAGCTACACCTATAAATTAGTTTCGACACTGAAAGCAGGCAAGTGAAATTCATGTGCTGATTAAACATTAACTTTTAAAAACTTCATTAAAATCAAAGAAAGCGTTGATGAGTGCTATGGAAACTGTGCACCATCAATTACAAAGGTTAAGAAGTGGTTTATTTATTAGGTTTTATGCATAAATATTTGGATAACAAAAAGCTATTCGCGCTATTCGGACTGGGCTACGAACTGCTACCCCATTCAAAGTACTATCAAGAATTAGCTACTAGTGACTATTTCATGTTTCCAAATTTGAAGTATTGAGCGGGTGGTAAGAGATTTGGGTCAAGTGAAGACGTCACTATTGAAAGCGTTTGGTGGCCCTTAGTTATCTTATTATTTGGAGGGAACAAAAAACGAAGGTGCTGCAAAAACGCTTTTAGCCGAAAAAAAAATTTTTCCGAAAAGTCACAGAATTATCAGAATTTTACTTTCGAATAAAACTTTTTGTACATGTTTGATGTATGTAGCAACTCTCCCGAACTATCATGAAGTTAAACTGTTAGAAGTTTTATCTGTAAGATATAATTCTGTTATCATGGATGTCAAGAGGGACTTTGGTTTATTGAGACTATGGCATGGAACTTTGTTGTGATTGTCGTTAACAAAATCTACCAACATTTTGGAAGGAGCTTTAATTCAATGTGGATGCACATTTCAACTATTTGCGATATAAGTTTCTAATAGATTCCGATTTTAACGAATGGCCATTGTGATTAAAATTATGTTTTCAACTTTCAAGATAACAAAAAAACAGCAAACAGCATTAAAACTCAGTGATCTTTTTCAAGATCTCTACTTCTTTAAAACCATATTACGACTTTGAAAACTGTCCTCGTTAATTTTTTTCCTATGTATGGCATAGCATAGATGAATTACAAATATCTTCAAATTATGTAAAAATAAACAATCATCTACAAATGTATTTGAAAGAAAAAATCCTTCAAAATAAGAAGAATAAAGTGAAGAAAAATAATATGATATGACGACGAAACAACAAAAAAATTTATCTCAAAGAACATTTTAACTCATATTACTTCTTGTATTGCCTTCTGTTTGCTACAGAACAGAATGTTGTAATTTGGCAAATAACAACTAAAAATACAAAAAACTAGACTAGAGTGTTACATAGAACTTATAAAGTCGAAGACAGTCATTTAGAAAGACAGTCAATATGTAATTTATTTTTTGTTGTATATGTAGCATCGGTTTTGTTGCAGTTGTTATTTTGCAAACATCATTTCGATGTGTAAAAGTACTTGTTAGAAAAATATTACATAAATGAAAATAACATCTGCAAAAAATGTTCAATTTAGCTATTGATAATACAAAGAAAATATTTAAATGTAGGATATGAATATTATAAAATTATATATTTAATAACAAAGAACATTTATTTTTAAATTCACAATGATACAGGAAATTTTTCTTAAATATTTGTAGCGCTTCTATGCCATTCAAATATTTATACAAATAAATCAAATTTTTGAGAGAGAGAGAGAGCGAACAGACATGAATATATTTTGAGTTTGCGGTAATTATCTTCTAAATGTAAATATAAATTGTTCAACATATCCCGGATGTAAATAATATATAATATAGTACCGAAATGCTCACTCACTTCTCATTCCTTTCGAGTATGTACATTTTAGTTTTTTTTCCGCTTCTTTTCATCCATCTAAGAGAGACTAGAATATATATCTTGTGTTTGTTCATTTATGAGTGAGAATATTTATTTTTTTTTTCTTTTCTATTCAAAAGTGAATAAAGGAGAAAATAATTTGCTTTTCGCGCAAGTGTTAATATATGAGAATTTACAATTAGCATTCGCATAATTGTATTGTCTGCAAGTATATTATATAATGTTCAACTGCCGGCGTATGCAGAAACAAAGTTTCATAAATGAACACTCATAAATGAAAAATCTCCTAAATGAAATGATGATATTTTATCATTATTCACACTTGAATAATAAGAATATTTATTTATGTATGTTAATAAAATAGTTATGCCTAGTTAGTTTGTGTTGTTCTTTTATAAATGTGAAAAATAAATATAAAATTTTAGAAATCTCATTTGTAAGAAATATCATAAATGTTTATATTTTAATGTTCATAAATGAAAATTTTGAACCCGGATATATAATAACAGAAGAGCCCAGATCTAAGTTATTGTTGGCAGATTTGGTTCAACATCTAATTCTTTCAAAATAAAATATTTCTGTTTATTTTTTTTAATTTAGAATTGTAATTTTGATTAGCGTTTTTTTTTTGGTTTAGTAGGATTGGGCTTTGGTCCCAAGCACGACTAATTTTGTTTAAAATGAAACTGATAAAATTCCGAAAAATGACCAGATAGTGTCTGTGGACATATCGGTTAAAAACTCGTTATATTTAAAAGTATTTTTATTTAGCGCACAAATATTTGTTGATATGATTTTTATATTAAATACTCTAATATTGAGTCACATGTTGTTTTTATTGATAGGGTCCGAAAAAATTAATAGGACCCAACACTCAAAAAGATGATTTGATAAAAAGTTTTTTTATTCAGTTTTGTATTACAAAACTAACGTTACAAAGATGTGCAGAAAAAAATATTGTTTTTCTAAGACTTTTGAATTCATAAATCAAAAATTTCGGACCTTGGACCAGAAAAATTATTTGGTGCACAAGGGAGCTACGAGGCACATATAAAATGTGAAAGAGGAGTGTAGGGGAAGGTTTGGACTACAAAACGGTGCAAGATGTCTTTGGCGTGGTTTGATGACTAGGAGTTATTCTCTATTAAGTAAGATATTAAAGCAATTATAATCTTTAAAAAATTTAAAAATTGTGGGAAGAAACTAGGACTATACTTTTTATCACAATAAGCTATTGTTGCTAAAAAATAAAATTAAATACAGCTACATAAGTATAAAAAAATTCATTTTTCATCAAAATCTTTAAAAACTAAGACTCAACTTTACCATACCCAATGGAAACAGATATTTTTATGAATATATTACATAAAGAATAAAAGTTCTAAGTTTATTTCAATCGAAAATTTTATTTTTTTCGGTTTGGGGTGTTACGGAAACTACCTTTGCCCCTTCCCGATTATCCCCAAAATTTATACAGCTCTACATCTCAATATACCAAAGGCACATACTAAATTTTATGTTGATATGTTAAACGGTATGACGTGTACAAACTCGACAAAAATAGTCACATACACACCCAACAGACATGATCAAAATAGTAAAAATGGATTCAGGAGCCCTCATAACGTATAAGTCACTCAAAATCCCGACCTAGATTTTTTTCATGATTACCATACTTTACCTTATACTACGTATGATAAAGTAAAAAAGTTATAGTCATTAACAAATTTGAATTATCTTAGAATTTTTTTAATTTTAGCAAAAACAGAGAAAGAATATTTTAGATCAACCATTATTTGTGGTGATGTAGTTGAAATAGAGTAGTGATTTTTTGGGCTCCTGAGGTACAATGGTATTTACTTTCAAACGAGAAATACGGGTATAACTTTGATCTTAGTAACCATAAACAATTTTTTGGTCGCCTTATAGAAATATGAGCCGCAGGGTGCGCTGAGATTTTATTTTCTTGTCGGTTTTTACTATTTTCCTATAATTTGTCTATTACTCTTATCACTGCCTCCCTGTGTTCGAATATTGTACCCCCAGTTAACTTCAATAAAGGCATTTATTATGTATAATTTGTAGATTTTTTTTACTCGATCATTATAAATTTTTAAAATTTTTTGAATGGAAGTCATTTCGACTTCCACAGGTTTCTGTAAATGTTTCCGTTGAAATTTTAAGACTCCCAGTGTAAAATTGCAATCTTAAATTGTTGTTCGCAGGCTGATAGTAGGACACCCACAGAACTTATAGATTTCTTGGACAGTCCTTCAGTTACACAGTTGTCGGTATTGTTACTGCATATAAGAATACAGATGACAGTGATTATCGTACGTCGGGCTGAACGATTATAAAAATTATAGATTAATTATTAAAGATTATAAACACCCCACAAAACATCATTTTTGAGGTCTTTAGAAATAGTTGCCCTATTCACAAGCCCACTAGTACGTGCTAAGTGCTAACAAAATACAACGGTGCTAGCTGTGTTGTTGGTAATTTTCATGCAAACATGCGATACAATACTTAGTACTTTTTTTCATATGTTTTTCAAATGTTGTATTTTAATTTAAATTTTTAATTTTTTTTAATTTTAAGCTACAAGTCAATGCGTAGTTGGATCCTTTCGCCAATTGTGTGAAAAACATCGTCATTTTTTATAAGGTTGAATATATAGGCAAATTCCTCTGGCCGTAGTCGTATCATATGAAGAAATCTGTTTTCATCAAAATATCTTAAAACCCGATTATGCCATAATGATGATTTTGGTAACCCTAAATGTATACTTCTGCGACTGGAGAGCAAGTACATTAGGTTCATCCTAAAAATGTTTTGAATTTCATCCTCATCTTCTTCGTCACCCGTATTAATTTTTTTCATTTAAAATATGTAAACAAAATATGTAAACTTGAGTCAACCATTAATATATCGAAACTATATTTTTCTTCTTCTTATTTAGTTTTTGACGTATGAAGTATAATGTACAATGGCACATTGATACAATGGTTTTTCACAAAGAAGTAAAGAAAAGGTAGTATGCAATACTACCTACACCTTACCAGAGCTTGTGAATAGGGCAAGTATGTATTTGAAAATAATAAATTAATAAGTTCACGTATGTTTTTACACTAAACCGATTTAATTATAGTACAAATTTGCATTATAGTTCATTTTGGTAATACAATTTTTTTTAAATAATATAACAGTAAAAATAATATAAAATATAAACCTTAGTTATTTTTTATATGAATTTTAATTTTATTTAAAGTATTTTTAAATGAATTAATTAATTATTTAGGCTTTAGTTCTTTAGTTATTTATAACCATCTATGGGTTTTAATTTGGTTTTCAACCAGGTTCTTCCATTCCGTTGTGTGGTAATTTTGTTTTGTTTTCTTGATGCGTATTTTTACTTGGCTTGCAACAGGTACTTTCATTCAATTGTTTAATTTGTTTTTGTAAAATTATAGCTTTTCATCCAGTTGTGCAATTTTATCCTTTGATTTTTCAGCCATTTTAATGTGTTTTGTTTTCAATTGCACAGGTGCTTCACACAATAGTTAATTTTTTTTTTACACATCCATAAATGTAATCTTAAATATTTCGCACCAGTAATTGATAATAAACATAAAATACAATTACACATGTGTAGTTAACAACACTAAACGAAAGCCTGTGGCTAATGGAGATAACCACAAGAAACCTTATCACGATGCAGCTAATGGTGGTAAACCATTAATTAGCCAATGCAAAAGTTAGAACGAACGAAAAAGCTCTGGAGACTAGGAACACAGAAACAGGGCTGACCGCCCTTAAGAAATAATAGCGGTTACTCGTGATTTGTTGTGTCAACCCAGAGCTGCATAAATTCAGAAACAAAATATGTTTAGTACACTTTGAGCAGAAATAGTATAAGTAAAGAACCCGGTTGGAACAATTTCAAAATTTCATTTAAGATCCTTCAACTTTAAAGATTAATACTTTTAATATTTTCCTGTGGGTTTCAAATTAATTTTGTTTTATCTACGTACATATTCATCTACACATTCATCTAACTCGTTTCCTAACATGTGCCCATAAAAAGTATAGAAAATTGCTTTTAACAATTTTATTAATTTTTTTTTATGTTTTTATTTGTATAGACAAACAAAATAAAATGACTGAAAGATGTCAGGAAAGATTCATTTCAATATTGCAATTGGTCTTTGACGTTAAAAGAAAATTGAAATTTGCACATGTTCTTATATAAGTATGTATGTATATGTATGTACTCTTAGTATGCTAAAAAATGTGTATATTACTATTACTAGTTGTTGATAGAAACTACAAAATAGTAAAAATTTTAAGCCAGGATGTTGTTTCTCTGAGGTGACATGATTTGACTTGGCGTTGTTCCCATTTGAGTAAAAAAATTTTTGTGTTTCTTGTTTTTGTTTTTGTATTCTAGTTTTTTGCTTGGATGCGTTTGTAGTTCGTTTGCATTTATTCTTTCCTATTACTTTTTGTCTTGTTTTTACAGTTCTATGTTGTTTTCCTTGTAATATTTATTTTGTATTATTTTTTTTCGCCTCATCTTATTGACAGTATCATCAGTAATCAACCACATTTTTTGCAAGTTAAAAAAATAGAAATACGAGTATTTTCTTGCAATCAACAACAACAACAGTATCAACTGTAACAATATCATCGTCATTATTATCATCATCCTGAACAATATTTACATGTCATCTTGGCTCTAGCATTGTAATACAACTGCAGATGCGTCAAAGAATTAATACTTGCGATAAAAAATGACTACTGATATCAAAGCAATTAAAACCATGCACTGAACTCTTGTTCGAAGTATTCTACATTTTTTATTGATTAAAAAATTATGGTTTACTTTTTATCTTCAAAATTGAAAGATATTATAAAGAAGATCTTTAGTTTTTACTTAAGAAAAAATTATAGAAAAAATATTTTAAAAATATGTGGAGGAGCCCGAAGTAATTAGTTGTATCGTTATTAATATTTTGAGAATATTAATAACTAAGCTGAATCCAATTCTTATCGCTAATGGATGTATTCCGAACCATCAATTCAACTTCAGAACAATTCAGATCCAACAAACACACAGCTAAGTAAATGTAATTAAAAAGACCTTTAAAGAAAAAAAATACTGTTCTGCGCTTTTTATCGACGTTTCTCAACATTCGAAGGCCTAATATTTCAAAAGAAGCTGAACTTGCCCGAAATCTTTTATAAGCTCTTAAGTGATTATTTTTACTAAAGAAGGTGATTTTTTAAGCTCGCCACAACTCATTGAAGCCGGATTTTCCCAATATAGTATTTTGGGACCAATTTTATATTTACTGTACACATCTGATATTTCATTAGCACCCTAGTCCACACATCAACATTTGCAGATGCCACAGCTTTTTTAAGTATTCATGAAAGCGCCTAAGTAGCATCACAATTTTTACGAGACAATAAACTCAAATTGAAAAAATGTCGGGCCTCGAAGAGAACCCGCGATTTTACTCACAGACCTTTTCTTCCAGATTTAGGCTCTAGGAACCCTAGCGTCTGGTGCCCCTATTTTCCCCGAGTGGACCGCGTCAAAGCAGCTTTCAGACGTAAAATACCTGGGTATACATCTTGACCGTCGCTTTATTTGGAAAAGCCACATAGATTTCAAGTTAACGCAAATGAAATTAAAAGCAGTACAACTAAATTGGCTTATTGGCAGAAACCCCACCCTGAGCTTAGATTGTAAACTTCTACGGTACAAGTCGATCCTCAAACCAATTTAGTGTTGTGGGATTCAATTGTGGGGCACTGCCTCAGCTATCAATGTTGGAAAAATCAAGGGTGCCAAAATAAGATACTACGATAATTGCATCTGCTCTCTGGTATATAAAAAATTCGAACATCCACAAAGACCTAAGCATGCAATCAGTTAAAGCAGAAATAGCGAAACATGCAGTCACATATCTAAAGAGGCTTGAATCTCATCCAAACCCTTTGGCGCATAACATGCTAAATGAACCTGGTTACATTCGACTAAAAAGAAGAGATACTGCTTTTTTTGGCTGTTCATTAGAAGGATGATCCGCAAATGATTGCAAAATCCGTGAAACAAAAGTATATTTTTTTTTATTTTAGACTTAAGATATGACTAATTATTGTTAGTTCAAAAATATTGAAGCTACAAAAAATAAATTATGAAAAATAAAGATATTAATATTTTATGCTATAGCCCCCATTGTGCTACGTAGTACTTTTTTAAACATGTGTAATTTTTGTTAACTGCCTCTTTATAAACGAGGGACTTTCGCTGTAAGAACTTGTTTATGCATCTGCTACAAGTAAATTATTGCTTTTGCTATATTTTATTTATCAATTTACATTTGCAATTTTTAATTACATTGGCAAGTACTTTTGCGTGTGATGCAATTTTGTTTTCTTGACTAACGAAATATCTCCTTTACATACAGTCCGTATTTAATACTCATTTTCTACTTCTCAGCTTTTGTTTTTATATAAATTATTTTTTTTATTTATTTCTAAATATTACAAGAAAAAAAACCTTAAAAAATAGAAATTTATGACGAATGGTTGATGTTGAACAAATGAAGAATTATTGTTGTCACTGTTTTTGCACGTTAGTGATAGTAACACAACCAACCCCACTCTTCGTTACTTATTACTTTGTTGCATATTGAGATTAAACAGGATAATATTACAAATATTTTTAAAATGTTTTTCATTCTGACCTTGTTTCTGGATGATGTTTACATTTAGAAAATTAAAAAATAAATAAAGCACAATGAAAAACCTGCAACAATTTTGAAACACAATTTGTAATTGTTTTTTTTTTTGCCTTTTTTCCATTTTTAATATTTGGTTGTAAATTTTACTGGCAGTTTTTGAACAGTGATCTATGTTATACAAACGTATATTTATGTAGACATGGATATGTTTGTGGAAACAGTGCGTGTAAATAAAAATTCAATGCGAGAATATTTCAACTCTTAAGGTTATTTTACACCGATTCGTTTTAATAATGGTTTATATTTCTTTACCGAATTTCTACGCTATTCCGTAAAAAAACAAAATTACAAACCTGACACTTTGCTTCAGTGGGAACAAAATCGAAGTATTTCTATGCCTAATCCACATTTGGTTCTAATTGAAATAGGTTAGCCCTTTTTAACCGACTTGAAAGAAGAAGGAGGTTATCAATTCGTCTGAATGTTGCTTTTTTATGTATGTAACCGCAGAACTCAGCCATTTCTGAACCGATTTTAAAATTGTTTTGCTGCCGTTTTAAAAAAAAAGTTGATTATATTAAAAATTAAAGGGTGTCCCCATACAACATACATATTTGTTACGTGTATTAAGAACCGTAAAAGGCACGAAATTAAAATTATAAAAAAACTGCGTGTCGCACAGCAGCAGAAATTAATACAAAAACAAATTTTAAATTCAAAGGGTGTCCCCATAGGTGACATAATTTGAGCTTTATGGGCCTATCTTTTGAACCGTTATAAATAAAACCTTGAAAATTTGACAGAATGTCGACTACTATGACCGTTGTAATAAAGTGTATAAATATACAAAATTTTAAATTAAAGGGTGCTCCAATAGCTCATTTAATTTGATGTTTATGGCCATACTTTTAAACAGTTCTATACAGACCGCTGAAAGTTACAAAGAACCTGTATTGCTTAGTCCGCTATAACAAAAAGTTTAAAATTTTAATTTGGAAATAAAAGGGTGTCCCAATAGTTAATGTAATTCTATGTATGTGGCAAAACTTTTGAACTGGAACAAGGAACCTCAAAGTCCACTATAGCAAGTATACAATTTCAATTTAGAAATTAAAGGGTGTCCCCATAAATTATATAATTTGGTCTATATGACCCTATCTTTTGAACCGTTAAACACAAAGACTTGAAAATTAGGCAGAATGTCCACTACTTTCTCTGGTATAATAACAAATATAAATATTTGGAATTATAATGTAGAGGGTGTTCCAATAGTTCATGTAATTTGATATATATGGCCTTACTTTTGCACCGTTATAGACAGATAGTTGAAATTTACAAAGAATCTTTGTGGCCAAGTCCTCTATAACAACAGGTCTTTAATTTAAAATTGTAAATTAAAGGGTGTCTCAATAGGTAATGTTTTTTCATATATATATGTGACCCTATGTTTGAAACGGGTATAGACAGAGGCTTGAATGGTGTCCCCATAAAAAACGGATGCTGGTGAAAATAGCTTAAAATTTGAACAGAACAGAAGAATTACTTACTTTTGCCATACGTAGTGTGTGCAAAAGTTTACTAATCGTAAAAAACATCGATTGGATTTCAACGGGTCTTGACGTTTTAAAGTCGCCTGAATCCATTTGTACTATTTTCGCGACGATTTCACTTTTTCTATTTTCGTCAAAAAATTTTTCGAGATTTTCTGATTACAAGAGGTATCAAAAACAGACTATTTGATGCAGCTTGCTCCTAAGTCGACGTTTGTCCAGTAATAGACAGTTAACGTAAGTAGTGCTGAATTGAAAGTCACTGCGATCATTATAAAAAAAATTATGGAATTATAACAGACCATCGTATTTGCGTTTAATGACTGTTTTTTAGCTACTTTTAACTCCTCTAACTCTACACAGCAAAGATTTTTTGAGCCAATTAAAGAATTAGTTTTAAATTAAAGTTGAATTATTTTTTTAATTGATTCAAATAGGCAAAAGAACTAAAATAATCCTAATTAAACAAATAATTGAATCAATTAAATTAAAATTTAAAGATTAAAATTTTAATCTGAAACCAATTTAAACATTTAACGGGTGAACATATTTTTTTCTGTGTAACCATACTTCAAGCATGTAGAACTTATTTTAATAAAACAACAATTTTTACGACCGCATCCGTAACACAAAATTTTTCAAAATTGTGTATTTTTAGCTATTTCTTTATGTGTTGATATAGATAAGAAAATATTGTTAATTGGTTTAAAATTATTTATGTCTTCATCCGACTTTATAAATAATTTATTCGAAAGCTTTGAAGGATTAAGGTCCTTATCACCAATGGAAATTTCGATACTAAAAATATGTTAGAAAATTTTTTATAATTTGTAATATTAATATAAAAAAATTATGATCCGCATTTAAGATAATTTATTCTAAATATGAAGCTATATAATCTGCAGTTAAAATTTCTGTATTTTAAAAGTAAATTACTTTTTTAACTGACATTACACTATGTTCATTTTTATTTTCTTTCATTTTTTTTTTCTTTTTTAAGATGGATATAAACAATATTTTCAAATTGAATCTTGTTTTCTTTATTGCTTTTTATGATTTTTGAAATGCTCTTTGATTGTTGTTTGAACCGAAAACAAAGTTAAGCCTCAAGATATTTTAGCTGAAATATTTTTCATTTCTATTTGGCTGTTCTTAAACAATATTTTATTATGAAGCAAAAATTCTTCAGCAATTTAAGACACTAGAAATGAATTGTAATATAAAAAAAAACGGTATGGTTAGTAAGAAGAAATCCTTTGCCTTGAAACGAAATACAATGAAGCCACAAACTACTTCTAATAATAATAAAATGTGCTGAACCATATTTAAATTGACTAAAGCTAAAACTTGTTTTAATATTTTTTATTTTGTTTGGGTTTTTAATTTTAGAGCTTGTTTTTCGTTCGACAGCCTTAAATGAATATCATTTTGGGGAAGTCTTAAAAACTTCTTCTTAAACAAACTCGTCATATTTTCGATTTCAGTTACAGTTTATAGCTTTTCGTAATTAGGCGTTTTAGTTTTAATCACCGTAACTTATGTATGTACAAGTAGTTATTTTTACCTTCATATGAGTGTTTTAAACTTCATTCCTTTTTTTACATTTAAATACATGGCCATAAATTACTTTAGCTATCAGTCCATAATCCATCCATCTTCTTTTTCCTTTTTTCAGTCTGTTTTAAAATTTTTTTTATTCGTTTAAGTGTTTTGATGGAACGAAACGGATTAGCATAAAATATATAGATGTTTTTTATTAAACAACAACAAGAACTGTATCTTTTTCACATACAGGGGTTTTTAAATCAAGCGGGTAGGAATTTAAATTGGCTAAAATTCACTGTAATGGACTTTAAATACAATTATTCGTAATTGCACGTAGGCACAGTTCAAAAAATTCAGATGTCAATTACTTGTCAGCAATTATCAGGTTTTTCACGTTGACACGATTTAAACAACCCAAATGTCAATTATCGCATGTTTTAATATTACCTTGCTGATCACCAGTCTATTGAAGCAGCTCAAATAGGGACTTCACACATAAATTGGAGGTAAAAAAATTCAGCCTGCATTTCGACCACGTCCATCTCGCTCAATTTGAAGCAAGAAAAATGTATTTAACAAGAAAATGTAGCGTCTGTCGTTAGCGATGTTGCCGACTCAAAACCAAATTTAACGAACATATAATTTGACTGTATTCACGTTTCTGAAAAATTAACAACCGAAACAACATGACCACCACTGCCACTGTCTGCCATTGATGACCCGACTCAATTCGAAAACCCGATACAACAACGAAAGAGCAGTTAATATATTTTTAGTTGCTTTTCGTATAGAAAAATATCAATCTTTTAATGTTATTCATTTCATTATAATTTTTCGTTCCGTCCTGTTTTAAATGGGGAAATAAGAATATTTATGTTGGTTGTAAAAATTACTTTGATAAGTAAAGTACGTTAAGATTACGTTTTGAAATAATCATAAAAAAAACTGTTACGTGGTCAACGAAAACCTTTAAAGGATAATAAATGACTCATTCTGTTGAACTGATATATTTCGAAAAATATTTTTAGAAAGAGTCAAAGCTAAAGAGTACCACTGAAAACTGCTTTTTACATTCATATAAATATATATGGTAAAGTGTGCTACCCAAATAATTTAATTTTAAGGTTACTTAGTCAGCGAAAGCTACTTGTATCGAGTGGTTAAAATTTAAACCCGATGTTGAAAGTGAACCACACCTAAACGTGAAGTTTTTTTCTGCATTTACTTTGACACTTTTCAATTTCAGACTAACTCAATTTGAACCATGGAAAGATACACAATCGAGCAACACGTTAAAGTTATTCACGCTTATTATGAAAATGGGCGTTCAAATCAATATGCATATCGTCATTAGTGAGTGGTATATTTTCACCTCGGTGGATTCATCAATAAGCAGAATAAGCATTTGGGCAAATGGTACTCCAAAGAGTGACTGTTTGATACGGTTTATGGGCTGGAGGCATCATCGCGCCGTATGTTTTCCAAAATGAGGCCGGTCAGGCCTCAAGATGATAACGAACTTTTTATGGCCCGAGTTAAAAGATATGGATGTGGACGATATGTGGTTTCAACAGGACGGTGGCGAAACAATGGCTCTTTTGTGCGACAAATTCAATGGCCGTGTTATCTCACGTGGTGGCGATGTCAATTGGCCACCGTTGGACTTTTTTCTTCTCATTGCAGTTGAAAATTCCTAGGACTTTGGTGGGAATCGAACCCACAACGCCGGACTGCTAGACTAGCACACTACCTACAATCCCACCGAGGCACCCGACCCAAGCATAAGTATTAGGTCTTAAAAAATTGTATAGACAATATTGGAAATTTAAATTTTATTAGTCAAACTATTTATTAACATAGAAATGACGTTTTGAAGTAATGCTTAAGTTTTTTTTTTAAATTTTGTGATTAATTTTAAAGAAAAATGTTTTTTTTCAATTATTTAACGTCATTTTGAAAAAGATACATTCAAGTAATTATAAGATACAGCATTGCAGTTCTTTCTAACCACTGCTGTTTATCTGAAACATTTAAAATATTACAAATAAAAAAAATTAACCATATTTAAAATGTCTTATTACATTTTTATTAAAATCTAGTTTCTTCCATTAACATCACCCAATCTTTTCTCTGTGTGTATGATTATTTTATATGTATTCAAATTGCATTACAGTACAGTTTAGACTCGATTTGTTTTCCAAGAGAACATTTTTCTACACAGTATTTTTGCTAGAGATCATTTTCAAAAATTGTTTTTTTTTTGCGTCTGACTAAATTTATCTTAACCTTTTGTCATCAAATTCGACGATAGTTTTTGAAGAAAGTTTTTCAATTTTTATATAAAATTCAATTTTTATATAAAAATCAATTTATAACATTTTGTGACTCATAGTATAGGAAGAGAGTCATATTGATTGAATTATGTACCAAGCAATATTTAAAACATACACATTTTAAAATTCCACCGAAAACAATTATAAGACCAACTCTGGAAATAAATATCCATAATTAAACTAAACGTTTTGTGTATGAGCGATGAATAAAAATATTAAAACTAAAAAAACAGTTTGATTTAATAGTTACTGTTAATTTTTCAAATAAATTGCTGTAAAAAATATATAAAAATTTATTTTTTATGGATCGATCATTGATCGTCATTGACCACATGTTGTTCAGTATTTATGACCCAAACTCTAAACGTTTAAGTAAAACAGAAAACGATATTAAAATAAATAAAAAAGGAAGCAAGATTGCCGAAAAGTTTTAGCAGTTATAAATTATCAAAATAACGAAATACTGAATTCTTTTGCGTGCTGCTTTGGAAAATACAGAAAGTAGAAAAGATCATCCATAAAATGTAGCAAAAGTGACCGTAAGACACACCAGAAGTTAAAAAAAGTTAAAAAAATAACGTTACGCATCTTTAAGTTAAAGATCTTTTGGTTTTGCCAAATTTCCTTGTTGTTGTCTTAGGTATCGATGTGTATAAAATTTAAGGTTAAAACATCGTGATATTTATGATGATGTTTAACATGTCAAAATCGTTTATGATAACCAAAAATTAAAACGCAAATATATCTATTTGTTGTTTAGCGTTAATATTTTTGATTAGGGTTCCTAGAAATTATTTCTTTTTTTTTGTTTCTGTAAATTGTCGAAAACCTAAATTGCTGCCAGCGCTAGTTCAATTTTGATTAGTGTTATTAGTAAAACGGAGATACAGTGTGTCAGAAGTAGTGTAAATAAAAACTAGTGCCTTACAGGTAGTCCTTAATGGTGCATTGGGAAACTTGTGCCCCATTTCCGCTGAAAAGTCACGGGATTCTGAAATTACCTTTGCATAACATATATTTTTTTATGAAATAACTGTTTTAAATGTAAAATATGATTTAAAATAATTTTACAATAATAAATTAATTATCTATACATATAATAAAAAAATAATTCCGTCTGCCTATTTGTCTGCTTTTCATTTGTGTTCGCATCACGTAAAAACTACATGATGGATTTTAACAAAATTTTGTGAGCCGGTACCTTAGCATCTTGACTCCAATATAGGATACTTCTTTCCGCAAAAATATCTCATTTCAAAGAGAAAGTGGAGAAAAAGTAGTGAAAAAACGCAATTTCCCTTTTAATAGTACTAAAATTTTCGGTTTAAAACTGGGATACTTTAAAAACTATTGCACAACATTAGGCGACAATTGAATAAAATTTGTATTTGATTGTTATTCTTACGTTGTGGAATTACAATGTTATTAATATATTTTAAACACCTTTTACAGAGCTTTACAATAATTTTTAGATTTCTTTATAAATTTTAGAATTTTATCCAGGAATGTTTACCTTTATATAAAGTAAATACATAATCTATAACTGAAGCACTATAAAAGTAAGAGTCTTACAATTGGTGTGGAATACGTGCAAAGCAAAGTTAACAATATATTGTCAGGACGCCTACGCTTTAGCGGGCATAGCTAGTGATAATGTTTTATTGTAATAATTATAATTATTATAATAATAATTATAATAATTATAATAATTTCATTGCTAACCGAAGGTTGGCTGAAGGAAACAACAAAATATAAGGTGATAAATATTAAAAGTAAAAATATTCAACAAGAGGGATGCCTAAGGTAGTGGTTTCAATTTTTCTTTAATATTATCACCTAATTTTTAATTTAATTAATTCTTTCTTAGAGAGAATAAAAACGAACTTAAGCTAGATTATAAATTTCATTGTATGGAATACATAAACAGTTCGACTAATTATAATAATTATAATTATTATAAGAATTATAATAACTATAATAACTATAATAATTATAATAATTATATAATAATAGATTCACTCTACAAAAGGGTACATTTTGACAAAGTTTATTCAATCTAACATTACACAACTTGATAGTGAGTGGAAACTTGTGTTACTTAATGATTATTTGCTATTAAAAGTGGTTGAAATGCGTGTTTATGATTATTGCTATTATTAATGTGGGGGAGTATCGAAGCAGACCTCTTTCTTAATGGGTCCCTTTTCGAACGCCTACACCCTCAATGATTATTAGATGCAATCGAATTGTAATTATGTAATGGCAACCTTATTTTCACCCCTTACTCTTGACTTTAGTGATTTCAGACTGTTGACTTATCACCGAGTCTCTAGTAATTGCTAGTATTTCTTCAAAGCTCTGGTCTCCCATGACATCCAAATTAAACAAGCTTCTACCAGTGGTCCTAAGTTTTATGCCATCTCATACTCTTCTAGGCTTAGCCTGCAAGCATCACCTTCTTCGATTTTCATCTCGGCTAGATGATACTTGCACTTATCCAGCTTAAAGTATTTCTATTATATCTGAGGACCTTCCTACCCTTCCTGCTCATGGGCTCTTTGAGCACCATTCGACCCTGCTTACACGTAGTGGACTCGCTTCTTCTTCTCAGGTTTACTGCTCGCATTATGCCATAATTGCTATAGTTTTTGCCATAGGTAAAATGAAAATATTAAATTGAAAATGCATTATCTTTTTCAATTATATTTCTCCTCCCCTGCTCCACTGTACCCTGTACAGCGTTTCAAAAGAAGTTCATTATTACTATTAAAAATACATCAAAGTGTGTGTAGGGGCTTTTTTAAAATTGGAAAGAGTGATTTTTTGTGTTTTTAATACAAATTTATTAAATTGATTTAATTGCCGTGCTATAGACAGGCACATCTTTTTTTTTTGAAGAGATTGAAAACCAATCAAATAATTATTATAATTGGCGCAAAAAAAACATCACAAAAAACAAAATTATTATTGTTTAACATTTTTGGTTTTCAAAACAATCAAATAATTACTATAACCCTCCAAACAAAGATTAAAATGATTAAGAAGAAAAAAAAAAACTGAAAATAAAATTTATATATACAAGCATATGGTCCCCGTACGTACCTGTACATATAAACAAGTATGAGATAGAATGTAATGACTCTGTAGTTTAGTATGAAAACACATTAACGTGAATTGAAGATGAACAACCTTGAAATATATTTGTTTAAAAATAATGTGAACAAAATTGCAATTCATGGCTAGAGACCACCAACATGTTATTTTTATATTTAATATTTTTATATTTATTATCTTAAATGAAATAATTATAAAAAAGAAACAAATACATGTTGTCGGCAAATATTAATAAATACAATATCAGCAAACTGCCATCATACCATCAGATTCTTTATCGTCACTAATACACCTGAGAATTTTTCATTTAAAAATTATTGATGACATAGACGTTGAAGCTGTGGATGTCGCTTATCGATGGTGTCGATGACAATGATTCCAAAGAGGAAACACAATCAAACTTATGTCAACCAACACCTTAAAGTGTGTTGTATTCATTTTTACAAATTCACTTGACACCTTTTTTTTATATATATAAATGTCACTATCCTTAAATGTCCGTCCCTGCTCTTTTTTGTGCCAATAATCGTATAATGTTAAAAAAGATATATAAATTAAAAATACCAGCAAACCAAGGCAAACATAATACAACTTTTTTATATTGCAAAACCTTAAGACTTTATAGTAAAAAAAGAGAGAAAAAAAAACATCATGTCAGTCCATAGCAAATGATAAATTTCGCAATATCATAAGAATTTAGTTCCTTATAATGATGGTAATGATGATGGTTATTTATAAGAAAAAAGCGTCTGAAACAAAAAGAACTTTTAGAATACGACAAATGGAATATAGTGTTGTTGTGGTCTTAAAAACGAATTTAGAATACCCTAAGAATTCTGTTTAAAACAATTCAGTTTAACAGGTTAAGAATAATACAGATTCACCGCCTTGTAGATTTAATTTTTTATATTTTTTCTTTTTGGCTGAAGAGTTTTCTCCTGTTTTGTTTGCTAAATAAAAATATTTGTCAAAACTAATTTTTCCAACTTTAAACAAATATATTTCTAAAATCCTTTGTTGTAGGATTATTAATAGATTTTTCTAGCTAATAATATAAAGCATCCTTACTGAAGCTATTAACGTTTTCAACTCATCATTTCAACTACTATGAACTTAATAGCAAACTCCTTTTTTGTTATAAAAAAGTAAAATATTTAATTGTTTGCTTTCTTTACAGTCTTTTTATTGACAAAATATCTCATTACTATAAAGAGTCAATAACCAATTGACACTAATTAATTGTCAAAAAATGTTACCAATTTGTTGACTAACCTAATACACCATCATCAATCATATTATTTCGGTGTTGTGTTCATAATGAGTAATAAAAATGACAAAAAAAAACAAATAAATATTTATATCAAGACTTGTTTAATGCTTTTGAAAAGGTGGCATTTTGTCGAGTCTGTTTGTTAGTGTTGTTTACAAAAAAACACTACAATGAATTATGATTTTTTCCCTGATTATTTGTTGCTTAAATTCAAAATACGGATGGTCTAGCTGGCTTTTGTGGCCAAACACAAGACCTGTTGAATTTACCATCTAACTGCTCATTACCACTGCTTAAATGATGTCTAAAATGTTGCTGACACATTGACAGTAAGGGCCACCATCAACGATTCTCATGGTATATTTTTATATGTTGAAATGAGGCAAAACGAGTAAAAAATATATAAACGATAATACTGCAAAATATCCGTTTTTATTTTTATTTAATTTCGTTTCATGTTTAAGTATCTGTGTGGTATCGTTAGCTTTATTGTAGACAAAGTATGTATGTACGTATGTGTGTATGTATGAACATGCTATCAACAAATAAATCTCAAATATAGTATTGACGTCTTCTTAAAAAGTATTACTGCAACTAACTTCTGTACCGTTTTTTTTTTTTTTTGCTACTAGCGTTAGTAACTTGATCATTAGTCCTTACTATAGTTACGTTCCTTGCAGTAACACTTCTGGTACAAACATTTGGTATGCGTAGCATGTTCTTGAACAGAAGTGTTGTACATTACTTGTTTTATTAATTATCAATTTATTAACAAAAACTTTTAACAAGTAAAATTAAGTTGAAGGCGATTATATTTGTTGGAGAGTTTTTTTTTTTTTTTGTTTTGAATTTTTTCAATCGTCTACTTTTCAAATAGCCTCTTTTCCTCTTACCAGGCTTTATATACATTTTGCTCTTCCAAGTTTTTTTTTTTTTCTTTTTAAATACACAAAAAGAGTAGTAATGATTTTTATGTTTAGCACAACCATAACCATTTTTAGTGTTTTGTTTACAAGAACAATATTAACAACAGCATAAAGTCATTGCCGTTTTCGTCATTGTCGTTTGTCAACCCATCGAATCATCCGTCCACCAACCATCATTCATCCATCTTCTTTTCTACCTCATGTGATGTGTGTTTGATGTTGAACAACAAACCATAAAAAAAGTGTTGATGTTGTTTACCATCTTTAAATGATACCATACCTTGAACTCACTCATTAAATTCCGGACTTAAAAGAATGAAAACTTTCTAAAGAATAGAGAAAAATGGTCCAGGAATTATTCAATTGACTCTATAATAATAATAATATTTTTAAAAGTTTGATATTTAATATTTTTTTCTTTAACATAAAACAATGCAATAACACACGTTAATAATGGCGAAATGTCTGTAATGTTTTGCTGTAAATCGCAATTTAGTAAAATTGTATTTAAATGTTTTAAGCCTTGTCAGGTATCTTTTGTGTTATTATACCACAGGTGGAAAGGGTATATAACGAGTGATTTTTTAAGAGCTTGAGAACTTTTTTTTAAAAAAAAACGCATAAAATTTGCAAAATCTCATCGGTTCTTTATTTGAAACGTTAGATTGGTCCATGACATTTACTTTTTGAAGATAATTTCATTTAAATGTTGACCGCGGCTGCGTCTTAGGTGGTCCATTCGGAAAGTCCAATTTTGGGCATTTTTTTCGAGCATTTCGGCCGGAATAGCCCGAATTTCTTCGGAAATGTTGTCTTCCAAAGCTGGAATAGTTGCTGGCTTATTTCTGTAGACTTTAGACTTGACGTAGCCCCACAAAAAATAGTCTAAAGGCGTCAAATCGCATGATCTTAGTGGCCAACTTACCGGTCCATTTCTTGAGATGAATTGTTCTCCGAAGTTTTCCTTCAAAATGGCCATAGAATCGCGAGCTGTGTGGCATGTAGCGCCATCTTGTTGAAACCACATGTCAACCAAGTTCAGTTGTTCCATTTTTGGCAACAAAAAGTTTGTTAGCATCGAACGATAGCGATCGCCATTCACCGTAACGTTGCGTCCAACAGCATCTTTGAAAAAATACGGTCCAATGATTCCACCAGCGTACAAACCACACCAAACAGTGCATTTTTCGGGATGCATGGGCAGTTCTTGAACGGCTTCTGGTTGCTCTTCACTCCAAATGCGGCAATTTTGCTTATTTACGTAGCCATTCAACCAGAAATGAGCCTCATCGCTGAACAAAATTTGTCACATTTGAACATTTCGAACCGAACACTGATTTTGGTAATAAAATTCAATGATTTGCAAGCGTTGCTCGTTAGTAAGTCTATTCATAATGAAATGTCAAAGCATACTGAGCATCTTTCTCTTTGGCACCATGTCTGAAATCTCACGTGATCTGTCAAATACTAATGCATGAAAATCCTAACCTCAAAAAAATCACCCATTATAAGCTTGTCATTCCGTTTGTAATTTCTACAATATTCATTCCCGACCCCATAATATTCTGGATCCTTATAAATAGAGAAGTTGATTAAGCGATGTCCTCCTGTGCGTCGAATAGTGCAATTCAACAAATTCAAACCATCCCAGGGTAGGCTGTGGTCAAAAAATTACGCCCACGTATATTTTTTCACGTTATTTTAATTTTTTTTTTTCGGTTTTAATGATTATCTTGTGCATTTTTTGTTAAATAAATATTATTCAGATCTCGGGGGATCAATAACCCCATGCAATATCGGGGTTTCACTGGTTTTTCGTAGCGTCAATGCTCTAATGAAAAATTAAGTTTTGTTCCCGACCTTCGCAGCATGTTTTTACGCAGGACACGATTTAGTTAAAGTTAGAAGTTACCCCACAAAAAAATACTGTCTTGTCTCTCTAATGAAAAATGAAGTTTTGTAAGGGAATGATGGCTTACAAACCTGCTTACGAATGACATGATATTTTTTTCGTGATGTCCCACTTTGTATCATTTCTTTTTAAGCGATTATTTCTACGCAGTGTAGATGTTCTAAAATCATACCGTATTATGTTCGTAATTCGTCGTAACTCCTCGTAAATTTAAATTGTGGCTATCTCTGCCTTACAGTTATGCTTTTTGGTTTGCATTACTGTAAGGGGAAGTGTAAAAAATTCGTTGTTTAATAAAAACTTAACATTTTCTGTCATACAAAATTGCATTTATTTAGCCATTTGTGTGCTTACTATTAAGAGCTTTTGTACGGCAGGAAAATAGTATGCTGCTTACTATTTTTTGCTGGGTACACTCATCCATTCGTATTCGATTGTACAGTGCATTTACTATGCGCTATAAGCAGCGAAAAATGTCTTCCGAACCTTTAGTTTTATTATAAAGGAAGTTATGAACAAACTCTTGGTATATCATTCAGGACAACGCATGTCGTGACTATTAATTGTGTTTTGTTTAATAACAACATCTTTGAACGGTATGACAGCGCACTTATATTTTCGCAAGCTGTAGTCATGTTGTATCCTTCGGACACATAATGTTTTATATTGCAGATAAAAACGTTATCGAAATGGATTTCATATTCGTGTTTGGCATTGCGAAAGCAAGTGCTTGTATTAAAGATGGGTTGGACCACGGTGACTACTATAGGATGCTGAACAATTCATACAATAGACAAACCTACTGTGAAAATATTTCAAATTACTTTGGGCAGTTCCCTTATGATATTTCAACAACATTTGGCAAAATCCAGAGATTTTTAAAGAAACATTTTCAGCTGCAGCTGCCTATCACATTCCGCAGACTTAAACGTAATGAATTATTCGATTTGGCTCATTATAGCAAGGAAACAACTAAACTATATGAGATTGTTAACGCTTAAAAATTTCCTCTTCGCCCAGAATGATACATCATACCAAGGACATATTTCCGCTGCGCTAGGAGTGGCAATAAGTTTAAAATATTCTTACAATATTCTGAACAAAATTCAACAAATTACGGCACTATTAATTAATAAAACCACCTGATTATTAAATAATTATTAGTTTAAGTCAAAAATTTCGTTTCATTTCTTTTTAAAATTTCTGCAATCTGCGAAAAGCAAATGTTGCAATGCTGCAAAATTAATTGCTGCAATCAACGAAAAATGATTTTACTCTTTTCAAGCCCTCCTCAGACATTTGATTCCTTATATTTATTTTTAACTATTAGAAAAAATAAAAATAAAAAATTTTCATTATAAAATTGTCGCATTTGTTTTTTTTTTCTTTTTGTTATGATTTTATTTAAGTTGTTCTAGGTGCTCCTGGCATTGATTTCTGTTGTTCCCTGCATCATTGGCGTCATCCTCATCAACACGCGCGCTTAGAGATTTACTGATGGACAATGTTGATGATCGTTATAGATGGCGTTATGTTAAAATGTTTAACAAAAGTTTAATAAGGTTTTAATGTCAACCAACTTAACAGTCAACACAAGCAATACAAAAAAGAAAAGAACATATCACTCATCGTCAGCTGTAGAACAGAAAAAAGCTCTTTCGAAATGAAATTAGTGGTTGTTTGATTTAAGATTTCTTTTTTTCATTAATAAATATTCTAAACAAGAAAGTGTCAAATTAAAACGATTTCTGTTAAACTTTGTCATGTCGTTCAAAAAAAGATACCAGGGATGCATGTATTTTTTTAATTATAACAATCTTGAGTATTTCCGTAAAAAATGTGACACACATATGTTTCATATCAATTGTTTTCACAAATCCTTATCAAAAATCTTTAAATATTTTGCATTTCATGTACTGCTTGCGTCTGTAACGCAGTAAAACATTTTAATCTGATTTTAATTAACGCACTTTTTATTTACTTTTTATTCTTTTTTATTTAAAGTAGATTCAACAAACAGCGTGTTTATAAAAAACGAGGAGTAAGAGTTTAAACAATGTTTAAAAGCAATAACTATTCTTAGAAGTCTGAGTAAGTTTTTTATTATTAAAAATTAAAATTACGAAATAGAACCTTACAAAGAAGCTTCCATTAAATAATCAGCCACTGTAAGCATAGCTGCCAGATTTGACGATTTATCGTCATTTTGACGACTTTGGGTCCAATAAATGACATGGTGGCGATGTAACGATTTTTACCCTAATTTTGACAATTTTTAATAATTAAAAATTTGCAATATTTATACCGTAAAAGCAACCTTGAATTTAGCACAGCTCTTGAAAAATGTTAATAATAAAATGTGTCTGCCGTTCTTTGGCGTTGTGTTCTTTTTACTCTCGTGTGTAGAAACTTTGAAGATGAGGTGCAAGCAATTTAAAAATATTTTAAGTCTATTAGAAAAAAAAACATTGTCAAACACATTGGTAATTCTAGAAGCTGTTGTTGTCAGGATTAAAGGGATGTACGAACCATTAAAGACAGTAAAGATTTTTTGTCATTTGCATCAAATATTGATAATATATAAATTCCATAAATAAAATGTACCTAAGTTTTCAAAAATATTTTTTAGGAACTATTAACAACATAAATAAAATGTTTTAAAGCGAGAGTACAGAAAATTTATATAATTGTAATGAGCAACTTTTTAAAAACTGAAAACTTTTAATTGAGTATAAAACTACATTTTTTTAGATTTCGAAGATATTTATTTAGGAATACTTATATGCTAGAGACGAATTGACAGAAACACAAATAGATGAAAAAGAAAAATTATACATGTAATAAAATTGTAACATGAAATGTTTTTTAAAATATTTGTTGCTGGTGCAGTTAGTAATCGAAATGGAATAAAAAAAGCAATTTTGAGAATTTTTGTCTGTCCGTATGTATGTCTGTCTATCTGTCTGTCTATCGCATCACGTAAAAACTACTGGATGATGTTTAATACAATTTTGTGAGGAGGTACATTAGTATCTCGGTTCAAATATAGACAAACATTAGTGGAAGTACGTAAATTTACCGATCTAAATAATTGTATTAATTTTTATAACATAAGGGCTTTGGACTGCAAGCAGACACATTTTAAGGGAAGATGCTATGGAGATCTTAGCCTTAAGCAAATATTAGCAATTACCATAGACTCTGTGATGATTAGGAATAAAGACATGTATCAGTCGCCAGTCTCAAATCACTACAGTCGAGAGTAAAAGGGTTGTCATACCACGAGACTCATCCAAAGTAATGTAGTCGTAAATAATCAGTAGGATAACAGAAACCATTAAGAAACAAAAGGGGTTCAAATGGGACACTGCTTCGGTATTCCCCCAAGAATAATAAAGATAAATAAATATTTCGCAGCCAGTAGTCACTTGATCTTAATCGAAATCACATGTTAAAGAACATTTTCCTTGTTCTAATGCTTTTTGTACCA
The DNA here is from genome assembly GCA_949628195.1 of Phasia obesa. Taxonomy (NCBI): domain Eukaryota; kingdom Metazoa; phylum Arthropoda; class Insecta; order Diptera; family Tachinidae; genus Phasia; species Phasia obesa. The sequence continues at coordinate 119,419,571 of OX451218.1, forward strand.
TTAGTACTTAAAATTTAATATAAATTACTTTGACATTAGCTTTGATTTGTGTAGAAACACTTTTACCGATTTTTCATCTTAGCAAGAAAAAGTTGGCGAATATTAGTTAATATTGAACGATTTACATAATTCTAAAATAATTTATATATTATATAAAATATACGATTTTAACAAGTGGAAAAGTGCGACAAATAAAAAAACAAATGTCAAATCGAATTAAGTATTTGTTCTGGAAACGGGATAATTCAAAAAAGTAATTCAAAGAGTTGCCGCTGTTGACGTTATCGATAAACTAAAATAAAGAAGTATCAACCCATATATATGTAAGTATATTTGTGATATTTTATAATTTTAAATTCAATTTAAAAATGTTTTTATTTGAATTATTATCGCCTATATTACAATATCGGATGTTTGCTACTAAAAGTGTAATAATTACTTAGAATTAATGGAGGCTACCAGAAGTCTTATCAAAAGTAAATAGAAGAGCGAATTGGATAGGTCTCTCAGTTTCTTATAATATTGTATTTTTACAACTTCAGCTTTATCTATGAATTTAAAATATATAAAAATTCCATAGCGAAGCATATAAAAATCCTTAGTCAACCGTGATCCATTTCGAGGTTACCTACTTTTTTAAAGAAAAAAAAAAAACAGAAAATTTAAATTTAATGGAGAATGTTTATTATTTGAAAGAACATTCTTTGGCATTTATTTTTTAAAGATTATTTCTATCAAATGTACAGGTAACTGGCGAATGACACACGTGATATTTTCCTACAAGGCTTGAATCGAAGCGGGTTTGTCCGCATAAACTTTAGACTTTACATATCCCCACAGAAAAAAGTCTAACGGTGTGATATCACACGATCTTGGTGGCCAATCGACCTGCCGAAAACGTGAAATTATGTGCTCAACGAAATGTTCTCTCAATAAATCCACTGATTGATGCGATCTTCAGGTTGTTCTCCGTCCCAAATTCGGAAATTTTGTTTGTTTACATACCATTGAGCCTCATCGCTAAACAAAATTTGCCTCGACTCAAACGTGATCTGTCAAAAAAAGCTATTGAAAAAAGTATCTCTACATGAATCACCCTTTATAAAACATTACAATGAAATACAATAATAATGAAAAAAGAATATAAATATTTCACTTATAGAAAAATCGTCTTATATACATTATATAAAATAAGTCTAAACCAAAAATATTCTCTTCAGAAAAATAAAATATCCTTCTACTATGTTAGCAAATTGCAACCTAAGTTCTTTTAAATTCTTACTCAGTTTGTTTTAAAAAAAAACTAAAATTAAACTTGTAAATGTTTTAACCTTTAAAACAAAATTCAACAGTCGAAATTAAACATTCCACCAAAAAAACAAAACTCATCCACTCATTCAACATGAAAAACTGAACAAACAAAAATTAACATTCATTTGTTGTTGTTTTTGTTGTCACATATATAACACCCTAGACACTTAGATTTCTGGTGGTGCAACACATTTAGCAATGCGTTGATTTGGCTACAACGAACAAAATGCATCATGTTGCGTGACATTGGTCCATTAGTTTTGCTCATGACTTTTTGGAAGAATCACTAAAAAATAAATTCATTGGTACTGAAGCAGCCACAACAACGACCAAATGAGCAGCAACAGCAGCATCATCCAGACTGGTGAACATCAACTAGTAGACTCGTAGGATTGGTAGACAAAAATTAAATGCAGACAAAAAATTAAAGAACAGTCTACGACATGATTTGACCTGATCCTGGTTAAGTTTTAGTTAAACCCTTTTTTTATTTAATAAAAATAAAATAAAATCTTTACATGGGTAAAGTATAAAAAAAAATCTATTTAAAACATTTTAAATAAACTAAAACAACAAAATCTTGCATAAACGCGACTTAACGAAATACAGACAATATTACTCGTAATAAAAATACATAACTACAGCAGCAACAGCAACAACAATAAAAATATCAATGGCATAATGGACTACAAATGAAAATGCTTGCAACTCAACAACAAAAAATTGCTTTTTTCCCTTCCCTTTGTGGCAAAAAGATTTGTATCAGGTGTGCAATTCCTTGAGGTGGCGATTCGTTAATGTTCTTTAAAGAACATGTTAAATCTAAAGCCGAATGCAATTGCTAAAGGGCACGATTATGCAGTATTACTGCCCGCAGGAAAAAACAATCTTCAATTTAGTATGAGGATTTTGCTTCTGTGTGCAACATTTTAAATAAAAAAACGAAAACACAATAGCTGAATAGTGGATATGGCTACAAACTGGAGGTATATCCTGACCGTCTTAAAGATACATCACAATTTTTATTCGGTTACATTTTTATTAAAGAACAAAATAGGTGGTTATATTTCCTGATTCTAAAGTATTTCAGGTTTAATTGAAAGATTTTAAAACAAAAAGAACATGCAACCAACAGCTATGTGAGACACTGAACCAACTTGCAATGAACTCGCAATTAATGCTAAATTTGCACAAAATTATTGTTTTATGAAAAGTATTTTGTAATTTATAAAAAAATATTTTGTATTTTATAAAAAAAAAAAATATTATTTTTATTTATAAATTTTTGGATATAACAGAGTAGGCTGGCCCTAAAAAGAACCTTAAGATATTTACAGCTGAGAGTGTACAAAAAATTTAACATTCATCCAATATGGTATTTGATCGTAACTTTTTTATGATATCGAAACCAATTTATCTCTGTTTTGTTTTTTTATATATATGATTACAAGAAAACAATGTTTTCTTTGCGATTCTGATGAATATTTTGCTATCAATTGCAAGAGCGAACTAAATCTGCCCACCGTCAAAACTTTAGCTGAGATCAACATCTGCTATGGTTATGCCAAATTTTGGATCAATCGGCTAAGCCCTCTACAATGGCTGAGTTATTTCCAAAATATTTTGTTTCTGCCCCACTGTGCATGGTTAATTAGTAGTAAAATATCAAAGATTTATTTTTGATTAATACATATCTTCAACCATGATGACCAAGGCGACTGTACGATCTTTATTTCATCGCACCAAAACACATATTTCAACTATTCTGCAGTCCAATTTCAATGACTCTTGACGAAACATTTCCTTTGAATTCGGTCTAAAAGAGGCTTTTTGTGTGGTACTAAGCCTTGTAGGCTTTACCAAACAGACGAAAAGATAAGAGACAACTTCACGGAAAATAAAATCAATGAAGATAATGATTGTGTGTGAATGCTTAGCACTGGCTCTGGAATTAGACTGAGGACGATAGTAGACCTCAACCTAAAGACGTAGTGGTAATACAATTATCATTTCCTTAATGTTCCAACTGGCATATGTAATTCTAGCTGTGCCCGCCATCGTAGATAGAGGTATTTTGGCAATCTAGCAGCACGTTACTTTTTTATCTTACATTTGCTCTGAAATTTTATTGAAAGCCACTAGATTATTGAAACTTGGCAATCTCTTATGGTCATAGGTTGTTAAAATTAGAATATAAGAAAAATCGGACCAAGGAGAAACATGTTCCCCTTAGAAGAATCAATCCTACATCTGAAAAATTATTTTTTTTAATTTTTTTCCATACCTTTGGTTAGCAAATTCAACTCTTATGGTCAGCTAATGTTCAGAAAACTAAATTAGGACCAAGCAGATTCTAAAACGTCATTTTTCATTCCGCCCTCTTTTGTGAGCGGTGCCTTAAAATATTATTTGCAAAAATAATGTAATTGTTAAAAGAAATGGATTACATACGCCTTAATACCATAAAAATAAAATGTTTGAGTTTTTATTAGCAGGGGGAGGTATCCCTCCAATCCCACCCCCCGAAGCGTCCATCTAAATTTTTTTTACAAGTTTACACAAAATATTAATTTTCAATATTTTATTATTGGTCAGGTGTCTGACCAATCCCCATTATTACTTAATAATATGTAATTTATCAGAAAATAATTAATTTATTTTGCTTTACTTTAAGACTCCTACTTTTATAGTGCTTCTGATCTGGTTGTGATCTGGTTGTGATCTGGTTTATGTGCTTCACTTTAAGACTCTTACTTTTATAGTGCTTCTGATCTGGTTTATGTATTTATTATCTGGTTTATGTATTTACTTTATACCCAGAAGAAGAGTAATTACTCAGAAACATAGGCTTTATATAAAATTATTGTACAGTACTATAAATTAAATTTCCCGCAAACAAAATAAAAGTTTCTACCAAGTTTGCAGTACCATTGTATCGGTAAAATTGCATACTTCCATTGCTTGTTATTTATTTTCTCTTGACAATCAGATATGTTTACGAGAGAAAATATCCTATATTTCAACAAGGATACTAGGGTAACTCTCCATAAAATTTTATTAAATTCATCCAGCAGTTTATAAGTGATGCGAACGCAAACACATAGGCAGGTATAAAATCACAATTTTATTACATGTATTGATAAAAATGCAAGTTGAGCAAAAACTGAAAAAAGGTAAAATTTGAAAAAAAAAACAAAAGGCAAAAAATGGCGCAAAACCCAGTTTTATCTTAAAATAAAAACTTTTTTTCTCTTACTTGTATATACTCGTACATAGATTTTTTACTATTTTTGCTGAAATCTTTCTTTTTTTATTATATTTTTTGAAAACACTTATTGTAATATATTTTTTTGTTTCTAAGTAGAAAAGGTCAAATGTTGCCTGCATTTTCAAATATTTCTTAATAACCCACTGTTTATACTTCTTGTTCATGTTAATGATTTAAACAATAAATAAAAAAACGCTCATATTTTATAGTGATATATAATATTTTTAGTCATCATTTTTAATTCCGAACAAAATTTTTTATCGTAAAAATTATAAATAAAATTTTTCAAAAAATTCATATCAAATCAATTTAAATCTTCATTCGTTTAGCCACAAAAAATATATTGCAAACCTCAACTCCACACCAAATTTTAAGATTCTTACTTTTATAGTGCTTCAGTTATGGTTTATGTATTTATTTTATATAGAGGTACCCATCTATGGGTACTTCTATATATTTTATAAAAAATTCTAAAACAGATGAAATTTGAAGTCACTTTGAAAACGAAATAAAAACGACAATTTGGCATCACCGTTAGCGTTAACGACATTCGTCGTAAATATGTATATCGGTATTCTCTATTTTGAAACGAAGATAAAAACGACAATAAAACATTGGTTCTCTGTCGTCATCATTGTAGGCAACGAAATTCTAACGAATACAAGAAAAAAAATTTAAATTAAAAAAAGGACATTAACGCATTTCGAAATTTTAGTTTCTTAAATGGAAAAATATCCCGCTTATGCAAAGGGTTTTCCATAGGGCATAAACCCCTAAAATTTTATGATTTTTATAGCGAAACTGCCGAGAAATTAAATCCGTTTGAGACTCCACTTCTTGATGAAGAAGGTTGGCATAAAGTAAGAAAAACTAAATTAGGAGAAAATATCCATTAAAATGTTTTTTTATTAAAATAAATCAAGATTAAAAGGAAGCTCTGAATCCAGAGCAACAGGGGAAGGCTGTTATAAACAGAAAGGTATTTTCATCATTGGAAGAAGCGGTGTCAACCCAAAAAATTTGAAAAACAAATTAACCCGAAAAACAAAATAACGCCGACCAGAAGATGTTATATCGCTACTAATCGAGTTTCTTACTTAGAATCTGGGATGGCAAAAATGTTAACGTTCTGTCGTAGCATCTTCCGGTTTATATTTATATTCATTATTTCATCATCATCACTTGAGAAATTACAAACTTTTCAGAAATTTACAAGAATGTCATAAATAAGAACACAAAAAATTCCAGTGCTACCACGCTTTAATATTTTTTTCCTTGTTTTCGATAAAGTTTCTTCATCGTTTCAATATATTTCAAGAATACGAATTTAGGAACGAAACAAAGATAAAAAGGACAACGACATAGAAACGACTATTAAAATTAAAAGTTAATATTAAAGCAAAATCCAGTAGTTATAATATAATGTGGACACAGGCAGACGGATACACAGACATACAAAAATTAAAAAAATTGGTGGTTTGTATTCCATTTCGATTATTAACTGCAACAGTAGCAAAATTTTCAAATATAGATATAGATTATTCTTTTAGGGCAAAAACTATATTTTTTCAGAAATGTCTTGTCCTTTACACTGGATATATGTAAATATATTTATGAATATTTTGCTATCAATTGTAAGAGCGATCTAAATCTGGACTACGTAGTTAGAAATCCAAAATATTTATTACCACTAATTAGGCGATCGAACGTCCCTAATGCTTTAAGTGGCATATGTAACATAATCCCTGATTAAAAGTTTAAGGAAACTTAGAATGCATACAGAAGCTATAGATCCGAACTAGATATTTTAGAGATCACAGGCCTTATAGTCATATCATATTTGTTATGTTATTTTAAAACTATTTTTTTAATGTTTTCGGTATCTTTTATTTTCAATTGTTCAAGGTTTATTGCAGCAACCACTCCTTTGCAACAACACTGTTTATGGTAGACAGTCAATCGTAGGGTACAGACATAAAAAGACGTTACAAAAATCTAACCAAGAGTCTGTGATTAGTGTTTCATTTGATACAAACGTATTTTTTCAACGTGTTTTTTGTTGTCTTTTGAGTTGCTTTAGCCGATGATGTGGTAAATTAAAATTCGTAGGCATGTGCTGTATGCATTGCTGAGTTTTTGTGTAAGGACAGCTTGTCTGTCCATCAGTCTCCCTACATGTATCTTATTGCCAATTCGTGTGTATTTCTGGGAGCGCTTGCATGTTTGTGTGTGTGGACAAAGTTTTGTTAGTTTTAGATTTTTAATTTAGTTCCACTAGCCACACATACATAAATACTACAAACATACATGCACAAAAGTAAGTTTTTTTTTGGACCATGGCTTTGTTACCATCCAACTTAATACGTTTGTAGAGGCTGCATTATTGTTTGTGTTGTAGAAAGACGTACATACGTACATTTTGTTGTTGCTATTGGTGAAGCAATCTTCGAAATTCTCTGTAGTAAATCTTTATGTTGTGCAACATTTAATAGTTTGTTTCTGTTTTATTGTTAATTTTGTTGTCGCTGCTGTTGATGTTATTATTGTTTTTGTTGTTGCTTTTTTTTTTTAATGCTGAAGCAGCCATTATTGAAGTGATAAACAATTGATTGTTGTTGAAAATAGTCAAACATATTGTGCTAAAGTTTATTTAATTTTTCCTGAGATTTGTTTGTTTTGCTTGTAGTTTCTTTCGCAATTGACTTGTTTGTTTATTTAAACCGTTTAATTTTTTGGTATTTTTGCTTGTTTATTTAAAACCAGCTTGTTTGCCTCTTATATCATTTGTAACCAAGGGAGTATGTACGAAAGTAAGATGAAATGTTATTTAAAAAAAATAATTATTTTGCGATTATAAAAGCATTTTATTGTGTTTTCGAAATCAAGCATTTCACTACCTCTTTATAGAAATAAAACTTAAAGCGGTTTTGGTTATCTTCTCATACAATTTTGTTCAGAAGTGTGTGTCCTTTTTTTAACAATCAGGTTTTTTGGGAAACTACAACTGTTGTCAACTTCTCTTCATAATTCAAAGGCTTTTTCAAACGCCTTCGTATAATTCTTCTACATACATACATACATACATACACGACTTATCGGAAGTCTCACGCAGTTAAAAACTTTAAAAGTTTTACTTCAATGTCCTCTCATTGCTTGAACACAAGAATTTGGTAAACTTGCCACTGTTGTCACATTTAGTCAAATATGTTTGTGTTGTATGTGCCTTTTTGTGTGGCATTAACAGTGTGTTAAGTTTGTTTTCGTACTATTGTGTGAGTGTGATTCTCCTAATTAAAACAGCTGAAATGTTGTTTGTTTAAATTAAAGCGTAGTTTGACTGCTTCTTTTTTTCATCATTAGTTTTGTATTAAGTAGAACCCGGCGTCGTTCTTGATTTGTGAAAACATTTGTAGAAGTATGTGCGTTGGCATGTGTGTGTTTATTGTGTAGCATGTTTTTCGAAAAAATAAGAAAATTCCTCTTAAGCGTTATTCGTGTGTGGGTCCAAAAATAATGTTGATTTTAATGTGAATTTTTGCAAATTTAATTGTCGCCTGTTTTTTGTTTTGCCACTTTTGTCTGATTGCTTTATTCTTTTATAATTTTATCTTTAAGATTTTGATATTCTTGGAACTCAACATTTTTTCAATTCACGAAAGATTTTAAGTGTATATATGTATAATTTATTACTCGTCGTATTTTTGTTTTCATACTTTAAACTATTTATCAGGCAACGTTCACTTTATTTGTTAAAAGTTTAATTGAATACACAAATGCAAATATAATTATAACTTCCTTTAAATTTCAAATTATGATTGGAGAAGAAATGATTTGAATGTTAAACATTTTGGTGCTGGTATACGTGGAATATTGGATTGTCTTGGCATGACCATTGTAAACATAATATACTTTTCATTTGTGATACATATTTATGTCAAAAATATGCATATACTTACATACGTTACGTAACGTATATAAAATATACCATTATAATATTTTCTTATACAAATATAATTTACTAGGTGTGCCCACACACGTTGTGTGTGTCGTAACAATATTTTGTTCGATTTTGCTGTGAAAGTAATTCACACCAACTTTTAAGACTCTTAGTATTTACTTTACATAATGGTAACCATCCCTGGATAAAATTCTAAAATTTATACAAAATTCTAAAATTTTAAAAACTATTGCAAAGCTGTTTAAAAGACAGACAGGAAATGAGTTACTCAATATTTTAAAACACCGCCATCTTTTGCGTAACATAAAATATACTGCTTTCAAAAATAACAGATGCCTTAAAGTATGCAGTACCTTTGAATCGGCGTACTTTCACTGCTTTTATTCACCACTTTATTTTGGAAATAATATATTTTTGCGGAAAAAAATATCATTTATAGGAATCAGGATACTAAGGTACCTCTCACACAATTTTGTTAAAATCCATCCAGCAGTTTTTACGTGATGCAAACACAAAAAAGGAAGGACAGACAGACAGACAGACAGACAGGAAATAAGTTCCTATTTTATTATATGTATAGACTTTGTAAAATTAAAATTATTCCAGGATACAGAATTTATGTGACACGTTTTTGTGGGAACATGATCTAAACAGAGTATCTACAAAGGAACCACCGGAAGCGTAAGAAAAACCTAAATTCCGAAATGTTAGGGTCAGTTTATTATTAAATGCTTCCAACCTATTACATGCCTGCTAAAGTAGAAGTAGAAAGTCAGTGCATCTCGCGTTTAATCAAAGGCGCAGTTGTCTGGCAATTTGTAGTTATTTTGGTCAGGAACTAGCTGGACTTAATAAAGATTATTTTATTTTTTTCTTTTAGACTAAGAAATGCTTACCTTGTATTTTCACAATAAATAATATGAAAAAGATAATTCCTGCTAAACCATTTTCCTTTTTTTTCTCTTCAAGTTTGATCCGAAGTCAGATCGTAAACATTTTAACACCGCTGGACGCCATAAGGTAGTTCCAAGCCTGGGAACTAATTTACCTCAGTATCTCCCTGAATTTTTTTTAGCACCGGGTCCAAAAAATATTTGATTTTAAATTACTTAGCCATTTCTTTTAGAGACCAGTGGCCGATGAGGGTTGTGTCGGCTTTAGGAGGGGCTACAGCACCAAGAGTAATCGTGTAACTAAGTAGATATGATGGTATTAAAACATATAAACATGTGTATTTCAGTTTTTACAGCTGGTAGCCAGTAGCCTGCTGTCTTCTATGTGTTTAAGCCATAAAAAGGAAATTTGCAACCAATTACCCAAAAGACATTTAATTGTCAACACTATTTTTTTTTTTGTATTATCAGTTTCATTTCCTTCAGCACACTAAAGAACATTGCGAATAGGTCATAGAGTCATTGCAAATTCTTGTGATTTACATTGCAGTGAGAAAAATTAGCACTTAAAATTCCATCCTTTCAAAATGTGATCAATCGGATTTTCGAACTTTAAGTGTCACTTTCAGACATAAAATTTGTAAATGTTTTCTTTGTTATTGCTTTTATTTTAGTTTTTCATTTCGTTAAGTTTGTGAGATTAAAAAAATTTGTCGCTTTAAGATAGTGTAGGCCTGGGATGGATTATTTGTCTACACTTATTTATTTGCTCAAATAACTAATTTTATTTTGTTTTATTTTCTTAAATGTTTTTGTTTTGCTTCATTCCTTTATTTATTTTTGTAGACAATGAATTGAAGCATTTTTGGAAGAGACGATGCGTATCAGAAACAAAAATAAATAAACGCGCAGTGAATGAGTTTGATGTGAAGAAAACGTAAAAAAGAAAAACATATAAGCAGCCGAAGAAATCTAAAGAAATAAAAATATTTCGCGACATCAGTTTTTTGTGATCCATTTAGTTTGTTTTGATTTATGCCTCTTTTTATATGTTTGTATTGGAGTAAGGATTGAGTCGTTTCGAATAAAAGGATGCAATTTTGTTGTTAAGTATAATCAAAATGGTGACAATTCCTATTTCTACCAAATACTTATTGTTTTACTATGTTCTGGCAAACATGAATATTTAATCAAAAATCTTTAGAGAAATCTGCATGCTGCAGGATGTACACACATACATATGTATATTGGCTATAGTTATGTGTTGTATTGAAAGCGTTTAGCGATTTTGAAATTTTTTCTTACTTAGAAAGGTTATGGTAGCAGATTGGTCCCATTTAAAAAATTTCATAGTTTTGAAAAATTAAGGGTCTCCCCATACCTGTATACCTGTATATTAACCCCTAAAGGGCACTTATTTAAAATTTAAGAAATTGCATATCACTATAGCTACCAATAACAAAAATTAATAAAAAACAAGTAAGGGTAATATATTCCGCTATGCCGAATCTTATATATAGTAATATTAAATATTTCCTTACTCTATTATGTTCACCAATTTCACAATATTAAGCATTATGTTTTTGTTTTTATGATTTCAACTTCACATAATAACAAATAATGGGTGATTTTTTTGAGGTTAGGATTTTCATGCATTAGTATTTGACAGATCACGTGAGATTTCAGACATGGTGCCAAAGAGAAAGATGCTCAGTATGCTTTGACATTTCATCATGAATAGACTTACTAACGAGCAACGCTTGCAAATCATTGAATTTTATTACCAAAATCAGTGTTCGGTTCGAAATGTTCAAATGTGACAAATTTTGTTCAGCGATGAGGCTCATTTCTGGTTGAATGGCTACGTAAATAAGCAAAATTGCCGCATTTGGAGTGAAGAGCAACCAGAAGCCGTTCAAGAACTGCCCATGCATCCCGAAAAATGCACTGTTTGGTGTGGTTTGTACGCTGGTGGAATCATTGGACCGTATTTTTTCAAAGATGCTGTTGGACGCAACGTTACGGTGAATGGCGATCGCTATCGTTCGATGCTAACAAACTTTTTGTTGCCAAAAATGGAACAACTGAACTTGGTTGACATGTGGTTTCAACAAGATGGCGCTATATGCCACACAGCTCGCGATTCTATGGCCATTTTGAGGGAAAACTTCGGAGAACAATTCATCTCAAGAAATGGACCGGTAAGTTGGCCACCAAGATCATGCGATTTGACGCCTTTAGACTATTTTTTGTGGGGCTACGTCAAGTCTAAAGTCTACAGAAATAAGCCAGCAACTATTCCAGCTTTGGAAGACAACATTTCCGAAGAAATTCGGGCTATTCCGGCCGAAATGCTCGAAAAAGTTGCCCAAAATTGGACTTTCCGAATGGACCACCTAAGACGCAGCCGCGGTCAACATTTAAATGAAATTATCTTCAAAAAGTAAATGTCATGGACCAATCTAACGTTTCAAATAAAGAACCGATGAGATTTTGCAAATTTTATGCGTTTTTTTTAAAAAAAATTTCTCAAGCTCTTAAAAAATCACTCGTTATAATATAATGATATAGACAATTTTTTTTTTAATTTATCGAAATTTTTTTGTAAAAATTATATCAAAATTTTTATGTAAAAAAACGAAAATTTTTTGCTAATATTTTATCGAAAATTTTTTGTAAACATTTTTGAAAATTTTTGCCAAATTTTTATGAAAATGTTTTCGAACATTTTTTGCTAAAATTTTATAGAATATTTTTTGTAAATGGTTTATATATTTTAAATATTTTGCAACATTTTATCGAAAACTCTGTAAAAATTTTATCGAAAGTTTTTTGTAAAAAACCTGCAATCTATATTGCGTTAGAATCGTCAGACTAAAGTGCATTGGGTGGGTCAATATGTCCCCCAAATGTGCCTATTGACTGCTCCTGCAGTGGGCACCCTTGGGCACTATCGCCAACCTCTTTGTGTATTGCTTTCTATAAAGGCCAAACGAAAGCATGGTGTACTCCATGCGATCCATTAGTCGCGGTCTAATATTTTTTTAATAAAAAAACCAAAAGAGAATCATTTTAAGCGAAAAAAAAAAAATAAAAACAACGTGAAAAATATAGGTGGGCGTGGTTTTTTGTCCGCAGCCACGAATGGAATGGCCTGATGCGACTAAACTCCATTAGCCAAATTTTAGAAAATATGTCTGGCAGATTGGTGGGCTTAAATTATCTGTATCTCTTCTGGTGCCTTGACAAAGTTGATTTCAACCCGAACACAGACGGACAGACGGATATCGCTTAATCAACTTCTCTATGTTCCCAAATTAATATTGCAGAAGATACACACGGAAAGGCCAACTTATAGGGCATATATAAGTTGGTCGTTCCGTGTGTAAATCCACCTGTACTGAAGGGTATAATAAACTTAAAAATTAAAGTTTGTCCCCATAATTGATGTAATTTTACCTATCTATGGAACCGTTATATAATTACATACAAACAAACCATTATCGACAAAATACTATGTCTTATATAATAACAATCATAAATTTTTAAAATAAGAAATTAAAGGGTGTCCCCATATTTCATGTCCAAACTTTTGAACCATTATAGTCAGACATTGGAAATTTATATAGAACTTGTATTGCTAATTCCTCTATAACAGCAAGTATAAAATATAAAATTGCAAATTAAAGGCTGTCATAATAGTTTATGATACATATATTGGGTTCTGAAGGTGGTGTTGTGACTAGAATGTGCCCGAATATAACTTAATCTAAATTTTTTATGAAAATTCTTTGTAAGATTACGATATTTTTAGGGCCTGTTTTTATAAAATGAAATATTATAATATTTCGTAAAATAAACGAAACAAAACACATTTACGTTTTAGTATTTTTCATGTGAGTGACAAAAAAGAGCTTTGAATTTTTTAATTTATTTTTGGTTACTACACTCAAAATATTATTACAATAACTGATTGTATTTTATTAAAAAAGTATTCCGTAAAATTATTTCTAAATAAATAAACATTAAAAATGAAGAGAAAAAAATTATTTAACTGATTTTAACCAGGGACCGAACATAATTGGTATTTTTTATTTCAGAAAAGGTTAGGAAAAAATTCATTTTATTTGATATTGGTTATTTGTAACCATTATCATTGCATATATATTATTTTGGTTATCGTAACCAATTAAAGTAAGAAATAGTTATTGTTGGTTATAAGTAACCATTAAATCAACAAAAAAAGTTTTTTTTATTTTAAATAACCATTTTGTCAACAAAAAGTTTTTTTGGTTAGAAATAACAATTATAAAAATAATTTCTTTGTTTTGGTCAATGACAATACAAAAATCAAAATAGTCTCAAGAAAATCGATAAATTCATATAAAAAATGTCTATACTAATGACAACAACTTATTCTTAACCTTCCTGACCATTTCGTCGGTCTGTGAGACCGATGAATTACTTTGGTGTTAGTTTCACGAAAACAAAAAATTGCAACACCATCATTGTCTCAGTATCTTCATTATTTCTCATTATACAACGTTTAGTGTAACAAGTGCGTTTGAGTTAAAGTGTTGTACCGGTGATTGCTAATCAGACGGTCTGTGAGACCGACTTATAGTTAAGTGTCGCATTTTCGACAGGTAAGCTGGTGTTGCTAAATTGGAAATTTTTAGATGAAAATGGACAATTAGAGATCTGTTTATATGATTTAATAAAAGAATTATGTTCAAAGTTAATTATCGTGAGATTTTCGTTAGATATGGCAGATATTGAGCGCGTAAGAGCTATTCTCAATGAAATCGATTCAGATCTAGATTCTGATGTGAAAAGTGGTACTGAATACGAAGATAATATTGATGTGTATGAAGCAAACACTGATACTGAACAAGAAGACTCAGAGGAAAGTGATGTTGAAGATTTACAGGACGCTGAATCGAGCCACAAGCTCTAACGACTGATTGAAATTTACAAAGACTAACCTCATAATGAGGCATATATTTTAAGCATTTTAAAATTAATTTTTTTTAGTGTTCCTGTTTTTTCTTGAATTCATTTTATTTTTTTGTTTACTTCTAAAACATATGTTAATAGAAAAACAACATTTTATAAATGTTGTGTTTTGTGAATGAATTTTTTTTTTATTTTTATATGAGGTCTAGGATCAAAAATGCCAAATTATTGTGATGAAATATAAATTGATGCTGTAAGCTAAAAAAAACTTAATTTTGTTTTTTTTCTTACTTCAGTTATTTCAGATTAGTTTGTTAAATATGACCACTGCACAGGTTTTGAAAACTTTTGAATAGTTTTGAGATACCGAGAAATACTTGAAATCGGTCTGAGAGACCGAGAAATGTGAATGTGTCACACAAAAATGAAAATAGTCAGGAAGGTTAAGTGTTGCGATTACCAACGAACGACATTTGATTTTATTTATAAAGATATGATAACCAAAAAAGAAAAGAAAAACTATGTAATGGTTATTTTTCACCAAAAAATCTTTTTGGTTGATATACTGGTTATTTATAACCAAAAACACAAAACTCTCACTAAAATTGGTTGCGATGTCCAGAATAAAATATATCTTATAGAAATTGTTAATTATAACCATTTTATAAATGTATCAATATTAATGGTTAAAAATGACTTTTTTGTGATTTATCTTATAATTGTTACGTCCCTGATTTTAACGTTTATTATAAAACAAACTACACATATTTACGTAATTTTTAGGTTTATTCTTGAAGTAAAATAGCAAAAAAAGATGGAATTTGCGTTGTTTTTAATGGTATTTGTTGTTACTTTTATTGGATTGGAATTTTAAAAAATAAATGCATAAATCCATCAATAATTCCAACGGAACGTGCATTTTATTTTTTGCAAGTTTGAATTAAAGAAAAAACATTTCTTTTACGGATTTTATTCGGTTGATTTTTTAACATTTAAAAAAATAAAAATTATTCGGGTTAACTGTATTTTCAATTATTTTATTTTTTCAGTTGATTTAACGAACATCATTTTTTGAGTGTATAAAAAGCTTTCTATACTTCAGAATAAAAAAAAAAAAAAAACGAAAAATTTCAAATGTTTTATAAATACCAAATTTAAAGCTTCATCGTTTGAAAACGAAACACACATGTGAGAAGGTTTTGTTTTATAAAAACAGGCCCTTAAAGTATTCTGATATTTGTTTTAGAGTGTTATTTGTTTGTTTTTAACTCTGCCTTCATATTTTGTGCTTACATTTGCAAAATACCTCCACAATCTTCCTGGAATATTATATAACCATGATTTTAGCATGATTTTAAGTTTTCAGAATTTATTAAAAATATTCCCCCAACAAATAAATTGCATTTTTATTATAAAACGTTATGGGTAATTAGCATAATATTAAATAATTAATATTTAAATTCCCAAAAATTTTTATTAATAACTAAATATGCAACTGCTTGTGCAAACCTTGGCAAAACTTGTTTTTTTTTTTTCGATTCTCTTGCGAGAACAAAATTAACTTGTGTATGCTTTACATCACACCTTACGTCTGCATTTAGTGATGGCAAAAAACCATCCAATTGTAGAAGGACAGTAAGGCAAAATAAAAACGTGGTTTGTTTGTTGGTGTTTTGTTGAAGCTTTAATATTCTGTAATATTATTCTATTAACATGCATAACTCTCATTGTGTTTTGTAGAATTTTATTACTTATAGAGTATTTTTGGCTTCTCTAAAATTAGGAAAAAGGTTTCCTGATGATCTGGCCTGAGCAACCAGTGAAATACGTATAGGGACTAGCTCTTTCCCCCAACAAATAAATTGCATTTTTATTATAAAACGTTATGGGTAATTAGCATAATATTAAATAATTAAAAATATTTTTATTTGGATGGCTTAGAGCACAAGGGGTTAGAAAAAAGAAGTTTACTAAGTTTCATTGTGCTCAAACCAGGACAAATGAAGCCAAACGTGCAATTTGCCAAAAGAGATCGTCAGGCCATAAATAGTGGATAAAACTCATAGATAGATATGTTCGATGGACAATCGGATAATTTAAGTGCGTGAGGAGGCTGGAGCTGATGACAACCGAGCACGTACGTCATATTTTGCATGAATACTTGAATACGAAAAAGCTATCCGCACGATGGGTGCAGCAATCAAAACAACGTTCGCGATCACCCATGTGTGAGTCAATGGTGCAAAAATCCATAATAATTCCAATTTCATTATTTTATGAAATGTCTGGCAAGAGATATTTTCCTCAAGACTTTTTTCTGTTTCCAAATTTATATACTTAAATTGCTGGGTGGCAACATGTTTGGTAAATTTTATAAACTTTGGTAAAATTAAAAATTTTAATTAATATTATATTTTACTTTTGAAAATTTTAATTATTATTAGTCGAACTGTTTATGTATTACATACAATGAAATTTTATAATCAAGCTTAAGTTCGTTTTTATTCTCTCTAAGAAAGAATTAATTAAATTACAAATTAGGTGATAATATTAAAGAAAAATTGGGAAAATTAAATTTTTAGACACCAGCACGAGCAGAATGCACATTTTCTAGACAGCCACGTCCGTTATCAGCACTCTTGTATCTAATCTACTTAGGGTGGTGTTTTAGCTGTAAGCATCATATATTTAACCAACCAAACCCAGATAAAGGAATACGAGAAAACTTGTATTCAATTATCAATCGTCTGTTGGTGAGAACGAAGTCTACCACTACCTTAAGCTTCCCTCTTGTTGAATATTTTTACTTTTAATATTAACCACCTTATATGTTGTTGTTCCTTCAGCTAACCATCGGTTATTTAAAATTTTCGGTTTTTAAAAACTGCTGATGCTGCAGAAGGAAAAGCCGATAATCCTAGACCTAAGTGAATGCGGGTGCTATGCAAGTTATAACGGTAAGCCATCAAATGATTTAGTCGTATAAACCTTGAGATTCTTTCAAAAACCTCTTAAATCGAAGACAGTTTCAATTATATAATATAACATTGTAAAGCAACGAAATGAATATTTCGCTAAGCCAATATTTTTATTTCTGTTGTTGTACAGTTTTTCATTTTCCCGTTTAAGAGACAAAAAATAAAAACAAATTTCTGATTTCTTTCGTGAGATTAAGACATTTTAAATTTTAATGAATGAAATAATTTTTGTTCATTATATTTTTTAATTTCATTGCTCCCATTTTTTTATTTAATATTGTACAAACATACATACTTATGTATATAACGTGATGCTACTGTTGGCTGTTCTACTTAGACAAAAGGGAACGAAAGAAGAGGATTTTGAAGGCATCATCATCCATCCATAGCCAAACAAATATACCAGAAGTACAAGAATACATAAGGCATAAAGAAGGGGTTTGATGCTTTTGAAGGCTTCTTATTTTTGGATGATTTTTATTTCTTCGCTTTTCGTTTTATTGTGCGATTTTAATTTTGCAAGAGACTCATTATGTCTGATTTTAATTTTTAGTGCCTTTGTTGATGTTCAGCGTCGAGTGCCATACAATATTGAAATGTGCCTTTTTTCTTATTTCTTAATGTTAATGCTATTATTTTTGTTGTTTTTGTTACTTTTGTATCTTTTTTTTTGGATGATAATGTTAACTTTTATTTTGGCTGCTGTAGCTGTAGCTGCCGTTTTCGTTTTATCGGTTTTTTTTTGTCGCGTTCAACACAAACTGTAGCTGCGTTGAATATTTTGCTGTGAATGCTTATGTTTTCTGGCAATTGAAACTAATTTGTACGAAATGGAATGTGATTATTGTGCATTATTTAAGACTGTTGAGTAATGGGAGCACATGTGTGCAACATAATTTTTTTTTTATTTAATTTTTCTTTTAGTGTTTATTTTTTTATTCAATGTTCCTTTGTTTGCTGCTATACAGGGTGCTGGAGGATCGAATCCATAAAAGAAAGTAATTAAATATTCTTAACCTTAATTCTTAAAGAAACATACTTGTCATGCCTTCGCTACCACTGTTTTATTTTATACTAGCTGTGCCCGCCACTTCGTCAGCGTCCTTACAATATTTTGTTCGAATTTGCTTTGAAAGCAATCTACTCAAAGACCCTCGCTTTTTTAGTGATTCAGTTATGGTTTAATTATTTAATTTATAGAAAGGGTCTTATCCGTACTAAAATATTCCGCCATAAAGTATGCATATCGGTAAAATTGCGACCTTTCACTGTTTTTTTTACCACTTTTTCTAGAAAATAAGACATTTTTGCGAAAAATAGTATCGTGTATTTGAACCAAAATACTAAGGAATCTTTTCACAAAATTTTGCTACAATCCATCCAGTAGTTTTTACGTGATGCATACGCAGACAGACAGAAAATAAGTTACTGTTTTATTATATGTATAGATTTTTAAAGTTTGTTTTGAATACAAATTCAAAAGTTTTGTTAGTACATACACATTAAAATGTCTTTCTATCTATACATCTATATACATATAATAAAATAGTAACTCATTTCAGTCTGTATGTCTGTCTGCTTTTCATTTGTGTTCGCATTACGTAAAAACTACTGGAAGGATATTAACAAAATTTTTTGAGGAGGTACCTTAGCATCCTGATTCCAATATAGGATACCTTCATCATACCTCATTTCAAAGAAAAAGTGGAGAAAAATCAGTTAAAAAATGCAATTTCCGGTTTTGAGGTACTGAAATTTTCGGTTTAAAACTGGGATATTTTAAAAACTATCTCGCAACTTTAGGAGCCAATTGAATAAAATTTGTATTTGATGTGTATTTTTACTTTGTGGAATTACAACGTTATTAAAATATTTTATCAAAATATTTTAAAATATTTTAATTTTTAGAATTTTTTATAAATTTTACTATTTTATCCAGGGATGGGTACATTTATATAAAGTAAATATATAAACCATAACAGAAGCACTATAAAAGTAAGAGTCTAACAATTGGTGTGGAATACTTTCAAAGCAAAATCAAGCAAAATTTTGTCAGGACGCCCACGACGTGGCGGGCACAGCTAGTATATTATAAAACTGTAACAGGACCATTTTTGTACATAAAATATTTTTTGAAAATTTTGTTGCTGGATCATATAGTAATAAAATGGAATACAAAACAGCAATTAATGGAATTTTTGTCTGTCTGACTGTCTGTCTATCTGTCTGTGATCGCATGACGTAAAAAGTACTATATGAATTTCAATAAAATTTTATGATGAGGTACGCTGGTATATCGGTTCAAATATAGGATATTTTTTTCGTAAAAATATCTCATTTCCAAGAGAAAATGTGGTGAGATTTCGCAATTTGGTACTGCAAACTTGACAGCACCTTTTTTTTGAAAGCGGGATGTTTTAAACACTCGTTACAGTACTCTATTTTTTTAATTTCATATAAAGCCTTTGTACCTAATAGAAAATACATAAACCATAACTGGAGTAATCCACAACAAATTCAAAGCAAAATCGAACAAAATATTGTCACACAGGCGGGCAGAGCTAGTATATAAATAAAATGACATAATTTACTAGAAGAATCGTTTGATATATTTTGTGACACCCAGTTGCTTTCTTGGATGCCTTAAACATCATTCATTGTTTTCATATACTTAAAATGCTAATGGTTGATGTTGTTATTGTCGTTATAGTTGTTCGTTCATTTTCTATTTGGTTGTTGCAACATTTAAATTCGCCATTGCTGCACAGTGTATCAAAGCGCTTTAAAAAATTAAGAATTTTATATATGTATAGTGGAGAAAAAAGTATGAAATTTTCTTCATTGATCAAAAGTTGCTATCTACTAGTAGTACTGTGTGGGCTCACTTTTAGAATTTTAAAAATCGAATTCTCAAAATTATTGTGACTGTTTTTGGAATTTCTCGAATGCAAAAAGCACGTGCTTTGAACAAAACTAATAACATACACATAAAACTCTCTTGAGGTGTCGTTTCTGAGTTTTAGCGGCATGGACATTGCACACTTGCCTTTATTATAAATACATAGACATATCGCACCCTAAATACAAAAGGGTCACAACTCATAATTTCCCAAAACTGAGTTTTTTCCATAAATTAATTCAGAGTACATATCTCTAACTACTGAAAAAATTTCTTTCACATCACTATCTTCTTTAACTGGAAAAATACAGTTATGTCTATTTTTATGTTAAGTGTGTTGTTTCTGCACGATGAACTAAAGAGAATTAATTAATTAACTAATTAATTAATAATTAAAAATAATAATTAATAATTAAAAATAATAATTAATAATTTTTAGTCATAAATCAAAATTTTATTTTCGCAAACATAATATAAAATAGCAGAAGCTTCTTCAATATTTAATTTTTTCGTAATGGAACAATATTTTCTTTAAATATTCCAATCTTTTTTACATAAACAGTTTTTTGACTCTCCTGAAAATATTAGTATTTTGAGTTGTGACCCTTTTGTATTTAGGGTGCGATATGAATACATTTAATATTCAAGTCATATATATATATATATATATATATATATATATATATATATATATATATATATATATTTGAAAATTATCGAAAACCTATATCGGTCTTTGCGAAAACTGCGTAATAAATGAAAATGAAATGGTGTAATCATGACAAGCTATGGGTCCTCACATTGGTGCAGTGGAAAAACAGAAGCAATAATGTTCGTAACACCCAGGATTTGGCGAGAATCTCAAAAACATCATGAAGACTGCTACTTCTGCGCACTCAAAGTTAACGGAAAGTTAACGATATGAGAAATGACTCAATTCATAAATTGGTTTTTTTTTTAAGACAAGCCCGTAAAATTGAATTCTAATAATATTAAAAATCTAAACACAAAACTTCCAAAAAAACTAACATTATTTGTTTGCTTTTAATCATACTATGGTTACATACGAGCAAACTTACAACACTTTGTTTACTAATAAAATGTTATGGTTATAAATACAACATTATTTTGGAATACTAATAAAACTTTGGTTGTGGTTTGCAAATAATATATTTCAAACCAATCATATTGCATTTTTTGGTGGGTGTAGTAAGCATTGTAATATTATAATCAAATAGTAAGAAAAACTTAATTCTCGTAAACATAGTAATGATTTAAAAAACTATAAGTTGTGCTTTACAGCTATATATTGTTACAGAGAACATAGGATGGTTCTCGTAACCATACCAAAGCCATTTTTTTTTTCTCTGCGTGTATTTAAGAAAAACACAATGTTAAAACCAATATAAAGTAGAAAAAATATTTGAACCTCAATGGTTAACCAAATGTCTCACTGTGCAGCACTTCTCTTCTTATTGTTGTGTGTTGTGTCTTTTAAATGAGCCAAAATTTAATTGAATAAATTATGCACATTTAAAACTTGTAAGGTTTTCATTTCCATTCTTTATTTGTTGTTTTTTGCTGAACGTTTTTCATCTTCAACTCACTCACACCTTTTTTACTCTTTCGCTCGAATATAAATTTAAATTATTTTGCAAAACAAACTAAAAATAATATTTTTTAATTTATGACAATTTGTATAGAATTTTCTTAAAAGAAAAAAAAAAAAAAAGCATTTGCTACAAAATTAAACAAAACAGTAATTAGACAGACGTTTGTTTATTTTTAAGGTTTGTTTTCTTGTAATGGCACGAATAATAAATGGTGATTTTAAAGCAGGATGTTGAAGGTGGGGGCATAATAATTGTAATTATATTTTCAAATTTAAGACTCATGAGACTTTTACCTTTACTTTTCATACAATAACTACTGTTGATGTATGCTGCCACCCAAGATAAAGAAGAAATTTTATTTTTGGCAGTACAATTTGTGAATTAATGGTTCGAGTTGTTGTTCACTTTTGTTATTGCTTCAAGGCATTTGTAAACACATTCACATAAATTTCATTAATAACAAATGATGTAAATTCATTATTAATTAATTGAGACCTTTTCTGAACACTAAATAAAAACAACTAAATGTTAAAAACCAAAAACAGCAGTTCTAATAAAACAATAGCAACTGAGTCAATAAAATATCTGTGTATTTTTTTTCTACTGTTTATATGTTAAAACAATTAGAGATAAATAAAACATCGTCATCATAAGGCATATATATTTTGGAAATGAAGACGGAAAATCTTAACTTAAAAAATTTTTCTTGAAAACCTTTTGGTAGATACAATACAGCATTTACTTGAGTTCTTATCAATAAGTATTATTTGTTTAGAAGGTAAAATAAATAATATTTATTTATATGTATCACTTAAGGGCCCTCGCCTAAGAGAGTGCTGATGGTATAGTAGGTAGGATGCTAGTTCATTAACCTGGATGCTGCAAAAAGGAAATGGGTACATGGCTATCAGGGTACTAATTACTGATTAGCTGCGTTGAAGTATAATCTGTCTATTATTATCATGTAGGAGGATCATGAAGGTTTCCTTTTCGACCCCATTTTTCACACAAATGATTACAGGCTACCAAATTGTAGTTATGGTAGCCTGTATTCATTGAGTCCCGCCCTTCCACCAGCCTTTATTCTTGATTTTAGTGATTTCAGACTGTCGACTGGTAATTGTCGACCTTCTTCCTAATCACGGAGTCTCTAGCAATTTCTAGCATTTATGCAAGGCACAGGTCCCCGATGGCATTCACATTTAACAAGCTTCTGCCAGTGGTACACAATGTGCGCTACCGTCTCAGCGTATTTTACGTATAGTCTGCAAGTATCGTTTTCTTCGATTTCTTCTGTTATATCTGGGCTCCTTACTGGCCTTCTTGCAGATGAGCTCTTTGAGCACCATGTGCGTCTGCCTACACGTGGTGATCTCCTGCTATCTTTTTAGGTTTAAAAAGTTCTCCTATTGTAAGACCGTCGCTCGCATTATGCCATTACCTAGCTCTACTCTGAGTTATTGTCTACAGAAACTACAGGACTTTTTCCCCGTAAATATATATCATTTGCAGGAGTAAAATATAAATAAAATCCCGAATGTGCACAATTTCAATATTAATATCTCGAATCGTGGAGAGCCTTGTGTAGATTTGCAGGATTGTTGCTAGAAAAATGTTTTCTTTATGAGAAAATATTATTTAAAGCATTACTAACGGTGACAAAGGCTTAAGAGAACCAGCAATTATTGGAATGGCGCTACACGGTGACATGAAAACCTACCACACATGCTTTAGTGAACCAAAAATCAGGGTTATAAAGACCATTTTCCCTCAAGATATTTTAATAGACTAGTATCCAAACAAGCAGCATTGAAGAGCTTTAGAGGGAATATAGACGACGGAAGTGATAGGAATGAGCAAAAGCTGTTTGTTTGTGCTTTCTTCACATATCAAGGTTACATATTTGAGCCTGGATGTGAAGGTTACCTTCCGTGTTGTCTATTGGAGCTACTTGTAACTCAAGTAATCACTCCGGGCAAAGAAGTTTAAAACGGTGACGGGCTTCAAAGAAGAATTCTAAAGGCGTTTATGCAGTCTTTCTATGAAACATATTTTGAAATTCGGAACCAGCTTTGGATTATGACTATTTCTTATAACCAAGAGCCCCCAGGCAAACCCCTACGGGTCTGTGAGCACATACACAATCTCAACCAGAATCTCACAAAGAGAACAAAACATGTCAAAATTTTAAATCTAGGGCATACAAGCTTTCAACAATGTTGGTTTGTGTCACTTTGCTAAATATTTAGCAAACCAAAGCATTTTCATGTTAACCACTTATTTTGGTTGGGGGCCATTGCTTATAACTGAGGTTACTTTTTCAACAAAAAGTATAAAGTTGGCATCGGATTACTGTTTTTCTTAAAAAAATAAATTAACAAATTTCAATGAAAATAAAACCCAATAGATATTTTTATTTTGCCTAAGAACTGGATTATTTTAAGATCCGGTTTATAGAACAGATGAAATTAATTTAAAAGTGTTTAAAAACAGATCATTTACCTAGAGCTAGGCTTGTTATTTAGTAATTTGCAGTGATTAATATAAATGTTAAGGTTTATGTCTAAGACCTATCACTAATTAGGCCACCGCTATGTTAGAAAGAGTTTGAATCAGTTCCTATCACTTAAAAACTGGGTATGGTAATTTCTGCTACTTTTAATTACTCAATACTACTCAATACTTTTTCTGACATAATAGAAATTAACTGTTAATCAGAGTTTTAATGAAGTCATTAATTTTTGTGTTTAATTTTTTCTGAAACTATAGCATTAAAAGTATCGATTAACTACTTTTGATTATTGAGTACTTAAAAAAATTATTAAATACTTGGTACTCGATACCAACTACTCCACACTTTGCCAGCACTAATGTGTTAGTTCCCTTTCCTCTAGGGATATTACAAGCACACACAAACACAAAGTACAGTGGTTCCGATTCCTAAAGTAACACTTAATTATATTTCTTATTTTTATTTTTTTTTAGCGTATACTTTTAGAATTTTTAAAGATATTTCTTTATTTGCAAGAGTGTTCTATTAAATATTCTAAACAATAGGAATAAAATTAAATTTATGTTAATTACAATGCGAATATCATAAATCTTGAAATATGAAGAAGCTTAACAGCCAAAAGACAAAAAGAAACAAGTGTTCAAATTTTATGCAAAGTTACTAATTTTAAATTTACTTTCATTTTATTTTCATCTTCTATTTAGCATTAATTTTAAGAAGCTTATGACATTTACTTTTCTTTGTCGCAGCACAACACTAACAAATATCTTCATGCAAACACATACTCGTACACCCGCACGTTTTCTATAATGTGCTTCTTAGATTCCCTTAATATGTTTGGAATATAACAAAGACCCAAGGAATCTATTTCTGTCTGCCCTTATCTTCATCTCTGTGTATAAGCAACAAATTCTTGGTGAGAAATTTCAAGCCGCAACTACACCTGTCTATTTGTTGGCTGGAATACTTTGTCTGTCTGTGTACACATTTATTCGAAATTTTAAAGCGTCTGTCCAGTCTTCTTTTTTTTGTTTTTGGGTTTTAATATTGCAGTTAATTATTCTAGACTACAAAGTGTTAGTTTGTGTTTTGTTTCTCGTAAACAAATATTTGATTATTTCAACAAACACAAGATATCTTCTCCTAACTACTTCCCGTATATTTATAAGGTTTGCTTTTTGTGGGGTTGGGGTAGGGGCAGGAGGGTTGGTTGGTAAAAGTTCTATGCCATACAGTTTCGTTTGAAGTTGCTACATATTTTTAGTTGAAAATATTAAAATTGAATGGTTGTAGTAGCTGCTGTTGCTGCTGATGTAGCTTCTTCGGTGTAACATAGTTTTGGCATGCAACATCAACATTTGGCGACACTTTTATTTAAATTAATACAACAATTTTAGTGAAAGATAAAGTTTGCTTTTAATTTGTGTGTGGGTTTTAATGTTCTAAATTGTTAGCAGTGACCTAAAGTAGTAAACTGTTGATTGGTACAATAAATTTTAAAAATAATTAAGCTCTCAACTTGGGCTCTCAGGAAAAATTTTTAAAAAAAGTTTTAATGCTGGCAGGGTTTTAATAATAAAGCATTAAACACATAGACGACAGCAGGGTACCGACTACAACCTGTCAAAATTACACTACTCACGTTTATATGAAGACGATTATTTTGACGACATCATAGCTACATGGCTACACGACCACCGTTGTGGCTGTAGCTAACTTAGGCTAATTTCTATTATTGTTTGCGACAATTTTATTTTATTCAAAAGAAGAAAATGTCACAAAATTAAAAATACAAATTGATTTACAATCAAAAGGTTTTGAGCAAATATGTATATTTCTTTGTTTCGATATGATAAAAGTATTTTTTTAAAAAGTAATTTTCTATAAGCTAAATATGTGTTTCTACAATATTTTCATAGTACTGAAGTATGTAGCTGTCGTCTTTAACATAATTCAGTAGCTGACTACACGACGACGATTGTAGCCAACGGAATTTGTAGTCGTGTAGCCGCTGTTGTCTATGTGTTCAAAGCTTATAAATATTGTAGCTTTATCCGAAAGAAAGCTTTTCTTAACATTAGAATTTTAATTCTATGTCATTTAAATATTGCTTTAATTATATAAAATGGTCGATAGAAAAATTATTTTCATCCTTGATTCGCCTATTAACAATACACTCTCTTTGAGTTCTGCCTATAGTAAATTGTAACAATTTTTTGTTTTCGTTGTGCTGTTGTTGTTGCTGCTGCCGTTGTCCGTGTTATCTCGCATTGTTATAGATTCTTTTTTTTTTTTTTTTTTTCCATATTTTTGTGATTGCGGTTGTTCCTGTGCTGCTGTGCCAACAAAGCGTTAAATTATTTTCTCCTCTTACTGCTTCTTGTCATTTCTCCGGCAACAAAGACACTAAATGTGTTCAAAATTAAAGCTTCCAAAAAAGTAAATTAAATCTCAAGCTCCAAAAAACTTTGCGCAACAAAAGTGTTGGAAACGAGGACAAGGCAGGTGTTACTGAAATGTTTTCACCAAAGAAGAAACTTTGCAAAATGAAATTATATTTAACACAAATGCAAATTTTTAAAATAGAAAAGAAAAAGCTCCAAATTAATCCAAATTGTATCTTGATAGCAGAGTACGTATAAGTAGGATGCAAGTGAAGATGATAAGGCTACTTTATGTTCCTTTTTTTTTGCAAAAATATAGAAAGTAGTGCATGACTAACTCGAATAACAGAAATTGAATTGAAAGCAATCACTGATACCTGAGCATGTTTATTCTAGTTAATTTTGATTCTAGGAAATGTAAAACAGTATTAGCAAAGCCGAAAAAACTTAGTTTACTTGTATGAAATGCATATGCCTCCTGCTACCTATGTTTGCCCCTTATGTTCCATTCAAATTTCCGACTAACTTCTAGACTATTTGCGCTTTATATCATAAGAGTTTCGGTGTCAAAAATTACACTTTAAAAACTACTTCGGTACCTTGTTTAAATGTTGCTGAAATTTTTCTAAACCAGTTTTTATTAATTTTGTATTTTTTTTATAAATTATGCCTACAACCGTTCAATATTGTACAGTATAATGTAAGCAGCATCAAAGTGTCTTAGCATTTTTAAATTAATTAATCAAGTGCGAGTAAGACTCACACACTTAGGGTTCCGTACTCACGTCTTATGAACACCCTTTTATTTTGAATTATTTTTATACTAGAGGACAATACAAAATATCTTGTGTAAATATCATATGAATTTCATAACGTTTCCAAGAAAAGACCAAATTCCTTAAATTCTCGTCATCTAGGGAACACCCTTTAATTTTTATTTCTTTATTCCTTACTGTATGAATTTTAATTGTAAGCCTATTTCTGTTCGAATATGAGGCCATATATGCAGAATTATGTCTATCGAAACAACCTTTAAATGAGCTGTTTTTTTTGTTGTGAAAGTGGTATAAGTCCACTTTAAAACAAAAACCAATTAACGGTAATTTTAAAGAGCCATAGACACCTTCTCTTCATTGTTACAATCGCAATTTCAATATAGTTCTATTTTGACATAAAATAAACAAAATCAGTTTTGCTGTACAATGCTATCGCACAAATATTTCTTTTGAAAGTGAATAATTATATTTAATTTATATATTTTTTTAAAATATAATATAAATTATATCTTTACTAAAACTTCGTACGCATCCTGACAAATTTTGTTTATAATAATTTATATTTTGTTTTATATAGTTTATTTGACCTTTTTATTAATATTAATTTAACTATTTTCTTTTAAGCTTTAGGTCTTTAAATAATTTTAATTTTATTTTTTCGATATTTCGCTACTCCTTTGTGTAGCATCATCAGGAAAAAATTAACAAATTAACGTTATGAAAATTACAATTAAGTATTAAAAAAATTTTCTTCAAAGTAACATATTTCAAAAAAAATTTTTGTCATAAAATTATTAAAAAGTTTTTAAACAAGTACAAACAATAATTAAATTATTTCTTATTTACTAAATGTCTGTAAATTTGAGCTACGGAAATGAAAATGAAAATTGTAATAAAGTATATGTAGGCACAACGAAAAATAAACTTAAAACTAGAATAGCAGGACATAAATCAGACCAAAAATATAGGAATATTAATTCGCAAAAAACAGCATTATCTTCTCATTGTGCTGAATTAAATCACTATCCCAATTTTGATAATGTTTCAGTTCTAAATTCAGAAAACAATTATAAACGTCGTTACATATTAGAAATGTTACAAATTATTAATACACCAAACACACAGAGAATTAATTTTAAGGCAGACACAGATAATGTAGCTCAAATTTACAGACATTTAGTAAATAAGAAATAATTTAATTATTGTTTGTACTTGTTTAAAAACTTTTTAATAATTTTATGACAAAAATTTTTTTTGAAATATGTTACTTTGAAGAAAATTTTTTCAATACTTAATTGTAATTTTCATAACGTTAATTTGTTAATTTTTTCCTGATGATGCTACACAAAGGAGTAGCGAAATATCGAAAAAATAAAATTAAAATTATTTAAAGACCTAAAGCTTAAAAGAAAATAGTTAAATTAATTTATATTTTAGGTATTAAAACTTTTACAATTTTAATATTTCATTAATAGCGTGCTATTACACCAAATCATAAATTTACTGAAATTGATTACTACGGGGAAGCAAGCCTCGATGGCCACTTCGCTCAATTTAGCACCATCAGGAAACTTTAACCCAATTTTTGTTCGATTTTACTTTGAAAGTATTCCAAACCAAATTTTAAGACTCTTAATTTTATAGTGCTTCAGTTATAGTTTGTGCATTTCTCTTTATATAGAGGTACCCATCCCTGGATAAAATTCCAAAATTTATACTAAATTCTATAATTAATGTAGAATTCTGTAAATAGTGTTTAAAATATCTTTAAAAATATTTCCCACTGACAAAAATAAAAGATACTGCTTAGTTTGCAGTACCTTTAAATCAATAAAATTGCGTGCTTACACTAATTTTTCTCTATTTTCTCTTGGAAATGAGAAATTTTTACGGAAAAAAGTATCCCATATTCGAACCAAGATATAAAAGTACCTCATGACGAAATTTTTATTAAAATCCATCCAGTAGTTTTTACATGATGCGAACACATACAGACAGACAAAAATTCTAGAAATTGCTGTTTTGTATTCCATTTCGATTACTAACTGCACCAGCAACAAAATGTTCGAACAATATTTCACGTACAGAAATGGTCCTGTTATAATTTCATTATATGTATAGATATACCATCTATTCACCATAAATACTAAATAACTGTAAAAGAAAACTAAACTGAAAATATTTTTTTTTTTTTTTTGTATTTAAAGAAAAAGGTAATTTTCATTTTAACATCTTTAAGATTTTTTTTTCGCAAGTCGTATAAGTCAATGTGGAGCTAAAAAAGCGTTTATTTTTTCATGTAGTTATTATTTCACAATAAGCTTTAAAAGGTGCGTAGTATAAAACACATCACTCAAATTTATTAAATTTGGCCAATATTTTTAAATATTATATTTTATTTATTAAATGTTATAATACAATTACAAATTATATTCTAACTTAATTTACCGAGCATAGTAACGAAGACCTTCTCACTCGTTGTAGTGAAACACCCAGAGTCTTTGGTGGGAATCGAACCCACAACCCCCAGACTGATAGACTAGCACACTACCTACTAGCCTACCGGGGCACCCATATATTTAAATATATTTTTAAATATATTTTTAAATATCTCAATATATGAAAAAAAAAATATGAAATAAAAGACCTGTACCACTTTCAAAAAAAAAAAAAAACAGCTCATTTATCATATGCGCAAATAACACGTCACTTTCGAAACACCCTATAAATTTTAGTATTTGTTGTTATAGTGGCCACAGTAATACAACTTGTGTGAAAGTTTCATACAAGTTATGTTTCCATAGATCGAAGGCACTGACAGAGGACAGACATTGTAGTGAAGACAATAGAGTTCGGGTTTTACCGTTTGGGTACGAAACCCTCAAAAAAAAGCAAAATTTCACCCTAAGGAATTTTTGAAGATTTGAACATTTTGTATATTTTGACGATTTTTTTGTCGCAGAATTTGATGATTTTGTATAGATTTTTCTGGCAACTGTAAATGTGAATTAAATCAAATTATTAGGAGCATACTTTTGGGATGTATTAAAATGCATTTAATAAGTACTTTTATTGTTTGAGGACACCCTTTACTTTCTAACTACTAAAGCCCCTTTCACACTATAATACTGAGTATTAAGATTTTCATTGGATTTTGTAAGATAGAAATCCAATGAGAATTGTGTGATTGTCAAAAAATCTAACGTAACATAACATTTCGTTTTCACACTATCACACTTCAAATAAAATGAAAAATATCAGCAAAGGAACAAGCCGAGACGAGAAATTGAACGGCGTCGGCTGAGCAATTTTATGAGGACGGCAGAGGTGACGGGTCTTAAGTTTGTTTGGCCGTTCAAGTTTTCGGTTAATAAAAAAATAAAAAACAAAACAAAAAAAATAATACGTACATTCAACAATTTCTAGGCATGGCAGAAACAAAGTACATACGTGGGCGTTAAGACTGATGGCAGTTTAAGGCAGATGCAGGACAAAGAAAACATTTCATCGGCGGCGGCAAACTATCGGCTACGATTCAATCAGCTTGGTTCTTTGCTTTAAAAAACCACAACCCTGATAAACTGAAAAATGTTATCGTTTAGAAAATTTTCTAAAAATGGTTTGGTATTATGGGATGTCAAATTTCTTTCCGTATTATTCCACATTTTGATAACATACTGCTTTCACACTATCACACTTTCTCATTGGATTCAAGTATTTGACAAGTCTTAATACTCAGTATAATAGTGTGAAAAGGGCTTAAATACTATGTTATTAATATTCGTTATTTTAGTTAGCAATAGAAATACACTCTTTTTAAACAGTTTAGGTTTCTGCTAGTTATGTTACAAAAAGTAGATTCCTATGACAGACAAGCATATATCGAAGCGATATTAATAGGCTGCAATTAATCCCTTTGGGAACACACCTTAAAAAAGTTAAGGCCGGGGCACGTAGAATCCGTCATCGTCTTTTTAACGGACAAGAAAGTTGAAATACAGTTTTCTCTTATGAGTGTTGTCACAATCAGTACGTCTTCGTCAACGCAACGTACGAAAGTTGGGCAACTTTTAACTTTTGATGTACGTTGAGCAGTTTGTTAGCTATTAACTAGTTTTTCTTTAAAACAAAATAAATAAATTAAATAAAGTAAAATGGAGAACATAGCTTTTCAAGTGTTTCTTTTTCTGATTTAATATCCGTCAACAAAGTACTTATTTTGTCAACCTCTTCCGTCGTTACTTTGATATCAGTTGAATAAGTCAAAGTATTACGTACGATGGATTCTATGTGCCCAGCTCTATTGTTGTTATTTATTTTTATTTATCGCTTGCATTTATCGTAACCATTTCTTTATTAATAACTAATCCAAAATTTTTTTATTATACAATTTTTTAGTTTAGATAAGGTTTTTCCTTGCACCATTGTCATTTAGTAAAGTACTTTTACTAGTGATTCCAATTATAAATAAATCTTGAAAATAAATATTTTATACAGGAATAAACACAATAAATTATAACTTACCTTATCAGTTCAGTGCACATGTTATGAATAGTTTTAGTTTTTCCACTAAACTAAATGAGAATTTAATCTCTTGCACCTAAAAACGATTTTTAAAAAGAATTTATGTGCCGTACCCGACGACTTTTGCTTATTATTTGTCTTTTTTTAGTCTTAATTCTGCCAATGGTAAACTTTTTTATTACATGTTACTAAGTTTTAAGCTTCAATATTGCAACCAGATGACATTACTTGTTTATTTTATTTTATATTCTATTTTTTTTTTTTTTTTTTGTTGACAAGAGAATTCCTTAGTTAAGCTAAAATTTAAAATTATGTTTACTAATCATAATTGCAATAATAAAATTAGATTTTTGTTGCACTTGTACATAAGTATTTGGGGAATAACAAATATAAATATTTTTTCTTTTTTACTTTTACTTAAATAGAAATTTAGACGACAATTTTCTTAATGCACAAATTTAATTCATTTAGTTCTCTCTTGTACTGCCTTCAGTCTTAATCTTTATTTAATATTGAAATTTTAAAACATCCATCCACCCATATTTTTCCCGTAGAGAGTTTGAAGCAAAATGTAAATGTAAATTTCATTTCATTTTTACTAGCAAATATTTACATGGCATTCGTGGGAGTTACTTAACTTTACACTTAAGACTAGTTGCAGTTTGTGCATACACACAATCACACACAAACACATACACATACAACATGCATGTTGTACGATACACAAAATACTCGAGGCAGTTTAGGTTTTTCCTAACTTAAATGAATTTTCAGATTTAGATGGTTAAATGTAGTTTTTGGGCCAACAATTTTTCATAGTAAATTGAAATAATCAGATACATGTACATATGAGACTTTACAGGGTTTAACTTCCGAATTTCTAACTATATTTTTCGTGAAAAGGACTTTAAAGTATTTATTATTTTTTTGTTAACTACGTGATTTGTCCTTAAAAATAAAGGTACAGGCTCTCTCTCTCTGATCAATCATCATCAGTAGTACTCTTTGCAGCATTCCAACTTCTTCAATTTGATTACGAAGGATTACAAAATTTTTTTAGTTTGTGATTTTAATATGCAGAGTTAATAACAGCACTATCGGCATTATGTTATTTCCGGTGAATAGCATATATGTGACGCAAGCTGACAAAAGGCACTTTATCTTTCCAGGGGTTGAAATTGAATTTTCAATGTTTTTTTCGAAAATTATAAAAAAACGCAAAAATCAGTAAAAAATCTAAGCAATTGCCTGCAATGTTATGGAGTTTTTAATTCAAAAGTATAGTTTTAAGATAATCGAGATTAACCCTACGAGGTTCAAGGATTTTTGGATGCTAATTGGTACAACTAGGTCTGCGCAGACCTTCATAGAATTTATATGTTAACTAGAGTAACCCTGCCCGGCATTGCTGGCATATAAGTTGTCCTATGTGCATGATTTTATAACTCGAGAACCACTCAACCGATTTTCAAACGAGTACATGCTTTGGAAAGGTATACTTTCACTGAGGGTTTATAAAAAAACACATTGAAACATTTCTACGAATATGCGTTATACGCGCACTTTTATGACGTTGTGTTTTCCCTATATAAAATGTTTTTTTTTTCTTATGAGAATTACATTTTGTGTTTTTCGCTTCTTTTTGCAGACCTATAGCACAGCGAGCACGATGGTCGAATTGCAGAAAAAATGGCATAAATTGGTTGACTGTCTTCGATGGGCCTATGGGTGCCTGAAATAAATTAAGATTTTTTTCGTCATTCGAATTAAATGAAAGTATGTGTAAATTAAGTGCTTATCTCTATACCGAATAATGCCATTGCGTGTTTGACGTGTTGAATACCTCGTACAATGGGATTCATTGCTCTCCGCTCCATGTTTGGGACCACTAGCTGTTGTGCCAATTCCATAAGGAATTACGTCTTCGATCGTTCCTCTTCACATGACACAATGTTGTAGAACATAACTAACCGTCATCGGTTTGTGATCCTTTGCACGTTTGATTACCAAGCATCTGATCCACGGCGTCGACTCCATATTTACATTTATTTTAGCTATGCCCACACACGTTGTGTGCATCCTGACAATATTTTGTTTGATTTTGCTTTGAAAGTAATCCACACCCAATTTTTAAACTCTTACATATTTACTTTATATAAAGGTACTCATCCCTGGATAATATTCTAAAATTTATATAAAATTCTAAAAATTATGTTCAAGCTCTGTTAAAGATCAGTGGAACATATTCAAGTTCCGTAATATCGTCGTCGCCTTCGAATGGATTGATTTCTCCGGCGTCTTCATTCGCTCCAGCCATTCATTTGGTTAACTTGACATCCATTTGATTGCTCTCTTCTTCCGATAAGTTTTGAATATGGTGCAATTCACCACGTCCATTATATATCGTAAATAAATAGATGCTGAAGTCATTTTGCTAGCTGTAACCAAAGGAAATAATTGTCAATTTATATCATTTGTTTTTTTTTGCGAAAACCCTCAAATAAACTCACTTCAAACTAAAAATCTCAGATCTTTGCAAATACTGATGTTGTACTGCTCGTCACATACAATTCGCATTCTTTACCAAAAGGCTAGGTCTGCACAGACCTGCTTGGTATATTTGAATCATTTCGTCTGTAAACAGGAATAAATCCGAAAATATACACATAAGTGTTAAATTTCCTTACTTATTGTGTTCGTCGTAGCCGTTTCTAGGAAGTCAGGGCTGGACACCTAATTTGTGCAAGTTTTCAGTTGGTAAGGCTGCCTAATTAAATATGTTAAATATGAAATAAAATCTATTTTGTAGTTGGTCTCAAGATATCGTTTGGTGCAACAGAAAACATAAAATTTTGTTTTGCCACGTACTGATAAGATAAGGTCCCCTTCGTCAGCTTGCGTCACATATGTATGTGTTATAGTGTTTTAAATTAAATTAGAAATACAATTTTAAAAATATTCTTTTTATTTGTTTATTTTTTTGTACGTTTTTTATTTAGCGTCTGGTTATTTAGTTTAACACCCAATACTACTTTTCAAATGATTACACAGGGCAACAGCAAAAATATGCTCGAGTAACTACTATATACATTTGATGTATCATGGCTACCTTAGTACAAAAATGGTAAAATTTTTAAATTCTATTGATAGATTTTTTTTTTAAAAATTTTTTTTTAAAATTGCAATTTTTTTGAGACGTTTCTTCAAATAATTAATGATAACTCAAAAACTACTAGTCCGATATTATTAAAATAAATTCAGAAAATTAAGATTTGCATAGCCTTTAATTCGTCTATATATCGCGTTTCAATCGGATCAATAGTATCGGAGTTATAATAAAAAACTTAAGAAAAAAATATATTTTTTACGTAAAAATGGCAAAAATTTTCGTTTTAAAAAAATCATAAAAAATCGAAAACGGCAAAAAACTTCCAGATTCATTTTTTTATCGCATAGCGACATATAATAGCAACAAAATGAGATATCGACCATAAAAATCGATTGATTTTTTTCGAATTTATTCACATTTTAGTGAATTCGCTCATTTTCACAAAATTTTAGTTTTTTGCTTTATATACGCATTATAGCGGGTTTTCAAATGTGTGAAAAACATAAATTTTTCAATTTCAAGGGGTGCATGTCGGATTAATGTTAGATTTGATGAGAAACTTCCACCCACAAAATTTTAGTCGAATTCGACAACGTTAACACGTAGCGCATAGGCCCCAAATCTGAAAAAAGCGTTTAAATCGAAAATAATTGACAAATTTTCAGTTTTTGCAAAATTAACGCTATTTATTTCCCCTTTTGCAAAAAAGTGGATCCTGGTCCTTAGGGCAAACACAATGAGATTTACAATAAGCTACATATCTTTTAAATCGGTTAAACAGTTTTCAAGTTACTTGCCGAAGGCAATTGACAAAAAAATGTAACTAAGTCAAATCGATGGAATAGATCGAAAATGCATTTCATTGTTTTATTCATGTATTTTCTTTTATTTTATATTTTATTATTTAAATTTATTACAACATATAAAATAAGGAAATAAATAAATAAATATTATAAACTACAAACTTTGGAATTTTCTTTTATGACATTTTCTATTATTGAATAACGAAGTGTTGCTCTGAATACTCCAGCAAAAATCTGCCATCATGTGTGCATCCCAGCGACCCTGGTATCTTTCCTCCATTGTCCGAATATCTTGGTGAAATCGTTCGCCCTGTTCCTCACTTAAGTCTCCTAGATTTTCAGGAAAACGATCTAAGTGACTGTGAAGGTAATGTAACTTGATGCTCATGTTGCATCCAAGATTCTGGAAGTGAGTTAACATCTCTTCAACGTGCGCAACATAATCATCATCCTTGTTATTTCCTAAGAAATGTTGAATAACCCATACAAACGAATCCCATGCATTTTTCTCAATTTCTGACATTGAACTGAGAAAATCGGTATCTTTGACCAATTTGCGAATTTGTGGGCCGTCAAATATTCCTGCTCTCAGCTTTTCCATACTCAAACTTTTAAACTTCCTTGAAATATACTGGAAACATTCACCATCTTTGTTAAGTGCTTTAACAAATTGTTTCATCAGACCAAGTTTAATGTGAAGAGGGGGTAATATGATGCGATCTCGGGGCACGAGAGGTACATTTATAACATTCCTCATACCTGGGTCCAGTGTTTCCCTATAAGGCCATTGTTTTCTCTTCCAGTGTTCTGACTTAGCTCTGCTGTCCCATAAACATAAAAAACAAGGGTATTTGGTATAGCCACTTTGTTGACCTAATAGGAAATTTACCATCTTAATATCAACACAAATTACCCAGTTATGTTCATTATACTTTATCTTCTTCATGACCAATGCAATTACAGAGTATTCTTCTTTTACCTTGGTTGAATGTGCGATTGGCAAGGAGTGAAATTTATTTCCATTGTGCAAAAGGACACACTTCAAGCTGCGTTTTGATGAGTCAATAAATAAACGCCATTCGCTTGAATCATATCTATGTGAGCCCATGGCAGTCATCAAACCAGGAATATCCGTGCAGCAGACAAAATCGTCCTCTTCTGCAAAATAGTGAAGTAAGCCTTTTTCTCGGGTACGGTAATACGAAACTTTAGTTTCCTCCGTTATGAGATTTGATTCCTTCATCCGGGATGCAAGTAATTCCGAAGATGCTTTTGACAATCCAAGTTCTCTTATTACATCATTTAGCTGGTCTTGATTCCATGGTCTCGGTGAGATATTTTTGTGTGGGATGAACTCGTCATTTTCAGATATAGGTAGTTCTGGATCTGAACTTCCTGATTGAGAACACATGCTTGAGGTTGAGTGTCCTTGTGAAGATGAAAGCACTTGACTACAGCTTGGTCCCTGATCTTGTGCATCCATAATTTCCTGTGAATGTAGAACTGCAAGTTGAAACCCATCAGCAGACCTCGTAGGGTAAGACCATCGCAAATGTTTTCCAAAGCCGGTTTTTGTAGTTAAACAAAAATAGCAATCAGATTCATGATTCGTTGTTTCTCTCCATAGCATAGGCTTCGAAATTCCTCAGTGTGGTCTGAAAAATTTTTATAACAGAAAATTAAAAATTTTATAAAATATTCCAAATGTATTAACCTATACTTACTTTTTGTTAGATGAGCTTAGAGTTAAATTGAATCGACATGAAGTACATATAGTACTCGGCGTCCAATGTTCGTTAAAATTCTTCGGATTTATATTAAAGCAATCTTTATATGACTTTTGAAATGAAGCTGAGAAGCATTTCCGTTTTTTTTTCGTTAATATATTGGCCGCACACATAACAAAATGAGTCCGGATTGTTTTTACATAAAAATGTTCTAGTTTTCTTGCTCATGGCTGATTGAAAATTATGCTTCTGTTACCGCAAACACTTGTTGAATGAATAGAAATGGCTCAAGAAGCTCTTATAAATAATGATACTAAAATTTCAAACAACCCTTAATGTGGTCCTATTTTTTACCTATTCCCAAGAATCGTAAAAAACATTAAGGAATGCTATGCAAAAAATCAATCTTTACAGGTAGCCAGCGGAAAAACCCAATTCGGCGTGCACGCAAATTTATGAACGTTTATTACTTTGCCGCCGCAATTGTCAAAATGAAGCAAGGGCGATAGGTAGCCAACAGAAAAGGAGCATTTCATCGTTTATCAGATTTCTACTGAAATCGTAAAAATTAAAAAACTTTTCCTTTATTGCTTACTTTTTTTAATTCTAAAAATCATAAAAATGCCACAAAGATCTGTTCCAAACAATTTTCTACATTCAATACTGTATTTCCACAGTAACACGTGTCCCACAGAAATACGTGTTTTGCCCAAAACAGTATTTCGCGTACTTGTTTTGCCATACATTTCTCATTCATCCAAAACACTTTGGCAGTACCTGGATATTGTATAGTGGTTTCAAAAGCATCTAATTTTTTTATTTTGTTGCGTTGTGTAATAGGAAGATATCAGTCAATTTTAGCGAAATTTTATATTTTATTGTTAAAAAAGAAAAAAATAAAAAATTTTAAAAGTAAAATGTTTTTGTAAATTGTCTTCGGCAAGTTCTCAAGGACATATAATGGCCAGTGAAAATTGTAATAACTCGAAAACTTAAAGACATGTAGCTTATTGTAAATCTCATTGTGTTTGCCCTAAGAACCAGGATCCACTTTTTTGCAAAAGGGGAAATAAATAGCGTTAATTTTGCAAAAACTGAAAATTTGTCAATTATTTTCGATTTAAACGCTTTTTTTTAGATTTGGGGCCTATGCGCTACGTGTTAACGTTGTCGAATTCGACTAAAATTTTGTGGGTGGAAGTTTCTCATCAAATCTAACATTAATCCGACATGCACCCCTTGAAATTGGAAAATTTATGTTTTTCACACATTTGAAAACCCGCTATAATGCGTATATCAAGCAAAAAACTAAAATTTTGTGAAAATGAGCGAATTCACTAAAATGTGAATAAATTCGAAAAAAATCAATCGATTTTTATGGTCGATATCTCATTTTGTTGCTATTATATGTCGCTATGCGATAAAAAAATGAATCTGGAAGTTTTTTGCCGTTTTCGATTTTTTATGATTTTTTTAAAACGAAAATTTTTGCCATTTTTACGTAAAAAATTAATTTTTTTCTTAAGTTTTTTATTATAACTCCGATACTATTGATCCGATTGAAACGCGATATATAGACGAATTAAAGGCTATGCAAATCTTAATTTTTCTGAATTTATTTTAATAATATCGGACTAGTAGTTTTTGAGTTATCATTAATTATTTGAAGAAACGTCTCAAAAAAATTACAATTTTAAAAAAAAATTTAAAAAAAAAAATCTATCCATAGAATTTAAAAATTTTACCATTTTTGTACAAAGGTAGTCATGATACATCAAAATTATATAGTGGTTTTAAGAGCACATGAAATTTTTTTTATTTTGTTGTGCTGTGTTATTATCACTTTATACATAATGACATCTAATGTAATGATAACAAAACTTTTTAATTCTTTAAAGAATAGAAGTAAATAGAAATTTGTTAGTTTAGTTTGATAATTGAAGTAAAATGTCTAAAAATCTCTAGACATTACTACAACATTCTAATATAAACGAAACACCGAAAAAATCTCTTTAAACTTTTTAATATTGATAAACTTTATATTTTTTGCTTCCTTTTTTTGTAAGAATTTTGTAAGAATTTAAACTTGATCAAATATTCCGCCCACAGACATGCATGCGCAACACTTTATTTCTTCCAGTGTGGTTTTTCCAAAAACCGATCAAAATTTTTCATTCATATAATTGCATTTCGTCACACGCATACTAACTAACTGGCACACACACTCACCAACATAAGAAGAGAGTTTTATAACAGAAAAGGCAATCACATGAAATGCAACCAATGAAATCATGTAAAAGTACGTGTTTAAAAGGATGTAACATAAGAATTCTACAAGAATATTCTGTGGTTAAAGATTTTCTTCTTGCATTTATGTTGTGGCATTCACAAACAACTAAAAAATGCTCGAACATATGCATGTATGTACTCGTATCTATGTATTTGTCAATAGATGTTTTTATTTTCAAGTCTAGAAAAATCAAAATTCTACAATAGTGTGATAGTTATTGAAGTGGGTGGTAAAGAGTCTGCTTAAAGACAACTACATCCTCGTCATATCCACTTCTCATATGTGTAGCATGTTTGTATAGCTGTCTTCGAGTGTGTGCATGTTTAATGATTTTTGTTTTATTTTTTGCTTTTCTCTCTTCATTTTTGGTTTGTCATTGTGGCATGTGAACAACAGCATAGTAAACTTAATTAAGTTTTCTAATACCACCAAAGGGAAAACTATACAAGAACGAAAGCAAGTACAAGAATGAAAATGTTTTAATTCAAAATACACTTAAAAACATTAAAATCATTATTCTACTCATACTTAAAATACTGTTTTGTCTGCAGTTTATGACATTAGTTGTATAAATGCTTTTGAAAGAGATAATTTCATTAAAAGGAACTATTAATTGAATTTCTTTGGGAAAAATCACCTTTGTACGGGTTTAAATTGCATAATGTGTGTTTGGTAAATTCAATAACTGTCGAAAAAGTCTTTAAATTAAAATTAATTAAAAATCAATACCTTATGTACATTGACTTTTTGTATGTTTTTAATTTTTATATATAAAATATTTAACGGATTTCGTATTACATTCCAAATAAATCAGTCTTTTATGGTATCCTTAAATTTTAAATGTTATGTTATTCTTTCTTTTATAGATTTGAGTTTTCTGCTGAATACGGCTTAAAAGCTAAGATAATATATACCTACGTCACAATCACGTTTTCTATGGGAGCTTAGTACTACATACGCTATGTAAATCCAGAGGCTGCAAAATTTACAACAAAAGGCCAAATTTGTCAATGTCGTGACGTCTAGGAAATACCCGTTCATTTTATTAGTTTTATTTTTAATATTTGTAATAGTAGACATTAGGCAAGTTCATGAAATTTAACTGTTGCGCAATCGTTAAGTTTTGTGCTAGAATCAAATTCTCAAATATTTTCGCTCAACTTAATAGTTTGGTATTGCCTGCGTTTTTTCTATCATAAAATTTTTTAGCTACCTAAAGTCAATATGTTGTGCTTAGCCTAAGCTGCTAATTTAGTTAGTTAAAATTATGTCCTTTGTTCCTCTTTTAGTTTGTAAAAATTGGTTACATTTACCAGCTCTTCATTTTGCAGTATATTTATCAATCCGTTTATAAGACCTAACAGTTGGGTTCAACAGTTGCAAACAGTTTCGTAGCTGTTGAACTCAACAGTTACGTCTTATAAGCGTGCCCAATGTAAAACATGCTCTGTGAAAATAAGCTCATATACGCAAAATATATTCACTATTGAATTATTCTTTAATTTTTAATTTTATTTTACTTGCTGTTGTAATTCTGAAATGTCACTATCGGAACACCCTTTAATTTTAATTTTTATACTTGTTAAGATAGCGAGTAGTTAAGATAGGTTCAAAGACTAAGGCTATGTTTGTGAAATTCTGGTCACTATCGGAACACCTTTTAATTTTTATTTTTTTTTTATAGCATGGCATATCATTTTCATTAATTATCCTAGGAACAATTTGATGATTGGATTAACTGGTACAACAACCGCTTGTCGAAACTACCACAAGTTAAAATATCAACAGACTGAACTTCAACAACTTTGACACACGAAAAAAGGAAAATGCGAAAATAGCTGCGACAAATCGTGTAAGATTTGAGATGATTTGTGGAAGCCATATGCTTCCAATAGGGGTAATGGAAAATTGCGCTCAAAGCACCATGTTGAAAACGAAAACTCAATGATCATATGTCTACAACATCCACCATTTACTGTAACGGCAGAGCATATATTTCTCGAAAGTAATATGGACTGATGATAACGTTGGCTGACAATC
This sequence comes from Phasia obesa, assembly GCA_949628195.1. NCBI lineage: Eukaryota > Metazoa > Arthropoda > Insecta > Diptera > Tachinidae > Phasia > Phasia obesa. The sequence continues at coordinate 119,461,612 of OX451218.1, forward strand.
CAAGCCAAGAAATCAATTTTTACGTATGAAATGGTTTTTTATTTCTTCGATTGCTTTCACTCCATATTTGGCGTTTTTCCTTGTTAAAGTATTCATTTAACCAAGAATGAATCATGGATCAGTTTGCAACTGCTCACAGTGATGCAAAATGTGAGCAAATTCTAATCAATTTTGGCCCTTTTACCTCAAAATTCAACTAAATACTTTAAACCGTTCGAACCATAGATAACACATAGATAGTCAACTGAAACGTCAAAAACCTAAGTCTCCTGTCAAAAAAACCTAAGTCTAAGAATGCCTTGGTAGGCAAAATTGTATAAGTGATCTTTTTTTTTTTTAATTTCCCCACAGCACCTAAACTGCACATAGTTGTAGAAACTATTTTGTAAAAACAGAATATTTTTTACATTCAATTTTAGATGTTAAAATTAAATAATTCTTTTGCTTTTTAATAAAAATATGAATTTTGTATTTTTCTAATATATGTATGTAGATTGAATGCTAATTTTAAATATTTGATATATTGATTTGAAAATTTTCATCCCCTAAAAGACAAAAAAATTAATTAAATTTAATTTTAAATTTATTTTGTATTAAAAAATATATACAATAATACAATAAATTGTTAAATAATTTTGTTCAAAAATTCAAAATTGTTTAAATATTTGGAAAGTGCAATGGAATATCGCGTAATAGTGCCTAAATATGACTAAAAAATTTACTCCCCTAAGTGTGAATAAAAATTTTACTCCCCTAAGTGTGTTGAATTCACATCATACCTGTATGTGTGAAGACATTTGTAGCCACGTTTTTGACATTTGGAGAGTTGGCCATCTATGTGTTATCTAAGGTTCGAACGATTTGAAATATACTAAACTTGACAGGAAATAATTTTATTTTTTTCACTATCATATTCAGTCGTTAGATCTGTAAAAATTGCATGTGTGCGATTAGAAGTGTATTTGTGTGACAGACTTTTTGAAAAGTGTGTATGATGTGATAATCTTTTGAACAAATTCTTAAAAATATATCCCATGCGATTACAGTTGCAAAAGCCATTTTTTTAATGGCACCCACCTACAACGCCATTTTGAAATAATTTTTTGAGCAGGACAGCATTTTTTTGTGCTTGAAACCGTTGTTTTTACACTCTTCTTGAATAATTTCTTTCTGAAGATAATTCTTTTAAACATTTTAAATAATTTTCCATTTGAAAAATTTCCAAAAACGACGAAAAGCACTCAATATTTTGGGGTTACATTTCATTTAAAATATTACCCAATTTTATATGCGGATTTCTTGGGTTATTTTTCATTATTGCTTTTGAGCCATTTTGAATAGAGTCATTATGGATGAAGCCAAACTTTATCATTTTGACTTCCTATGATTGTGCAACTTAACATTTTTCTTGATACTCCTGACAGATTTAGCTTTCCATCTAAATTAAAAAAAAATTTTTAGTGTAGTTATGTTTTTTTTTATAAAATAAATTTTAATTTTACTTTTTAACAGCTAATATCGGGGGAAAAGCACTTTTACTTGATTTAAAATGAATCTTCTCTACGAGAATATTAGATTTTCTTAAATAAACATACTTAAGAAACATGCCTTTGTTAAGTTGTCCTCAACAAGAAAACACGAACTTAGGCACTTTTGTCAGATATAGGAAAATTACAAAATCTTATTTGTGTATTACTACCGTATGGAAAGAGAAAAAAATTTCTTTTCTTTTAAACCCAAATAATTTTCGTTTAATTTTTGGACACATAAGCTTAAGGTTTTTTAATTTTTTAACTTTCAAATAAAGGGAAAAAAGGTAAAATGGGATTTCACAAATTTAAATAATTACCGTAAACGTCAGAACGTTAATATGGCGATAAAAAGAGAGAATGGAATTAACTTCTATTATTATATCATGCTACTTCGTATCAATTGGAAAACAAATTTTATACTCCGTAATTAAAAAATCCGCTTACAACTTCCACAGCATAATTATAGACATTAAAACCATCTTCTCGTACAATAAAATCGTCCAAATAAAAGGAATAAGTTTCATGTCAAGCTGTTCTCAAAAATAATATACGCTTTACTCGTATACACTTTAATTCTTTTTTATTTGTTCAAAACTGAAATCAAAAAAGAAATTTAATGCAATCAAAAACACTAGAGTCTATTTCATTTGTCTAGACAAATAAGCTAATTTTAAAGTTTTTATTTGTTCTCTGCATTTTTCTTGTTTCTAAAATTCGAAAGAATAAAATGAAATAGGAAAACACGCCATTTTAAAATGCTTATCATCAAAATTTCCTGGCCGAAAGGGAATAAAATATTATATAAAGTTGTGCTTATTCTTTCTTACTATTATTATTATTTTTATTTTTAACTTTTTAACGTTGTTATCATAATTTTTTCAGATTTAATTTTTTTCTGGACTAACTCTTCACAGAAAAAATAAGAAGCGGAGGAAGTTTTTCAATTTATATATATACTGCTCAACTTCAAAACAAAAAAATTAAATTAAGTTACATACAAGTATCTACTGCTACTACTACTACTACTGCTGTCTATAAAAATAAACAAAAGATTTTTATGGAAAAGCAACAGAAAAAGATCAAACCGTCCGCCCAAATACACTGAATTATTTGTACAGATGTATAAACGGCATAAGTTAAATGTAACTACAAACTAAGTTTAAATACGAAATAATAAATAAATAAATAAATTTCGTAGAAATGAAATCCTTACATTTCAAACATAAACGTAATACGGTAAAAACTTATCTTAATTGAAAATCGACTAAGCATGAATTCCGACAGATGTGGTTATTATTTTGTTAAGGTTTTTGTTTCTTCAGCTCATGGAGATAAAGATAATGGTAAGCATCAATACAGTGATTCTTAAACAGATTTTATGGACACTTAAATATGAACAGTAATTTAAGAAGAAATTGTTCTACTGTTCTACTTGTACTGTTCGTATTCAAGTTAAAAGTTTTTTGTGAAAGACTTGAAATACCTATGTCAGGAATATTTACTTTCTGATGGCCTTTTTCTTTAGTAACCTTTTCAATTGTCAACAACAATCTACTATCCCAAATTGGCTGATAATGCCAACATATGACTAACACATGTGTAACAAAATAACAACAAAAAATTGGATAATCGAATGTATGTTTGTCCTTTTCTTTTGAACTGACAGAATAATAAAATGAAAAATTTAAGAAATGCACGCGAAAAATCATGAAGTAGATAAACATTTTTTTTCTTTTTCATTTACATTAAGTTTTTGAGGGGCCAATTTCCGGGTAATTAATTAAAAATATTGGCATACAATAAAAAAAGTACTAAATGCTGTTTGCCATCGAATAGATTTGGATGTGGGTGGCGAAAAGTAACCAAGAACCCTCTTCAGTGAGAAATCATTTATAAAGGGTGTTTTTTATAGAGGTATAGAAATTTAAGTAGGCATTACTTTTCAAGATGACGACCGATTTAACAGCTGTCAAGTGATTTATTCTCAGTTTGGTTTGGCAATTTATCGTGAATAGACTCACGCTTGAACAACGCTTGCAAATAGTGCAATTTCACGTTTTGGACCTCCAAGATCTTGTGATTTAACACCGCTAGACTACTTTCTGTGGGGCTATGTAAAGTCTATATGGATAAGCCCCAAACGCTTGACCATTTGGAAGACAACATTCGCCGTGTTATTACCGATATACGGCCACAAATATTGGAAAAAGTCATCGAAAATTGGACGTCCAGATTGGACTACATCTGCGCCAGCCGTGGCGGTCATATGCCAGAAATCATATTTAAAATGTAATGCCACAAGATTATCTTTCGGATAATTAAAATTCATGTCAATCGAATAATCCAACGTTGTTTTATTGCAACTTAAAGTTCTATACCTCTATAAAAAAAACACCCTTTACCTGCTGGAGTCAACAGAGAATCTTCGCGAAATTTTTTTTTTTTCGAGATACCAAGTTTTATCATGCGTTTTACAGAGCTGGCAAAGTCAGGTCTTAGCACTTTCTAATATATAATGATGATGGCATCTAAGATCACAATGTTTTACTTAATTGAGCCCTGTCCGAAATTTCCAATGATCAAATTACTCCGACTCGACCCTGGAACTAGTTGTGTCCTTATTACAGCCAGTAGATATGTCAAACATGGGTTCTGGTCCTATAATTTACGCCGTACCCTTAGGTTGGGTAGAAGGTCAGCCCGCACGTTAGCAACATGAATCTAATGCAGAGGTTGATTTGATATTCATTGTTGAAATGTAAACAAAGCAACACGTATAGTGTAATTGTTTCGACGTTGCGCGTGCAGAAAAGTTTTACCTTACTACATGAAATCAGAAAAAGCGCACTACTTCTCTAATGTCATCACGAGGTAATTAGGCTGATGAAAGAGTGCATTTTACAAGCGTGCATGCTACAACAACACGCTATAAACCAATGCATATGTTTTTCATATCTGTTCGCTTAAAAGATGTCAGAGCAAAGCATGATGCGTGTTCGTGCTACATATAAAGCAGGTTTTGTAATAATTTGTAGCGCATTGTAGCTGCCTTCAATTATTTGTTTATTTTTTATTATGCTTTAAGAACTTTTTTCGTGTGTAAGTATGAAATTTTAATACAGTTTTGGCATTTTGTTTGTGAAAAAAATCTATACATATAATAAAACAGTAACGCCTTTTTTGTCTGTCTGTCTTTCTGACTGTGTTCGCATCACGTAAAATCTGCTGCATGGATTTTTAACAAAATTTTGTGTCCGATTCCAATATAGAATTCTTTTTTTCCGAAAAAATATCTTATTTACTACAGAAAGTGGAAAAAAACCAGTGAAAGTACGCCGAATTTTTACCGATTTAAGGGCACTGCATGCTTTAAGGCATCTTTTTTTTTAAAGCGGTATATTCTAAATATGGTAGCGCAACAGATGGCGCTGTTTTAAAATAATGACAAAATCTTAATTGAAAGCGGGATATTTTAAACACGGTTGCGCAAGAGATGGCGCTGTTTTGAAATAATGACAAAATATGAATTACATACTCCCAAATAGCCAATTGAGTAAAATTTATATTTGATTTTTATTTTTATTTTAAACACCTTTTACACAGTTTTAAAATAATTTTTAGAATTTTATCCAGGGGTGGGTACCTTTATATAAAAATACGTAAGAGTCTTAAAATTTGGTTAGATTACGTTTAAAGCAAAATCGAACAAAATATTGTCTGGATGCAGACAACTTGTGTGGACACAGCTAGTTTAAAATAAATCGAAAGAATGATGATCACCGATAAATTTAGTTGAAATTCCACTTGTGGCAAAATGTAGCATCGCAACTAATTATATTAGTACGTGATTTTTGTTCATACGCAAAAAAAAATATTTTCACCAATTTAAGGTTTTAATTGGTTTTAGATAAAAATTTAATTAAATAATAAATTTATTCAATTATTTGTTTAATTATAATTTTTTTTTGTTCTGTTTTAACTTTAATTTAAAACTAATTAAAAACTTTAATTGGTGCAAAAAATTAGTAATATAAGTCGCCAAACGGATGAAAAGTTTGGAGACCTCTGTCGGTTTGTATAAAAAACATTATCTTAATATCCGGTAGTTATTTTGTTGCTTTAGATGCGCATCATCTCAATTCGTCTTTATTGTGCTTTTACTTTGAATTCTGTTTAATTATTTTTTTTTTTCGTATTGTTGTGCAATTCCAAGTATAAATGCGAAAGTAACTTCAATGTTTTCTTTTAATAATTTATTTAATTTCGTTTTATTTACTTTATATTTTTTGTTTTGATTTTACGCGAGAGCGAGCAAGTACAGCTTGCAGCTAAGTTGGTAGCCAAAAAAAATATCGCATGGTATTTTCCCCACAAAAAAGTGTATTTAAAGTTAAGTTTTAAGAGCCATCATCATCATCATCCACATTCAGTTGTCAAATAGGTAAGAGAAGAAACCAATAGACAAAGTTTCTAATATAAAAAAACTAACTAAAAGTTTCCAATGCAATTTAGCTTTCCTTCATCTAACTCTTTATTTTTTTTTTTTTTTTTTGATTTTTATATATTTTTTTTATATTTTTTTAAAAAAAGTTATTTTTTCTTATATTTTTTTTTGGGCATTTCTTCTCATTGCAACCAATGCTGGTGCTGTTTAGTGCTTTTCATCGTGGTCTTCTTCTTTATAAATTTCTAATGAAATGTTTTCATTTTGTTTCTGTTTTCTTTATATGTTCTAGCGGTATGTTACGTATACGTATAAGAAGGGTACGACGTGTTGCAGTATCACAATTTAAGTGGAGATCCTTGGTCTTCTTTATGTGTTTAACAGTGTGTGTGCATGGTGTAGTCATAGTCTGTTAGTGGTTGCTTATTTTTTTATAAAGATTTTTGTGTAGACTTGGTCGTGGTAAAAAAAGGGAGTGTTCAACACTCAAAGTAGTAATACTTGGTGTTTGCAATTATAACAATTATATAAATTACGAGTATTTGCGAATTGCGCTAGCTCTATTTGTCAATAGGTCGTGATCATAAAGCGTATCTATTAAATCAATTAATATTTAAAAACAAAAGTTTAAAAAAAGTGAAAAATCATTATGGATTATCATTAAAAAAAAAATATTATGCTGTAAGTGCCTCAACTCTTAACTTTAACATGATTTATATTTCTTAAAAAAATAAGTTGTTTCTTGCCTTTCCTAGAAATTCAATGTCTGGTAAGAAGTTAAAATATTATTATGATCATAAAAGTTCCCATTATCACTGATCTGCAAACGAGGTATCTGGGTAGTTTGACATCGGGATAATTTGGTCTTTGTTCACAGAACCATAAGACGGTGAATTTTCTTGATGGTTCCATCTTACGGGCACTAATAAAATTTTAAAACCTATTTATATCATATACAAACCAAACCAGATTATACCATTACTTCTTCTATGCAATTTCTATGAATACTTACCGGTTTTAACCCCTGTAATTATTGAAAATTTATAAAATGCTATTCAAAATCAACGAGTAATTTTTAATAGTTATTTTCCAAATTTAACAAAACTAGAGAGTTTCTCTTAAATGCAAAATTTTGAATTTTTCCACACATGTCATGCGAACGACGATGCTGGCACATCAAGTTTTTAATAATATCACACAAAATACGAGTACATTGGCCACCCCCTGTTTTCAGCAATATGTTTCTTTTAATAATATGTTGAATATTTGATGAGCTTTGGCAAATGGATGCCAAAACATATTCACAATTCTTTTTGCTTTCATTTGTTTTTTCCTTTTTTTTTTTCAAAAGTATAAAGCAGTCTTTTTGTATAAAAATTAATATGTACGGGTATGTATGTATATATGCTATTGCTGGTACTTTCTTTCACTTCGTCTAACTCTCAGCAAACCATATGGAGGTGGTTTTAGTTAAAATGCAACATTTCCGCTTTACTGCTTTTTCAAACATACGCGCACACAAACATAAACAAACTCACCAAAAACTCCTGTCGCAATCGGTGCTAAAAATGAAATCTGGTTAAGACCATTGTAAGTTTAACGGTATGAGGGGATGTTAAGGGTGCGGAAATTTATACATACATATGTATATATATTTTTGTTCTTTGTTGCCGAAAGGATAATTAATTTTTAGTTATTGAATTATTAATAACGAATTATTATTTTTGCTTTTCCCATTTTAAATCCTTTGAGATGTTTTCTTATGCTTGTACAAGCAGCGAAGTGAAAGCTGCGTAAATCAAGGGGGATTAATGATTGATAAAAGCAAAATTATATAGAATACGACCGACCAACTACTATCATTTTTCTTTAGCCTTAGACTTTTCATGTCCTGTTTATTGCAAATGCATGTATGTTAAGAAAATTAATTTTTTATTAAAAATTAAGAAATTATTTATGCGAGTGAAGTAAAATTTTTAAATTTATTACATGGAGATATAATAAGACATGCTGGTGAATGGTATATTCAACTAGCTTCTCCCTGCGAATTCTTTTGCGGGTTATTAGAGTATAGTAGTATTAGGATAGCTTATCATAGTTATTAACCTAACTTAAAGGTTACTTATGTGTCAACCCAGGTTTAAAATCTATGTGATAAATTTTAAAATACGAATTCTTTCAGTCGTCTTTGTTTAAAAAATCCAAATATACATACGAGATTTCACCAAACCTATACTTTAATAATCCGCTCTATTTCCTCCAAAGCCGTCTGTTGTAAATTTATATAAATGTATATGTCGAAATAAGAAACAGTTTTGGTTCGTAAAACGCCACTTTATTGTAATAGGAATTGCCTACAGCAGCAGTTAATACGATAGTAATTGTTTTCTTTTAATTTTTTTAATGATGCGACCTATAAGAAAGCTGTTCTTACGAATCTAATGCTGCTCTCGTGCGGGACCATTAATTGTTTTTAAGACCCCTTTATGAAGGTTTTCTGTTGATTTATGAGGCAATAAGGAATAACTGCTTAAGTCGACATAAGAAAAATGTCATTTACTAGCACTTTTTTAATCTTCATACGCCAAAGTACCCACGTACGCACCATTGTACCATTTTTCAGTAAGTTATAACGAAATGACCTTCTGCTTTTTAGTTTACCATACGTAGTATAAGGCAAAGTATGGTAATCATGAAAAAAATCGATGTCTGGATTTCGACGGATTTATACGTTTGGCTATTTTCGCAAAGATGTCTGTGGGTGGCTGGGTGGTTGTGTATGCCACTATTTTTGTGGAGTCCGTACAGGTCATACCGTTTGACATATCAAAATGAAATTTAGTATGTGCCTTTGGTATATGGTGGTGAAGAGCTGTATAGTTTTTGGGAATAATTGGGAGCGGGCAAGGGGCAAATTTTGAGAAAGCTTTAAAGTTCATACTTAAATATTAAAACGAAATTTATTATATACCTTTGGTATATGTAAACAAATAAAGAGTTGTGTAAATTTTGGGCATAATTGGGAAGGGCCAAGGGGTAGTTTACTTAATCCCAGATTTTGTAGACGCTCAGACAAATCATACTGTACGACATATCAAAATCAAATTCAGTATGTGCCCTTGGTTTATGGAGTTGAAGAGCTGTATACGTTTAAGACATAATGGGGAAGGGGTAGCTTATTTAACACCCCAAACCGAAAATAATTTATTTTTCGATTCGAATATACTTTGAACTTATATTTTTTATGTAATATATCCATAAAGATCTGTTTCCATTGGGTATGGTAAAGTTGAGTGTAGTCCACTCCATATTTTTTTTCAATGTCTCCTAATCGGATTTATAGAAAAGCTAAAAAAAACTACAAATTATTTTTCCAAATCATAAAAACTTCTTTCACAACTTTTTATATTATGTATGTATATTGTTGAATACGCTTGATGTATATCTCTTCGTGATTTTATAACTCGAGAAGCACTCAACCGAAAACATCAAAATATTTCTGCGGATATGGGTTATACGCGCACTTTTATGATAGTGTATTTTCCCCATATAAAATGTATTTTTCAAAGCAAAATCGAACAAAACATTGCAAAGACGCTGACGAAGTGGCGGGCAAAGCCAATACTTTGTAAATTTTAAATTATAAGTTTATTATTTTTGACATGTTTTTAAAGCCCGAGAAAATTTTGTGAAAAACAATTGTAAAGCTTTTCCTCCAGCATTCCTAATAACTTAATAATAGTTAAAATAAAAACAATTTATAAACTATTGCAATTGTTTAATTGTTGCAATTAAGGATGCATTTTCAATTAACCTGTTTGCAATAAAATATATTTTATACTTTACTTTCACTAAATGCTTTTCGTATCGTTTTAATTCTTATGTTTGGTTTATGATTATAGCAAGTTCCGCAAATGAGTGTTCCTTCCCCTAGAGCTTTCTATACTGCTCTACAAATTAACAGTTTCCATTTTAAATAATACTTGCATAAATAAATATACACCGTTATAGACACACATACATACATATGTACATCCTTTCATTTATTTAACATTAAGTACTGGAGGAAACTCAACAAAAACGGAAATTATATTTTAATTTTTTAAAACATGTTTTCATATAGTTTTTGCATGAGTAATAAATAATCTGCCTTTTAAAAATTTGTAATCATTCATTAAGCTATATTACGTTTCTTTTTGGAATTCTTGGGATTAAAAAAATAATAGAGAAAAATATTTAATGATACTCGTATAATGTAAAATTAATTATTTCTAAGGAAAACTGTATATTTAATATGAAAGTGATATGAAATATTTTAGCAAAAAATATTATAAATTAACATAAAAAATACAATGAAATAAATACAGCTGCATAATATTAAAGGTTTTTCCATTTTTATATATGTACATGTATAAAGAAATTCTTATTTTATTTTTTTTAATACAGCACTAAGTACCCGTAATTCCCATAAAAAAATAAAAAAGTGTAATTTGTAGATTGCAGGAAATATAAATTTTTAAATTTCTCTGTGATTCCTTCTACAATATAGGTATGAACTACATTGTTTCAAAACGCGCTATCCAAAGTGATATCTTGTAAACAATAAAATAAATGATGTGGGGAAATTATAACTTGTTACTTTACAATTTTTACTTTTTACTACACAACCCTATATGGTATTTTATTATAAACCTAAAAATTTAGACTGTACTTCTTGCGACATTGAAGAGTTCGCAAAACTCAACTCACAATGATTTGTCTCGTATAAAAACTTCCGCTAAAAAACTTACGAATATATGTTTAAATGGACAAATCGAACAAAAGAATATGATTTTACTTGGGATTGGTTTGCTTGAAAGGGGAATTAAAATGTCCAAAATTCCGTTGCTTGTGGCGGTTTCTTTTTTAACATAAATAATTTGCGGTTGAGTTTTGTGTAGATCTGACTTCTTTTTTTTCAAAAAGCCAACGATAAGACTCTTGTTTCCGAAATGTTCTGCTTTTTTACTTACCGAAACCTACTTGTTTACCAAATTTAAGCTATCTAGCTATAGTAGTCATTCCTTAATAATATTGATGAGTGAGTCAATAAGAATATACTAAAATATGCAATTTTTACACTTTTAGATCTCAGAAAATCTTCACTGTATTTTAAGTTGCACAATTTTGTGATAAAGTAAAGTTAAAGAGCGATGAACTCTGTGTGCATAGGATTCGTCCTTAGTCTGGCTTACTATCGTGCACCTTGAGTTTTGAATATAATTGTATAACAATAATTATATAACAAAAATAACAAAAAATAGTTAAAATTGGGTGTGATATGAGCTGAAATCGTCAGATTTTAACGCCAGCAAAACAAAGCAACAACAAAATTTTAATTAACAATATTAGTCAATCATGTCGCAGTACAAAGAAAATCATAAGAAAGCGATTTCAATGGTATTTCAATAAGATATTCCCAGTGACTATTACTGCTTTCAGAAAAATGAGAGTGTTCCATACCTACTATAGACTTTTCAAGAACGAAAAAATGTTTAAAAATATTGTCCTAGTTTTTAAGCAGTATTTTGAAGTTATTATCAAAGCTGAGGCTGTGACGCAAGCTGATGAAAGGGATCTTATGTAGATTTTGAATAAGATATGGAAAATTACAAATTTTGTATTTTGCTCCTAATTTGTAGTTTGATCAAAATTTGTAATTTGGAGAGATTTAAGAAAATACATACTAAGAGAGATGCTATAATCGATACCGGGGTTAACACCATCGATACCGGGGTTTTTGTTCAAATCCAAACTTGTTCTTATATTATAAACTTAATTTTCTATAGTGAGTTTTATACCAAATTGTTTAAGACTGTACCTTATTTAAGGGCCTGTTTTTATAAAATAAAATATTATGTTCTTTCGTAAAAAAGACGAAAGAAAACACATTTACGCTTTAGTATTTTTCATGTGAGTGACAAAAAAGAGCTTTAAATTTTTTAATTTATTTTTGGTTTTTAAACTCAAAATATTTCTACAATGACTGATTATAGTTTATTACAAAAATTAAAAAGTAAAATTATTTCTAAATGAATAAACAATGCTAAATGAAGAGATAAAATTATTTAACTGATTTTAACGTTTATTTTTAAAACAAACTACACGTAAAAACTGATTTTACGTTGCATTAAACTTTTTATTTCTTTATTACTTGAAATATATCTGACTGAATATAAAGGAAATATGTTTATATTTGCATAATTTTTAGTTATTTTCTTAAAGTAAAAATATCAAAAATTACGGAAATTTCGTTGATTTTAATGGTATTTGTTGTTACATTTATTGGATTAACATTAAAAAAAAAATCAAATGCAAAATCAATAATTCCAACGGAACGTGCAGTTTATTTTTGCAAGTTTAAATTAAAGTAAAAATATTTGTTTTGCGGATTTTATTGTGTTGATTTTTTAACATTTAAAATAAATAAAAATTATTCTAGTTTAACTGAATTTTGAATTCTTTTATTTTTTCAGTTGACTTAACGCACATCATTTTTTGAGTGTGTAAACGCTTTCTATACTTCATGATGAAAAAAAAACGAAAATTTTTAAATGTTTTATAAATACCAAATTTAATGCTTTATCGTTTGAAAACGAAACACTTATGTGAGAAGGTTTTGTTTTATAAAAACAGGCCTAAGTCTTTTGTAGAGTTCTTAAAAAAATACAGGGTGGCCCAAAAAAGACTGAAGGATTAAAAATAGTTATATATTTTTTGTGTTTAATAATTTTTTTTTTGTCTTTTGCAGGTTATTTACTGGTTTTTGGCTACATATGATGTGCAGAAACGCGTCAAAATCATTGAATTTTGTTATTCTTCTGGAAGGTCAATTATTACAACTCAACGAAATTATCGTCGTCATTTTAATGTCCGAACAGCACCCAGTGACAACATGATTAGGAACTTAGTCTCCCGTTTTGAGGAACATGGAAGAGTGTCAGATCTTCCAGGAAGAGGTCGATCTGTGCGAAATGAAGCAGTTGAGGAGGCTGTACGGCAGAGTGTAAACGAAGATCCATCTGTCTCTACTCGTCGTTGTTCTGTTCAATTGGAAATCTCCAGAACATCCCTGCAAAGAATTTTGAAGCGGGATCTTAAAATGTTTCCGTATAAAATTCAAATGGTACAGCAACTGCTTCCGCAAGATCATCAGGCACGCCTGCAAAATGCTCTTATAATGAGCGATGAAGCTCATTTCCACTTAAATGGCTATGTTAACAAACAAAATTGTAGATTTTGGGGCACTCACAATCCTAGGGCATTACATCAGCGTGAATTACAATCCGCCAGATGTACTGTTTGGTGCGGTGTTATGGCTGATAAAATTATCGGTCCATATTTTTTCGAAGATGCGGATGGTCAACCAGAAACGGTTAACGGGGCTCTGTATAGGACTATGATAGAAAATTTTTGCGTCCACATGATGAGAATAATCAAAACATATGGTTCCAGCAAGATGGAGCAACTGCGCATACAGCAAGAGCGACAATGGAACTTCTTCATAACATTTTTGGTGAACGAATAATTTCCAGAAATTGTGATTTTGCTTGGCCTCCACGTTCACCAGATTTGACTGCTCCAGATTTTTTTTTTTTGTGGGGCTATTTGAAAGGAGTTGTGTATATCAATAAACCCCAAACAATTCAAGAGCTTAAGCAGAACATTCAAGCAGAAATAAGGAACTTGGAACCAGAAACTCTACGGACAGTAATGGAAAATGCGGTTAAAAGAGCCAATTTTTGTTTGCAAGAAAATGGACACCATTTGAGAGATGTTATAGTTCACACTTAGATGTAAAAAATTTCCATGAATTAAATATTTAAAAACATAAAAAAAAAATTAATAAAAAATAAAACAAAAAAAAAATAGTTATTTTTATCCTTCAGTCTTTTTTGGGTCACCCTATATGATTAGAAATTTAAACTTTTTCACTGTCACATTCAATTAATTAACTTTATTTTTATTACAGAATATAGCTTTTTTCCAAGAGTCTGATTTAAAAACTGCCAACACTTTCTAGAATTCTCCCGCATTTTGCTTAGGTTTTCTTTATAATAATTATTCCAACAGTCCTTTTGACGTAGATTACAATATCGAAATCGCTATAATTTTTTCATATTTTTAAGTTTTTTTTTTTTTGTTATTCAAAGGAGTTATTTCCAGTCTCAAGTTTTTCTTAGTTCTGGTTATATTTCTTGAATTAATAATTACTAGCGCTCAGTGAGTTAATCAGTGTCAGCGTTAGAATTACCAGTTTTCTTTAACCTAGGATTTTATGGGTATTGTTTGTTTGACAGCGTTTTTGCCTGAAGTTACCACCGTAGTCCGTTTTATCTTTGATATTAAAATCAACATCCTGCGAAATAAAAAATCAGGTATCCATGTAAGATTTCTCTGATCTCAACTAGTAATTTGCATTATTTAACTAGTCCTTGACTGAAAGCTATATATAGTGTGTTTTATAGCTATTTTTCAAAGTTTTTTTTTCCACTAAATGTCCTGAACACCCTAACCTCCCTTTTCTGCTTGTATGCAGATGCATACTATGATTTAATTAAAGATATCTTTAACTCAAGAATGAAAGAGGTTTCTACTAATCGATTGCTTGAGGATTTTAGTAAAACTGCCAGACGTCTTTAGAAATTTTATGTGAATTTTTAATTATTTTTGTAAACCATTTATATAAAATTCTGAAATCTCTAACACATTTGCTTTCAAAGGAATTGGAAATAGCGCTACTGATAAAAGCCATTTAAAAATTATGATTTATATATTATTGATTTTAATTCAGGCGGAATAATTGCTCAGTGAAATTTATTTTCATTTCTCCCAAAAAAGTGGAATATTATCAAATCAATTTGTTTGAAAACAGCCTATGCTTTCAAAATAATAAGACAAATTTAAATTTGGTTGCTCATTACTTTCTCGAAATTGACCCATATTATTTTTATGTCTGTTTTCATGATTTAAAGTGTCAATCAAGAAGCAACTTTGGTGGTCTTTGCCAGCTTGTTTGTATCTATTGCCAGCAATTTTTCTTGTTTTTTATTTCTTCTCATACAATGAAAAAAACTGTCTTTAGAATAATGGCAAAGTAACTGTAAAGCAAAACAAAATAAATGAAAATAAAACCAAAAGGCAAATCAAAAATATTCTTTTAATGATTATAACCCAGCCTTAGGGATATAATTGTACATTACGTAGAGTTTAAATTTGAAGCCATTAAAGAAGAAAGTCATATCTACCTCCTTCGAGAAATTGTATCCTCCTCTTTGCAACCAATTCTTCGCTAGCTTCTGACCAAGTAACAGAAAATAGAAACGAAAAAAAAAAATATTGTTGATATTGTTGACGCACATTAGCTTTGACGTTGATTGCATTAGAGATAAAATAGTATAGTATCGAAGAAGTAAGAAATTGTATAAAAAAAATCTTTGACATTAGCAACTGGAAAGCAGAAAATAAATAATAACAGCAAAAAAAGCCAGTGAAAAGCCAACAGAAATATATACCAAGAATAAAGAAACAGCCAACTAATGTCAGTCAATAACTACTATGAAAGATCGAGAAAATTAAAAAAGAAAACTTAACATTAACAAAAAATACTCCCATACCCCTTTAGACATCAACTGATTTAATGTTTCACTACTACAGCACACAGATATAGGAAAGAACTCGCTTATGCCAATATTGCAGCAGTTGCTGAATATTGTTGGCATGTTTAATATTCAAATTGTTATTGCTCAGTGGAAAATTGTTATAACGGCAACACATCAATATTTTCACTCTTTTTTTTTTTTTATAAGCAAGTGAGCCAGCCAGCCATCCAGCTAGTCATTTAGACAGCCAACTAACCATCCAACCGACAAACCACTTTGTTTGCTGCACAGCCTAATAGTTGCAGAAGCACGTTGCAACCCAAATAGATTGAAGGCAAAGATTAAGCTTAATAATAGACAATTTAGCTTAAAACTAGGATTAGGCGCATGTGCGCCTGAACAGACATGAACACAGACTAGAACAACCACAACCACAAAAATTGATAAAAAGAATTAATATGATAAACAAAAATGTGGCAAAAACGATTTTGTTAGTACCCTGTATTTGTTTATGGTAACCGATAATTTATTAATTTCTACAATTGCGCTATTATTCGGGGTTTCCGCTATAAAAAAGCTTTAAATGTTTAAATAAAAAAATTAACTTTATAATAAAATAAAAAGAATTTTTTTAGAACAGAAAACGTATCGTGTGAAAGTGAAGGTAAAAATCAATTGTTTCTTTTTTTTAACCGACTTCAAAAAAGAAGGAGGTTATCTATTCGTCTGAATGTTGCTTTTTTTTTATGTATGTAACCGCAGAACTCAGCCATTTCTGAACCGATTTTAAAATTTTTTGCTTTATTTGAAAGGTTATGCTTCAAGGTTGGTCCCATTTTAAAAACAGTTCATTATATTAAAAATTAAAGGGTGTCCCCATACAACATACATGTTTTTTACGTGTATTAAGAACCGTAAAGGGCAGCAAATTAAAATTTTAAAAAACTGCGTGCCGCTATAGCTCCCAACAGCAGAAATTAATAAAAAAATAAATTTAAAATTTAAAGGGTGTCCCCATAGGTGACATAATATGACCTATTTGGGTCTATCTTTTGAACCGTTATAGACTTAACCTTGAAAATTTGACAGAATGTCGACTACTATGACCGTTATAATAAAATGTATAAATACTTAAAATTTTAAATTAAAGGGTGCTCCAATAGTTCATTTAATTTGATGTATATGGCCATACTTTTGAATATTTGTACACAGACCGCTGAAATTTATAAAGAACCTGTAGTGCTAAGTCAGCTATAACAAAAAGTATAAAATTTTGAATTTGGAACTTAAAGGGTGTCCCAATAGTTAATGTAATTCTATGTATGTGGCCAAACTTTTGAACTGTTAGAGACAGACAGCTGAAATTTACAAGGAACCTGTATTGCAAAGTCCACTATAGCAAGTATACAATTTGAAGTTAGAAATTAAAGGGTGTCCCCATAAATTACGTAATTTGATCTATATGACCCTATCTTTTGAACCGTTAAACACAAACACTTGAAAATTAGGCAGAATGTCCACTACTTTCTCTGGTATAATAAAAAGCATAAATATTTGGAATTGTAATGTAAAGGGTGTCCCAATAGTTCATGTAATTTGATATATATGGTTAAACTTTTTAACCGTTATAGACAGATAGTTGAAATTTACAAAGAATCTTTGTGACCAGGTCTTTAATTTAACATTGTAAATTAAAGGGTGTCCGAATAGGTTATGTTATTTGATCTGTGTGCCCCTATCTTTGAAACCGTTATAGACAGAGGCTTGAATGGTGTCCCCATACAAGACGGATGCTGGTGAAAATAACTTAACTTTTAAACAGTAATAGGGAGAGGCTTGACATTCAATAGTCTTTATTTTTTCCCTCTAATTTTGGCGCATCTTTTATTTGGTTTAAATCTAATTCTTACAGATTACTTCTTACATTTTTAGTTTAGAATTGGTGCCCTTCTATCTGTTTTGAAGTCGGTTTTTTTTTGCAAGAATTATTATATAATATTATGCTTATTACCGATAAATTTTTCTAACACAAAAGTATTTTTTTTTTTTTTTTTTGCTGAAACCTTTATTCACAGTTTAGGAAAGTCAAATATATTCTATAATATATGGAAAAACTTCTAAATAAGAATGTGAATTCTATTAACAGAAGCCTAATCTATACATATAATAAAACAGTAACTCATTTCCTGCCTGTCTGTCTGTCCGTCTTTCTGTCTGTGTAAAAACTAATTAATGGATTATAACAAAATTTTGTATGGAAGTACCTTAGTATTCTGATTCCACAAAAATATCTTATTTCCAAGATAAAATGGAGAAAAAGCAGTAAAAGTACGCCGTTTTTTTATCGATTTTTTATTTTTAAAAGCGGAAAATACGGTTGCGCAACCGAGTCACTGTTTTAAAATAACGACAAAATATTAATTACTTACTGCCAATAGCCAATTGAATAAAATTTGTATTTGATTTGTATTTTTTCTTTGTGGAATTACATTGTCATTAAGATATTTTAAACTCCTTTTACAAAGCTTTACAATAATTTTAAATTTTTACAATTTTATTTGTGTTTTAGAATTTTATGCAAGGTTGAATACTCTTATATAAGGTAAATACGTTAGAGTCTTAAAATTTGATGTGGATTACTTTGAAAGCAAAAGAGAAAAAAATATTGCCAGGACGCTCACAACGTGTATAAGCACAGACCTTTACAAAACACCAGAGCTTTAAAAAACACCAAGTAACAAACTATATTCATTTTTATTTGTCTTAATTCTGGGCATTACTAAAAATATAACTCAGTTATCGTAATAGCTTTAAATGCCGAATATTTTAGAATTATAAACTGTCGCAATGTAATGGAATAAAAAGTTTTCAATATCGAAAACTTAAGTTTTTAAAGAATGATATGCAGAGAGGGTGATGGAACTGTCCATATTTATAGGTATAATTAAATCGTTTAAGAAGATTATGCAAAAGAAATAAATCAATAAATCTTGGGTAGTATATTGTGACCAATTATGGCCCTTAGATAAGGCTCTCATAATAGAATGAATAAATGAAATGAAATGAAATAAATCGGTTAAGTATTCACACACGAGGATTCCATACCACCATGTAATTAAATCGTTAAAATTTTCCTATTAATTTTTAGGTAGATAATAACATATAATTTCAGATCCAACTAGACTTTAAAACTCAAAAAAAAAAAAAAAAACAACGCAACAATACAGAATGTATAGAGACGAACCGACGGAACGGTGTCGTCACTTCTATCATACGGTAAGAAAACCTTAGGTACGAAGTCCTTAAAATAATAATAATAGTCTTATATTTAATAACATTTTTAATATTTTTAGAGTAGGGTGGCGATTGGCAGTGCTCGTAAAACTATAGCTCTTCTTAATGCCGTTTGGTTACACGTAACATGTATAATTCTGTTATATTTAATAATCAAGACAAGAACCAATCAAGTCTAGTAGATAGTGTACTAGCTTATCAGCCTGGGGGTTGTGGGTTTGATTCCCAACACAGTCTCTGGATATTTAACTACAACGAGAGAAGATCTTTGTAACTATGTTCTATAATTTTTATTAGAATATAATCTGTAATTGTATTGTAACATTTTTTAAATAACTAAATAACTAAAGCTTTTCTTAAATTAACATAAGAATTTAATTTGGATATCTAACATAATGCATTCGTTATTAAATGTATTTTATTGTAAAATTGTTTCGTTTATTTCGTTTAAAAAAATACGTCATTTAAGTCGGTAAAATTGTCACATTAGGGTTTTTATCTCTATTTTACATATTTGTATATCTAATTACATATTTATGGGAAAAAGTACGCTACATTTGACCGAGGTACAAATATACTTCCCAGTAAAATTTTTTTAAAATTCATCCAGTAATTTCTAGGTAATACTGCCCCAGACAGAGACACAACAATTAAACAAAATTTATTTTTTATTCCATATCGATTAATGTCTGTACGAGAACCAAAATTTTAAAAAAATATTTCATATAGTCATATAATACTATGGCAACTCCTACATTCTCCTATATATTCATATGATACTATGGCAACTCCTACTTTAATCCTATTTAGTGTTAACGCTACGGTAACTCTAAGTGTAAGATTCAATTCTTTTCTTTGCCGTTTTGAATTAAGACAGTTTTTTTTAACGAGCACCAAATTAAATAACATTTTGTTGCCAAATAAATAAATCTAATTTTAATATAAAAGTTATAAAAATTAAACTAACTCTAATTGTGTTTTATTGTGTTTAATTGTTAGGGTTTATATACACGATCCTGTGACAGTTCTATTATATATGAAGATTATCCTCTGTATTCTTATTTATAATCGGATTTCGTCGCCGTAAATTTGTCTCTTAATGAAAGACAATATTTAGCTGAAAAAACAAATACTAGTATTATGTCGCAAACCCAAAGATCAACCTTTAATACTTTCCTTTTTTTAATATTCAGCCTACTCTACTAACTCTGCTTTATTACAGATAATGGAGATATATGATTTTGAATATTTCGATGTTTAGTTTGAAAACCATGGCAATCTCTGTCAATGAATTGTTATGTGTGTTTACTTTTGGACTTGATTTACTCCTCCCGTACATTTGCTAGACAAAAAAAAAATAAAAAATAGAAGAAATCGTAGAATATCTTTTCTTGCCTATCTGCCAGACTCAAGCAAACAACCAACATAGATGCCATGTATGCAATATTATCAGTTCCGCCCAATTCATGGTTTTTCTTAATTAGTTTTGTTTTTTTGCTATTTTTTTGCAGAGCTGCATAAACAATTTTTTTTTTACTTTTATTAACAAGTTATTGTATATTAACCCTACTATGGATATTTCATTTTTCTATTTATAACTTATATGTGCCTAATAATTAGTGCAAAATTGTATACCTGGTTTGTTTCAACCATGTCTTGACTGTTATAATTTCGTGAATTTATTTTTTTCGTGAATTTATATTTTGAAAATTGAAACTTTTAATTAGTTTCAGATACAAATTTGATAAAATTTTTAATTAATTTAATTATTTATATAATTAGAATATTATTTTGCTGCCTTAATTAAGTATATAATTGAAACAATTAAAAAATTAAAAAATTAAAAAATTAAATAAATATACATACATATACTTGTAATAAAACTGTATCAATACCAATTCTGTACATGAAATATTTTTTAAAAATGTTGCTGCTGTTGCAGATAGTAGTCGAAATGGAGTACGAAACAAATTTTTTGAATTTTTGTCTGTCTGTCTGTCTGTCTGTCTGTTTGTTGCCTCATCACGTAAAAACTACCAGATGAATTTTAATAAAGTTTTGTGAGAATATACCTCAGTATCTCGGTTCAAATATAGGATACTTTTTCCATAAAAATATATCACCGCAAGAGAAAATAGGGAAAAATTTGTGAAGGTACGCACTGTATATTATATAAATTAATGTAAGATACATTTTTATTAAGTACCATCATATATCTCTTAATATTTAACATATCTCACCTTACCCCAATCAAATTTGTTAAATCTAATTTTTTGAGCGGACCCCAACTTATAAATTCTTCGATAAATTTATGACGACTGTCATAATTTCTATTAACTAAATGTTAAGGTGGAACAAACCGAAACTGCTCCAATGGGTTAAATGTTGTTGGCATTTTTATAATTAAAAAAAAATTTAAATTAATATTTAAACATATTAATGTCTACTTTAACGTATGTCTACCGATCTGGCTATCTCTCTGTGTATTTAATCCCGTCGTTTTGTTTGCATTTAAATGCAAAATATGGTTTCATAAACAATTTTGACTTCCTTATTATTTAATGGCTGGAAAAAAATATAAAAAAAATTAAAAATCGAAACAATTATTTTTGTTTCTTTTTCTTTGCCTTTCATCTAAATACTTTTCTAAGGCAACTTAAATCATGAGAAAATGTTATTTGATCTCGTATCCATATTTTACACTCTGTATACGATTATCTGTGCTAAAGTAGTATGTGTGATGTACTCATATTGTTTGTAGTGCCTTCTAAATAAACCGTAATTATTGGAAAATTGATAACGGTTTGCCGGTTGCAACGACAGTTTACTATGCATCAATGTTTTACATGTGGATTTATGTGGATTTTTGTATGAAACTTTTTTGTTTTTGCTTGGATCTATCAAATATAAATTAATTTTGGTATCCGTATTCATTAATTTTTCGCTATGATTGTTCGCTTTTGTTGCGTTGTTTTATTAGTGACGTATGTACAGCCACTTATCCTGTCACATAAACCAAGGAGAAACGTCAACTCATAATAAATTGCTGCTATTTTACTATAATCAACAACTGCAAAAAAGGACCAGAAAATAAGTAACAAAATTTTATTGCAGTATACTAGCATAATGCGTGGGTAAATTGCTAATGACTTTTATCAGAAACCAGTGTAAGAAAAAAAATTTTTTATATTATATATTGTATTTTTAATTGTAACTCAATTAGTATTTTCTTTTATTTATTATTTTTCTTTTATTTATCATTTGTAGTTGTGCTATCTCTTTTGATAAATCGCACTAGTCTTCGGCCAAAATTGGTATATCTTTATTTTTTAGTTATGCCGGGAAATCAGTTTTGAATTCTAAACAAACCGTTCTTATATCTCTTAGTACTCGGCAAACAATTCTATGTCTATCCTTTTTAGTTGGGTCGGGCAAGCAGTTTTAAGTTAGTTTCAAGCTTCTTTAAAAACGTTGCGTCTTGCTTCGCGATTACGCCCTTAGATTTTTGAGAATGTTTGAATTTTAAAAATACTAAAGAGCAGCTATCATCATTCGCAGAATCTTATTAAGGGGTCTTTAACTGCAACTGAATAGACCTGAATATACCGTATTGATTAGGATCGAATTATAGAGTAGAAGTTTTTAATCTAAGAAAATCGTAGAGTTACTGATATTTATTCTTACGAAATCCTCTGCTGTTAATTTTCTGGGGTTAGAGTTGCCCATACGGCTAACTCAAATCCTCGGCGTGGTAACTCAAGCCGCAAACACCTAACCAAAAGAACCTGTTGAGTGCTGCTTTCAACTTTATTTATATAGTCTTAAATTCAATATCGCTCTTACAAGTTAGGCGCCGAACTATATATATATATATATATATATATATATATATATATATATATATATATATATATATATATATATATATACCGAGGTATATGACTTTTAATAGTTGAAGTATTATTTTGGTGTGGTTCTACCTTTGCTAGTTGGCATATCCGGCGTATAAAACTATTACAGCTTTTGCCTTAAGTTGTATATAAAGGATCATGCGATGTCTTGTTATCAAGGGCAAACAGTTTTATCATGTCCAAACCCGTTGAAGGGCTTCAAAAGTTTTTTTGGATTCAAATAAATTTTTTTGTCAAATTTAAAAGTTTTTATTTCCAAGAAGATCAAGAAAGGTAGCAGTAATATACAGTTTTTATGACATTGAAAATATTTACAGAGTTATAAACATTGATCCTAAAATAAGCTAAATATTTTTTACAATAAAAAGCTGAAACTCTTATTAAAGAATTTCTTTTCAATTTATTATAACTACTAGCTATCTCCGGTGAGTTTCGCTACACCGATTCCAAAAAAATACAATAACCACTTGGAAGAAAAGTATGGCCATTATTGACCCGAAAACGCACGCTTTTCTCACAACAAAACTGTTTCATTTTACATGCAAAGAACGTCGCGTCGCCCACTCTTCTCAACCAATCTGTTTTTTGCTAGACTATGCGTATTAACACGTTAAGCCCCTTTCACACTATAATACTGAGGATTAAGATTTTCATTGGATTTTGTAAGATAGAAATCCAATGAGAATTATGTGATTGTCAAATAATCTAACGTAACATAACATTTCGTTTTCACACTATCGCACTTCAAATAAAATGAAAAATATCAGCAAAGGAACAAGCCGAGACGAGACATTGAACGGCGTCGGCTGACCAATTTTATGTGGACGGCAGAGGTGCCGGATCTTAAGGTTGTTTGGCCGTTCAAGTTTTCGGTTAATAAAAAACAAACAAAAAATAAATAATACGTACATTCAGCAATTTCTAGGCATGGCAGAAACAAAGTACATACGTAGGCGATAAGACTGATGGCAATTTAAGGCAGGTGCAGGACAAAGAAAAAATATCATTGGCGGCGGCGAACTATCGGCTGCGACTCACTCAGCTTGGTTATTTGCTTTAAAAAAAACACTACCCTGAAAAATGTAATCGTTTAGAAAATTTTCTAAAAATGGTTTGGCATTATGGGATGTCAAATTTCTTTCCGTATTATTTCACATTTTGGTAACATACTGGTTTCACAATATCATACTTTCTCATTGGATTTAAGTATTTGACAAGTCTTAATACTCAGTATAATAGTGTGAAATGGGCTTTAGTAATATTTTACTTTGTTTTGTATTTTACTCCCACTATCCAGTCGATAGACGAACCATGGATGACACCAGTTTGTTAGGCACAGTTTTACAAACTGTGCTGTCGTGCATGCTGAGCTATTATTATTCTACACACCTCTTCTGTTTGTTTATTTACACCAAAATTATCATGCGCATCGTACGATATGCATTTTTTTCAGAGCGCCAATTTTTATAATACTTACCGTTGTCAATTATATCATGACTAATTTCGAAAAGGTGCCTAGAATATAAATTTCATTTCGTTACTTCGGGGATGCTTTAATGCTTGGAAAATATTTCCCACTATAATTTTTTCCATAAACTTCATAATTTTTTAAACTGAATACTAGTAGGACAAAAAAAATTAAAAGATCTTAGTATTAAAATTTAGTAAAAACAACAATAGAAAACGCTTGTAAGATACATATTTACTTAAACTTTTAGGTTACAAACAGCCACGCTTTTTTTTCTTTAATTGTTATGACACCGATTCTATGTCACACTATTGTTACATCTTACAACAAATCTTTTATAAACCGGAAGTGTAAACTAGGATATGTGTCAATAACTAGTATAGAAAATTTTAAATGTCAATATAGATATTAAAAAAAAAACATTTTATGATCTCATCAAGAAATATTTTTCTTAATTATTAAACTGCCCACTTTCTCATGTAATGGGTGATTTTTTTGAGGTTAGGATTTTCATGCATTAGTATTTGACAGATCACGTGAGATTTCAGACATGGTGCCAAAGAGAAAGATGCTCAGTATGCTTTGACATTTCATCATGAATAGACTTACTAACGAGGCAACGCTTGCAAATCATTGAATTTTATTACCAAAATCAGTGTTCGGTTCGAAATGTTCAAATGTGACAAATTTTGTTCAGCGATGAGGCTCATTTCTGGTTGAATGGCTACGTAAATAAGCAAAATTGCCGCATTTGGAGTGAAGAGCAACCAGAAGCCGTTCAAGAACTGCCCATGCATCCCGAAAAATGCACTGTTTGGTGTGGTTTGTACGCTGGTGGAATCATTGGACCGTATTTTTTCAAAGATGCTGTTGGACGCAACGTTACGGTGAATGGCGATCGCTATCGTTCGATGCTAACAAACTTTTTGTTGCCAAAAATGGAACAACTGAACTTGGTTGACATGTGGTTTCAACAAGATGGCGCTACATGCCACACAGCTCGCGATTCTATGGCCATTTTGAGGGAAAACTTCGGAGAACAATTCATCTCAAGAAATGGACCGGTAAGTTGGCCACCAAGATCATGCGATTTGACGCCTTTAGACTATTTTTTGTGGGGCTACGTCAAGTCTAAAGTCTACAGAAATAAGCCAGCAACTATTCCAGCTTTGGAAGACAACATTTCCGAAGAAATCCGGCTATTCCGGCCGAAATGCTCGAAAAAGTTGCCCAAAATTGGACTTTCCGAATGGACCACCTAAGACGCAGCCGCGGTCAACATTTAAATGAAATTATCTTCAAAAAGTAAATGTCATGGACCAATCTAACGTTTCAAATAAAGAACCGATGAGATTTTGCAAATTTTATGCGTTTTTTTTAAAAAAAAAGTTCTCAAGCTCTTAAAAAATCACTCGTTATATACTCGTATTTTCTCATCGATATGACTTTCCTACTCAACACATTTTACTAAAATAGTTCGCGTAAATCTTCAATCACATTTAATAAAACACTGAACCGGAAGATCAAGCGGAATATGAAAACCAAGTAGAAGAAAATTGAACCCAGCAACCAACGGCAGCAGTGCCATGGCCATAAAATTGTGTGCATGCGCAACTACTATTTCGTTTTATCGTACGTTTAAGTGAATGTTCGTTAGTGCAGTTTCGATTTATTTGACCTTTGGTGAAGACCTTTCAAAGAAACAAATATCAATGTTGGCTACGTTAATATACAATGCGGCCGCATGAGAGGATGACTGACTGACAACGACAGGGCTAATGAAAACTTATATATCACTCGGTTGAATAATGCACATTAAGGATAATAAAATACTTTTGTTTGTTTAAGCAACGTCGTGGCCTTCTTATGACGGCAACGGCAACGACAACAACGACGATGAAGATGACCACAATGCCAATCTCTGCATGCAGGCGGTATTGTGCTGTAGTCTTTGTGTGTTCATCTTCTCGTTTGTATTTAGGCATGATTATTTATAAGAATTATTGCACACATAAGGTACATCGAATTCAAAGTACTCTACCTAAGTCCTAGTTTTTTTTAAAGAAACTTTTTACATTGTAAATTTTTTTATTCTAAAAATCATTTCAGATTTAAAAAGTATATGTTCTTGTTCGGTGTAGCTGTCTTTGGCGCAGATAATAGCATCGAGTCTGTGCTTGGTAAAGCGTAGAACCGATTATGCAATAAATGAACCAATAAATAAATCAATAAAATTATTTAACTTTTTTGTGTTAACTTGTGCCAATTAATACTTTTAAGTCTTTATTGACGTAGGTCCTTCCAGGGCCACGAAAAAAAATTCCTTGTATAAATGTTATTATTGTTGATTGGATTAGTAAATTTTACTCCTTTAAGAAGAAAAACCTATTATATTTTCCAAATATAAGTTATCAATATTGTTAAATCTGTGGACAAACCATTATTATTTCAACTTAAACAGAAATACATGAAATTAAAGTGGTCTACTTCAAAAATACATAATACATAATAAATCATAAGCAGTGTTTCCTTGTTGCCACAGATATTATTTGAGTTTTAAAGTAAATTTAAATGAAAATTTTTTTCCACTCGTGCTGGTGTCTAAAAATTAAATTTTCCCAATTTTTCTTTAATATTATCACCTAATTTGTAATTTAATTAATTCTTTCTTAGAGAGAATAAAAACGAACTTAAGCTTGATTATAAATTTCATTGTATGTAGTAAATTTAAATATGTATTTGCGTGAGAGTGAGTCCGACTTGAACTTGGCTGATTTGTATATTTTTTTAACCCATCGAAGGTGATTTTTCTTACACTTTCAATTAATATCATCTTTAGTATTTAAAGCCATCTAATTATTGTAAGCGGAAAAACAGGTTTTAATTAACAAAAAATCGTTCTTAGAACAAAAGCATAAACTAACCTTACAAGAACTTGGTCTACTCCTCCATATATAGTGTGCAATAATTTCAAATTGTCTGTGTTTTATTTACACAATCACACAAAACAGCCAGACTGTATATTCAAAGCCAAGGTCGCAGAGCATCATCATCAAACAGTCTCAAATTTCATTGAGATCCATTGTTGCTTTATGCAACCGATAGCTTTATTGCAGTTGTTGCAAGACTGGCAATAAAATTGCCCATACAGCTATAATAAAAGCAACAACAACAACAACTGAAAGGGCAACAATATGATTCTTATGCACGAGTGATCAATCACGTGAGTGCAATTACCACAATTTAGAAGGAAGCAAAAGCAACAAAAAATAAATAAATTTAAAGATTTCTTGCAATCTGTAAGTGTGTGTCTGCTGCAATATGTACATAAGCATTTTTAACAGAAGACGTGGGTGCCGCCTAGACGCAAGCAATCAACTTTGTTGGTCAACTACACAAAAAGTCTTGCAGGATATGATAAAAATTAGTTTCTACAAGACTTATACTTCAAACGAGAAACAACAACAACAGCAAAAACATTCTTTACAAAGATTGCTTTCAAGTTTACCAGGATCATAAATGAAGATCCACACCTTAGGCTTTTTTTTTATTGTATTCTTATACTTTATACCCACTTTCTGTAACACACAAAGTGACAGAGCATTGTTGCACAGTCTGTGCAGCATTTTAATCACGCTAACAGTTAAAATAGTTTCGACGGCATGGCCGACCAAACCTTAATGTATTTAAGTAAAATTACTCAATTTATGAACTTACCTAGATAATGCTAATGGAGCTACAAAAGATCTACAAGCCTATAAAGTTCTTTAATACAATTGATTCATTTTTAAAAAAATTTGCAGTTATGAAAATGTATTTACATACACTTATAGCAAATATACGAGTATAGTGATTTTTCAGTTCATTTTGGGCAAGAGCGGCAGCACAAATACAGCGATATTATTGTAGAAATACATAAAAAACAACTTTTTCAAAATATACATATACATATACTTGTATCACCCCAAAACAAATAAATTTATGGTTCAAAAACTCTTAATATTAAATGAATTTTTTTTTCACTTAATTTAATTTCAATATTTATTTATTATTATTTTGTAACATACAGCTGTAATTTTGAAGTCAGGTTCGTTCGTTCGTTTTATTCTCTCTAATAATTCTTGCAAAAAAAACCGACTTCAAAACAGATATATGGGCATCAATTCTAAACTAAAAATTTAAAAGGAAGTAAGAACTGGTTACTAGTTCTAACTTTCTTTTAAAATTATTATTATTTTATCAAATTATTTTATACTTGTTGCTATAATGGACATATACATTCTGTATATTCAAATGTTTATCCATAACGATTCAAGTGATAAAGCCACATAAGACAATTTAAGTCAGATATGAGGACAACCCTTCTTGTTTTACACTTATTATTACTGACACAGCAATAAAAAGTGACGTTTACAAATATAGGGCCGTATAGGTATATAGCGGCTTAAAAGCTTGGCCATATGCATCAATTTACATCAATTATTGAGCCACCCTTTAATTTAGAACTTACAATATTTATACATGTTATTATACCGGACATAATAGTGGAGATTCTGTCTAATTTTCAAGTGTTTGTCTATAACGGTTCAAAAGACAAGGCCAGATAGATCAAATTACAGCAATTATGAAGACACCCTTGAGTTTCCAAATTTAAATTTTATACTTGATGCTATAGCGGACTTAAACATACAGCTTCTTTTACTGTTCAAAACTTTTGCCATATACATCAAACTATTGGGACACCCTTTAATTTCTAATTATAATATATTTCCAATTACAAATATTAGACATTCTGTCCAATTTTCAAGTGATTGTCTACAATGGTTCACAAATAGGGCTATATCGTCGCATTTCTTCTTAAACCACGTAAGCGCCACTTTTTCGAAATTGACTTTTTTGCTTTTTTGTGGTAGAAAATAACATTTACCACCAGACTACATTCACATCTTAACAAGTTTGTATGAAAAATAAATAAATCCATTTTCAAAAGCTCGTAAGCGCCATACAAATGACATTTCTATGCAAAATATAATGGTTTTTATATTTCAAGTTGGAAATGTTAAAGTCTCAATCACTAAGTTTTTTGTATTTAAGACTAAAAAAATCAGGAAAGTTTCAGGCCAATTGGAGCATTTTTGGTAAAGTTGAAAGTTTTTTTTTTTTGATAAATAGAAAAATAAATGTTAATTTACACACAGAAATTTGCAATTTGCTGATTGCGCCAAAACCACGTAAGCGACAGATTTGGGTACAATTAATTGTAAGTAACAAATTTTTTTAAAAATGAGTTTCTATATCCTTCAGAAAGTCGCACAGCCATGTTTTGCAAAAAAATATTTATAAGCCCATATTAAAGAAATTATTAAGTTATTTTCGTTTTCTGAAAAACGATTTCTTGGCGCTTACGTGGCTTAAGAATAAACGCGAAGATATATGTAAATTGAGGACACATATGGGGACACCCTTTGATTTTTAAGTTTATTTTTTTTTATTTATTTCTGCTATTGGCAGCTATAGTGATACGCAGTTTTTTTAATGGTACCCTTTACGGTTCATAATACACGTAAAAAATATGTATGTTGAAGGGGGACACCCTTTAGTTTTTAAAATTCTGAACTTCTTTTAAAATGGGACCAATCTGTAAACATCTTTTCTAATAAAGAAAAAATTATAAAATCGTTTCAGAAATGGCTGAGATCAGGTCTAAGGTTGTAGGTACAAAACAACAATTGGAGAAGATCGCTTTTCTAATGGAACGAACCCAGAAACTGGCAAAAGGAATATGCACAAAATTTCAAGTGGCATCAAATAGGAAGAAACCACGAAGGAGCTAAATTGTATGGAGATATCCGTTAGAACAACGGCAAAGTTTTCATATTAATTTATAATTAATCAAATTTTTTCCTTTATAAGTTAGGAATACCATTTTTATTTATACCGACAGCTGATAAATATGTTCTATTGTGAATAATCCAATTGATTCATAATAGCGCTATTTTTATCGAATGCGCGCCACAATACCAAGTGAAAATTTGTTTGATCACCTCTTTCGACTACAGTCGAAGATCAAAAGATGCTCATAATAGGCACCTATATTTTAAGATTATGTAAAATTTTAACTTTCTATAGAACTAATGAAAACCTTATGTAATTTGTTTCTTTGATATATATATGATTTCTTCACAGGGCTCCCCTACTACATTTAAAGTAATAGATTGTAATTTTTTCTCGTCTTTTATGGGATAAAGTTAAAGTTTTAATTTTAGGTGTTTCTTATCATTTTTTAATAATTATTAGTTTATGCAATTGTAGCGAACACACTTTAATTTTTATTCATTTTATTATGGATACTTGTTATAGTAGACACTGTAAAACTTACTCTGCATAAATTAGGAGTGTTTGCTTTTACGGTTCAAAAATGGCTATATTCGTAAAAATCACGTCACTGCCGGAATACCCTTTTATTTTTAATAATCTTTGTTATAGGGAGACATAGTAATACAAATCTCGAGAATATTTCCAGAGTCTACTTAACAGTTCCAGAAATAGACAGCTCGGCAGACGGATAAACTTTGCAGATAAAACAATAAGGTTACCTAGATTTATTCCAAAGGCTAAAATCATAACCATATTGCTTTCTGTTGTTGTGTTACAACAATTAAAACCAGCTGGCAAGCACCTACTGGAAGAAAGAGTTCTGCCAACACTAGAGCGAACTGCAATCCTGAGATTTCTCAGGATGGGATGTCTAGATAAGATATTTTAGAAACTGGCAGGGGGCACAATTGATATACTTGGCCGGAGTGTCCTGTTTTTCACCCTTATTATTATATTATCCTTCGGTTACGGAACTCTGAATAACGATAACTTGAGAGACACAAAAATTTTTTTTAAAAATATTTCAATAACAGAAACATCAAAACGTTGGTAGCATGTAAAATTTGTTGCAGTTAATTTGTTTCATCTCAATTGTAGATTTGAAAAGCTACAATAGTTACAAATAAATATAATCATTGATTTGAAAGACGACATTCTTTTAATTTTCTTATAAAACCTTAGTTTACATTTCGCTTAATAGAATCACAATCAGAGATATTTGCCAGCTTTTCAGTTTTTTGTTTTCAATTTTCTTCGTCTTCTTGTGTAAAGCCTTTTTATATTTTTCTTCGACTTCCATATGCATGTCTAAATAAACGAGAGTAATCGTGATATGTCCATTGGACATTTTCTGTTAGTATTGTGAATATTTTAGAAACTATCGTCGTAAATCTATTTGCAAGTGCTTTGGAATTATACCTTATAAATCAGAGAGAGAGCTGCATAAACGAGGAAAGAAAGAATATGCGAATTTAAGACCAAGCATATATTCAACTAAATATATGAGTGCAGTCACTGAATATTGTAATGATTTTTTGTTCTTAGCAAATATTCACAAGTTCTTTCTAAAGGAAAAGGAAACATGACATATTATATTACAATTCGTCATTTGTTTTTGTATGAGGACAATTTAATAATTTCGTGACATTTTGGTTAAAGAATATTATTTTTTATGCAAAAAAAGTGATTTATATTTCAACATAGTCTTTATTAAGCTTAGGTTTTTTATTCCTTCCCAATAATAATAATAGATTTCTAAAGGTCCTCAAATTAGTCTTTTCAGTGATGAACTGTTTGATCAAGACCACTCTGCCAGTTTTTCTAAACGAAATAGGAAATATTTGTAAGGAGCTAAATCTGGAGAGTATGCCAAATGGGGTAGACCAATTCAAGGATTTTTGCCATAGAGACTGCAATCGTCTGAACTCTTGCATTGTTTTGATTACAGAACCCATTACACGATGAGCATTTTAAAAGAATTTTTTTTATTAATGTAAAGAGTGTTTTTTATCGAGGCGTAGAAGTTCAAGCTCAAACGTCTTGAATATACGCACATTTGCTATATTGCTCTATTTATAATAAATTGCCAAACCAAACTAACCTCAAAACAACCAAGAAAGTGTAAATTAGCTGTCACCAAAGACGGTATGTACCGTCAAGTTAAAGCTCTACGCCAGTCAAAAGCACTAGTTAATTGCGAGCATGAAATGATACTAGAACTTGCCTTCTGCTCCAAACCTTTTAATTGCGATATACATATGTATATCTTATTTGTTTTAAGAAGTCTAATATGTAATAATTCATAAGATGTAAAATTCATAGGTATAGGCTTTCACCAAACCTTATTCGAACTTATAAGTCGTCTGCAGGGCTTTTAAAGTTTAGATCTTCTCTCCTTAACCTAAACATTTTCATTTAAAGATTTTTTATTAGCACAAATATGTGTATGACAGCTGCATTTATTTTGTTGTAAATAATCAATAGGCAGACATATTGGAATGAAAATTTTTTCCCAGATTTTATTGTTTCTTTAAGTTATTTGCCATTCGTATTTTTATTTCATTAAGTCGACAAGACAATAAATATTCTTCTCAATTACATTAAATAAAAGGCAATCAAACCAAAAAAAAATAAAATCCTAATAACAGCTTATTGTGATAAGGAATGCATATTAAAAATATTCAAATAATCCAGTTAAGTTGAAAATATTTTTCGATAAAATCCCAATAAAAGCTTATTGCGAAAATGATTGAATATTTTAAACATTTAAATAGCACAGATAAGTTTTAAAATTCTTCTGTCTTTGTGTATATTTTTTCATTTTATTTTATTATATTTCATTATACAATATAACAAATAATTTTATAAAATATTTGTATTAAAAATTTAAATATTTTTGGTATTTTTTTAATGTTTTCAAATGCGTGAATAGACCTGTCAAAATTATGGATTGTAAAAGGAGCTAGATTATTTAAAACTCTTGATAATTTTATAAAAAAATATCTGCTCACAAATACAGGGGAGTAATTTGGACTGATTAGCAAGTTGCTTCTGGTAGATATAGAGGTTTGTTATTTCTTATTATTTTATAAAACATTTAATAAACAATTTTACTGAAAACTTGGCAGCATTTTTAATATTTTAACGGAAAAATTTTAGACAATATTTACAGAACTTTACAATAATTCAAATTTTTATGAAACCAGTGTTGCAAAATCATGGGTAATTACCAGGTGACATTTACCCCCAATACAAGATAATTATAAACTGCACTATGGTATTAAGAGCTTAAAAATTTCGAATAGATTAGTTTCAAAACAAAATTCAAATTCGAACATAGAACTGTCAGAATATCAGCGAGAGAAATGTCTCAATATCGTAAGTGGAGATTAAAAAAAAAAAAAAAAACAAACATTGTTGACAGGAGCGGTAAGAGCGCTACAATAACACAATGGGTAGGTTCATAAGACGTAACTGTTGGAACGGTTGAGTATTTGTCTTGGAAACGGGTTGCTGACTAGTTGTGCTCACCTCAACAGTTGGGTATTTTTTTGTATCATAAAATATTTTAGTTACCTAAAGTCAACATGTAACTATTGAGCTCAACTGCTACGAAACTGCTGCCAACTGTTGAGCTCAACAGTTACGTCTTAGAAACGGCGTGATAAATATACTGCAAAATAAAGAGCTGATAAATATAAACAATTGAAAAAAAAAATAAAAGAGGAACAAAAGAAATAATTTAAATTAATTACTTTAGCTTAAAATGATGGATAAGAAACGGTATATATAGTTATTTAAGCATGAGCAGTTTCGTAGCAGTTGAGCTTAATAGTTACGTCTTACGAACGTGCCTACTGTAACATTCATATATCTTATTATATATTAATCTTTGTTTTATTTACTAATGATATAGCGAAGCAAACGAGTTATACCTTGATTAAAATAAATTATATGTAATTGAATTTTTGAAAATTTGGTCCATCCTTGTGTTTTGAAATTAAAAAATATAAGTTTAGCTTTAATAATACCCAGCCACGATGTAGGTTTAATTTCAATAATACCCACAATATTATAAAAAAAAGTGGCCATGCTGATACACAAACAACTAGCAACGTATATGTAATTTTTTATTCAAATCGGATTAAGGAGTTAAGCCCTGCTACACTGAACCAAATTTCGTAGGTAATAAAAACGAAAAAAATTAGTTTAATCTCAACGACAAAAGTAGTTAAATCAACGTAAATTTTATTCAAATCGAAATATGATTTATTCACTTAAACTTATTTTATATCATATAAAATAAAATATTTTTTAAATTTATATTTTTTTGTTTTAAACATTTGTGACAATAAATGAAATATGTTTGCGCTTAATTTCAATCTGTTGTTGAAAATTAAAACTAATCTAATAAATTCTACGGGCAAATCTTAAACTAAAAGCATTTAGGAATAGAATTATTTTTGAGGACAATTTGGGAAAGGCATCAAACCAAAACAAAATGGCCTTAAAGGGAATTTGAAAGCCTTATTCGTGTTATTCCTCTTATAAGAGGAATAAAGGTAATAAGGCAATAATGTTATGCAACTTTATTTTTAGATTACGTAGAAGATTTTTATCTAGTATGGATTAAGATCTTATAGAGATAAAAACAGAATTAAAAAATTAACTAATAATTTTAGTTAATTTAATTAAATTTTAATCATATTTACACCTTATTAAACAACGAAAATAAATAGTCATATTGAAGAAATTTCTTCATATAAGGAATTTATTAAAATTATTTTTTTTTCGAAAATAATCTGCAGATTTTGACTAAAAAGTTTGTTAGCTACATTATAACCTACTTTTCTTCAATTTTAAATCCCATTTTACAGTATTTATGTAAATTGTTGGTTTAGTGTAATATCCCTTTTCTTAAAAAGATAGTAACATAACTTGATATGTAAATTGATTACTATAAGGTATGTATTAATTCAAATTTAGTTAGAATCGAATTATTATATACATTATTATATACATAGGTGACAGTATACTTCAAATGAAAAAGAAACTTTTAAAAATAAATAAACTCATAATTGCTAGTCTTGAAAAAAATTAATCAAAATCCATGATTATAATGTGACTTAATAGAAATTTATCCACAATTATTATTAAATTCAACTTTTCCCATGTTGCACAAATTATGATTAATCAAAATACTTCCTTTCGATATGCAATTATGCGTTAAACAAATTAGCTACCAAATCAACTGTACATGAACATTATAAACTGTATTTGCAGTAGCTGCCGGACTATCAACGCTGCTGTTGCAACATCGTTAATTTAAAATCTCCGCTATCTTTTTATATATTTTTCCTTTTTTTAATTCCCAGAGCAAACAACATTTTGCTGTTGCATTGCATGTCCATCATCACGATCTAATGCGTGAGCAAATGTTTTTCACTCTTTTTTTTTATTTTCAGCTTGAAACTGTTTAAAAATATATAGATCAGTAGCTCGACAAGAGTAACCACAATTTAAAGTTTATATAAAGCCTTACTTTGCTGTTGATGGTGAGATTAACATGTTGCAGACACTGAGGTTTGCATTATATTATATTTATTTTTTTAAATTTATTTTTGCTTTTCTGTTGCACCCACCAAGAAAAACAAGTAACTACATAAACAAGACAAGTTTTCTTCTTTTCGTAACTCTGCACCTGTTGTGTGCCATAGAGGTGGGAAGAACTGCCAGTGATGGCTTTAGTTAAGTTGAAAATTTAAAATATCTTCATAATTTACAAACTGTTGTTAATCATTTTGAAAACTAAAATGTAAAAACAAAATTGTTCAAGAATTTTTCTCCATAAAGATGAGCCTGTTTGTTTTAAACTTAGATCCAACAAATGATGTTCATGATGGCAAAAGTTTTTTTTTTGTTTGATGTTTGCATGTAACGAACTCATAAAATGTCTGGCACGCATATTGCTACTGTTTGTTTAAGGTTATTCTAAAGTTTGCTGTTTAAAGCTTTTCTACAAAATTAATGAGTTGCGCGCGCGCCTTGAACATTGGAATATAAATTACTTTTTTTTTCAAATTTCTTTTTAGCCACTCGTACTCACACTCGCAAATGGTGGGTAGGTGTGGTCGTTTGCAACCATCAATATGTCACTCTTTATCATAAGAGCTTATTATTTCATCAGTATAGTTTGTCACTGTTGCTTAAACTCTTTTTAAGTCTCTAATGTATCAATCATTGTAGACCATGCCGAGATAAAGTTAATAAATTTACATGAATGGGCGGAGTTTGAGGGGAAGTCATTTGTCATTAATATTCAAAATTTTAATTAATAATACTGTATAAAAGAGGCAAGGTTTTTGCATTTTGCTAACATTAAACATATAAACTGCTTTAGACAAGAAGATTGTTAAACAGTTTTGCTACCTACGACTTTTTACATTTGTGTTACAAGACCAGATCAAAAGTTTGACATTTATTATTTATGACCTGAAATTAGCAACTAAAGAGTAGCAATTAAACTGTCAATATTGGCATAGTAATTATTTTTATTTGTAAAAAGAAGAAGATTATGATACAAAGGGCTAGTATTATTTACGGCAACGACATTGTGGTAATCATTATGCATATGGAAAAACTGAAAAAAGTTTGCAACTTTTAATCTGCCTTAATTTTGTAAGAAATAACTAACGCTCGAATTTCTATGCAAATGGACAAATTGATTACATTGAAGAGGCTAATTAAATATTAATAATGTAAAAGCTGTAATATGAGAAGAAATGAGAAATAAAATTATTACGATTTTAGACCTGCAGTATCGCTTACAGCAAGAGAACACCATAGACTGAGATTAAGGATAGACTGAGAGTGATGATATGGTGACAAAAAAGCTGTACGCAAAAAGAATAACGATATTTAGGCCGGGGCACATAGAATCCGTCATACATTACCCCCCTTATCCAGTAGTCATTAACATGTCTTAACAAAAGGCAAACCTCATAAAAAAATATTATTATTAATACTGTTTTTTATGTGAAGTTTGACTTTTGTTAAGACATGTTAATGACTAATGTAGACAGCGGTTTATACGTCATGTTTTTTTAACGGACAAGAAAGATGAAATACAGGGTTTCTTATTAGCTTTGCCACACAATCAGTACATCTGCGTCAACGCAAAGGCTACTTTTGATGTACGATGGATGGGCAGTTTGATAACAAAGCTTTCTAAGTATTACCTTTCCTGATTTAATATCCGACAACAAAGAACTCATTGTAACAACCTCTTCCTTCGTTACTTTAATCTCAGTTGAATACGTCTAAGTATAACGTATGACGGTTTCTATGTGACCCGGCACATATGAGTCCTAATAAACGACCAAAGGCATGCATCGAGAGAAATAAAATGCCGCATCGAAATGGCCAGAAACGCCTATTTCAAATATAATAAAGTCTTAACCAGCCACGAGGTAAGCTTTGCCACGATAATCCGATTTATAAATTATTTTGTTCTATTCGTTCTATTATATGCATCTGAAGCATAGACAGTAAAAGCAGCAAACGAAAAGAGATTTAAGGCATTTGAAATATGGATATACCGACGGAAACTAAAGATTCCATGGACTTCATCGAATGATGAAGTACTTAGATGATTGAATAGTGTCCGACAGTTGATAAGAATCACCCGAACAAAAAAAGTAGCATATTTAGGACATATAATGAGAAATGACAAATATAAGATCCCCCAGGTCACTGTCAAAAGCAATATCTAAGGAAAAAGACAGATGCCGTGGCTAAGAAATATACAAGAATGGACAGACAACCCAGATGAATGAACTATTCTAAATGCAGCCAAGAATAAACAAGTTATCATTGCTGAATGAAAAATTAAATATTAAACAGCTGATAATTCAATTATAGCATACGCAAAGAAAAAATTCGTACACCTTTGTACTGGAAATGAAAAATTTTACTCTCTCATTTTTTCTCAAAATTGCACAATAATTCTTATCTGAAACGCTTTTGGACTAATTTGTGCAGTTCGCTCTATTTTGTTATGCACCTGGAATAGACCTATTATATTCAAACTTAAATTATCGAGCATAGTAACGAAGACCTTCACTGGTTGTAGCGAAACACCCAGAGTCTTTGGTAGGAATCGAACCCACCATCGCCAGACTGATAGACTATCATACTACCCGCTAGCCTACCGGGACACTTTAGTTTTGTGTTGTTTTATGATGCTTTTTAGATGGGAAAAAGTTATATATTTGCACATTTCTTTCTCTCATATATTTAAATGAATATTTTGCCTTTTCAAATGCATTGGTAATAACAATTTTATAATTTCAGGTTAACTTTTGGACTGAAGAAGTTGATTTAAATTTTTCTGCTGATTTTAATTCTTTCCGTTTTGGTAAATTTACTATAGTTTTCGAGATATACCGTTCAATTTAAAATGATAGAAGTTCCTTGACATATTTCGCATTACCCGATAAAGAGTTATCTTATTTTATTTAGTTAAAAATCAGTAAATCTATACATATAAAAAAATAGTAACTCATTTCAGCCTGTCTGTCTGTCCTTCATTGTTTGTGTTCGCATCACGTAAAAACTACTGGATGGATTTTAACAAAATTTTATGAGGAGGTTCCTTAGTATCCTGACCCCAATATAGGATACTTTTTTCCGAAAAAATATCTTACTTCCAAGAGAAAGTGGAGAAAAAGCAGTGAAAAACGCAATTTCCGGATTAAAGGTGCTAAAATTTTCGGTTTAAAACTAGGATATTTTCAACACGATTATTGTTTCACCACACACCTTTTTATTTTTGAAAGTGGGATATTTAAGAAAATATTACCACAACAGATGGCGCCAGTTGATTAAAATTTGTATTTTTACTTTGTGAAAATACATTGTTATTAAAATACTTCAAACACCACTTACAGAGGCTTACAATAATTTTTAGAACTTTAGATCTTTTTATATATATTTTAGAATTTTATAAACCATAACTGAAGCATTATAAAAGTAATAGTCTTTCAATTGGTGTGAAATACTTTCAAAGCAAAACCGAGCAAAATATTGTCAGGACGCCCACGACGTGGCGGGCACAGCTAGTCTACACTAAAATTGTATTTAAATTAAACAAACATTGATTTTGATTCTGCTTAGTTGTTTGAGAGATATCGATAAAGTTGTGTAAAAAAAATTGTATGCAAAATATGCGTTGTGATTCGAGTTAAGCTAATATAAGTATGTCGTACGATTTCCTTCGTACATTTCGAAAACTAGAATAAATATAAAAAAAGTACACTCGGGTATTTAAACAATCAATTTAAATTACTCAAGAAATAACTTTTAGTCCATCTAGTTCAAAACGGTGTGTACTTTCGGAATACCCAAATATAGGCCTCTTGTCTTATGTCATGGAAAAAGTTGCTTGCCGACATGTCGACTTGTAAAAGTTTCAATAAAGTATTAAGAAAATATAAAACCAATAATAATTGCAATATAAACATTACATTTTTTGCCTTAAAACTTATTTACATCCACATATTTTCATGTCAATTATTGTCTTAAAAAGTAAACTAATTGTTAACTTCTTTTTTATAAATGTTGTTGCGACACTGACACACACAATCACGCACATACATCCATAAAAAATTGGAAACAAGTCTATTTTTTCGAGATTACCTTAAAATTATGACTTTTCTTAAAGTTTATTATATACGCAAGTTTTTCAGCTACTTGCTCACAAACGCTGCTAAAGGCAGCATGTATAAGACTCAACATGTTTCAGGCATGTGTTATTGCTTTATTTTATTTATGTTCAACCGAACGTCTTAAGACTTATGACACATGGTTCCTTATAACACAAATTGCGTCATTTTCTTATTTACAAGTCAAGCATAATTTTACGTTTCACAAAGTTCATGCGTCTTTTTCGACACTTTGTCTTCTTTATCATCTGGTTTTAACTGGGTTTATGCACCATGGTTCAGCGGTGGGTATTAAATTCACCATAACATCTTAAGCTAAAGAACGAATAAGATTCCTTTTATGTACACATAGTTATGTTTTATGTTTGTATGATTTTATTTAACATACATATGTACATATATACATACATATATACTTTTTTCTTTTAATGCTAAAAGGAAGGACTAGGGGCAATCAAATCGCTTGCTAGTACTTAATATGATTAGTTATATTCAAGGTATTTTCAATACCAGCCGCGAAGTAACGTATCTTATAAAGATATATATGTAATAACATAGTGCAAGAAATAAAAACTTTTCGAAAAATAAGCGGAATTAGTGTCATAGTTTCGATTCTACAATCAAAGCGTAGTAAAACCCTATTCATACTTATTTTGTCGAATTTGATGGCCAATTTTCTTTATGAGCCTCGAATGGTTAGGAAATTCAGAGGGCCATTCAAAAAAGGTGTCATCAGTTTTCGTTCTAATAACTCATTCATACTAGGTGATATTGCTCTTTTGGCAATAATGTATCTGAAGATTCCTATTTTTTTTTTTACTTTTGTCATCAGGAACTCCTAAGTTTTTTGTAACAATATATGAGAAGATTGTACAATCTGAACGTGTCTACAATGTCGTCAGGAAATTTCGATTTATGAACTCGGTTGATAATTGCCATAAATAACGTACAATGAATATAAAATGGGTCCGCTTAGCGTCAAAAGATTGGTTAGAAGGTTCGTAAGTAAAATTTTGAAGAGGATTATTTTACGGTCATCGTATAGGGGGTAAAAGCCACTGACGGTAAATTGTCTCATTTGAATCTAATTTAAAATTTATCTTGTAACGAAACCTGGTAAAACTTACGGTTGAGAACAGCTCCTGGAGCGAAAGGGTCTCGTAATAGAATGCGCTTTAATTGGCGAGTCTAAAAAATCTCTTTCTTCAAGTATAGGCTGGTTCAATTTTAAGGGCCGATGTTGATTATCACACAAATTATTTAGGAAATTATTGTCATTTCTTTTTATTTTGATAATATTGGTATGATTAAATTATGTATGGAGTAAAATATCGGCCAAATAGACGCTGCGACCTCGGTGTTATACCTCCATCCGATACTCCAAATTTTCCATGACGATGAGGCATAATTGAGGTTCTATGACGTTAATGTGCCGATTTATCTCATCCTTTAGCTCTTGAATTGGCTGGCTTATCGACGTACGCGGTGTCAAATCACATGATCTTAACGGCCAATTGGCATCACCATTACGTGATATAACACGGTCATTGAATTTGTCGCGCATAAGATACACATTTGAGCGTTGCTTGAGAGCAATGTCATATTAAATGCAGAAAAAACTTGACGTTTCGGTGTGGTTCACATTTAACATTGGCCCTTAAAATATTAGCACCCGATATAAACTAACAATCAGTTAAATTATTTTTTACAGCTTATAAGCATAAAATGTTTACATTCTCTTATTGGAAAAGTACCTCGGTCCAACAGTCAGCACACTTTTCATTATAGTTTTCTGCATAGGAAAACTTTAGTTTCTTTTTTATTTTAAGAGATTTAATATGAAAAAAAAAGATTTGGTGTAGGTAAAGTTAATTATACTTATCTATACATATAATAAAATAGTAACTCATTTCCGTCTGTCTCTCTGTCTGCTTTTCGTTTGTGTTCGCATCACGTAAAAACTACTGGATGGATTTTAACAAAAAATTCTGAGGATGTACCTAAGTATCCTGGTCCCAATATAGAGACCAAAAAATATCTTATTTCCAAGAGAAAGTGGAGTAAAAACAGTGAAAGTACTTTTTCCGGTATTTTTATACAGTACTTTTGAACTGCTTAGTACGGCACCTTTAATTTTTGAAAGTTGGATATTTTAAACACAAATGGTGCTGACAAAATATGAATTACTTACTACGACTACGACTTAATTACGGCGATAAAATTCTTTTATTGTTAGTTTCTTCTTAGTTTAGTTGCATTTGTATGTATGTCTTTCACATCGGCATCGGATGATTATTTTTCACAGAAGCTTTGGCTGTCTGTTTTTCTCAAAAATATAAAAATATGCCCAATCATACAACATTAGATTCTACTCTCAAAATTAGTTTAGGTGTTGTGTAATCATTAAGTAAATACAATAGTTTAAATTAAATAATTCTTGCAAAAAAACCGACTTCAAAACAGATAGGAGGGCACCAATTCTAAACTAAAAATGTAAGAAGTAATCTGTAAGAATTAGATTTAAACCAAATAAAAGATGCGCCAAAATTAGAGGGAAAAAATAAAGACTATTGAATGTCAAGCCTCTCCCTATTACTGTTCAAAAGTTAAGCTATTTTCACCAGCATCCGTCTTGTATGGGGACACCATTCAAGCCTCTGTCTATAACGGTTTCAAAGATAGGGGCACACAGATCAAATAACATCACCTATTCGGACACCCTTTAATTTACAATGTTAAATTAAAGACCTGTTGTTATAGAGGACTTGGCCACAAAGATTCTTTGTAAATTTCAACTATCTGTCTATAACGGTAAAAAGTTTAACCATATATATCAAATTACATGAACTATTGGGACACCATTTACATTATAATTCTAAATATTTATACTTGTTATCATACCAGAGAAAGTAGTGGACATTCTGCCTAATTTTCAAGTGTTTGTGTTTAACGGTTCAAAATATAGGGTCATATAGATCAAATTACGTAATTTAGGGGGCACCCTTTAATTTCTAACTTCAAATTGTATACTTGCTATAGTGGACTTTGCAATACAGGTTCCTTGTAAATTTCAGCTGTCTGTCTCTAACAGTTCAAAAGTTTGGCCACACACATAGAATTACATTAACTATTGGGACACCCTTTTAGTTCCAAATTCAAAATTTTATACTTTTTGTTATAGCTAACTTAGCACTACAGGTTCTTTGTAAATTTCAGCGGTCTGTGTACAACTATTTAAAAGTATGGCCATATACATCAAATTAAATGAACTATTGGAGCACCCTTTAATTTAATATTTTGAATATTTATACATTTTATTATAACGGTCATAGTAATCGACATTCTGTCAAATTTTCAAGGTTTAGTCTATAACGGTTCAAAAGATAGACCCAAATAGGTAATATTATGTCGCCTATGGGGACACCCTTTAAATTTTAAATTTATTTTTTTTATTAAATTCTGCTGTTGGGAGCTATAGCGGCAAGCAATTTTTTAAAATTTTAATTTGCTGCCCTTTACGGTTCTTAATACACGTAAAAAACATGTATGTTGTATGGGGACACCCTTTTATTTTTAATATAATGAACTGTTTTTAAAATGGGACCAACCTGAAAGCATAACCTTTCAAATAAAGAAAAAAAAAAATTAAAATCGGTTCGGAAATGGCTGAGTTCTGCGGTTACATACATAAAAAAAAGCAACATTCAGACGAATAGATAACCTCCTTCTTTTTTGAAGTCGGTTAAAAAAAAATCAATTAAGTAAAAATGTGTATTTAACTGCGAAAACACCAAGAAAATTTTCTGCAGCCAATTATAATCTAATCTTTGCTAGATATTTTTAATTTTTGCCAAGAAAAGTTTCAAATATGAAATCAAAATCTTAAGGAACATTAACATGTCAGTTTCAAAATTTTCCTAAAAACTATATTCTTTTTTTTTGTATTTATTGTGGTTTTTTTCGTGTTTACTAGTTGGTCTGATTTCTTTCCTTACATTTTGCATTTAAATATTTCGTATTTAGTCCATAGTATTATTTTAACGGCTACCCATTACTCATTTACGGCTTGACGATGATGATTTTGATGATGAGAATGACGATGATGACGACAACATTTAAATAGTTGTTCAAAGGGTGACGGTGAGGTAGTGAATTGACATTGGCATACTGACAATTGGTGTTGATGGTCGTAAAACCCTTTCG
Source organism: Phasia obesa (assembly GCA_949628195.1). NCBI lineage: Eukaryota > Metazoa > Arthropoda > Insecta > Diptera > Tachinidae > Phasia > Phasia obesa. Next base: position 119,505,704 of record OX451218.1, read on the forward strand.
TTGTACTGTGAAATTGGGGTTTCGTTAATAATATTTTTTTCAATGGCATTTGATGTAGATTTGTGGTATGTGTGCGTAATTGTTTACATTTGTGTTTGTATATTTTATATATCATTTAAACTGTTTCAGCTGCTATATAAATACAGTTTGGTTTATCTTTGTTGCTGTTGTTTTGTTATTAAAGTTTATTAAATTTTGTTGTTTTCATTGTTGTTTTCGAATCATAAAGTTCAGCTTGATAACACTGACTGTTTTTTATTGCTCTTTATGTATATGCAAATTTGAAAAAATTGTTTTTTTTTGTACTTCAAATATGTTTATTTAAGAAATATCAAATATATACATACGTGTCTATAAAACAATCTTAAAGAATCATATTTTAAGTCATATTTTATAATGTAAAATGAATACGATGGTATTTAATTCCACAAACCTTATACTTGATATTTTTATTTTCACGAAAACGTTTTTAGAAATATAGTTCAGAATTAGTTTTCGACTTTCGCAAAATTACATAAAAAAGCAGTTTTCACAATTTACAAATAAATTTTGAAGTAAGACTTAAGTTTCTTTTTATTCCCTTTTAGTTAAAAGAATTTTTTTTTTTAAATAATTAATTAATTATATATCTATTATTTTTATTTTTATTTTTTTATGATTAAAGGCCCTAAACCTCTAACGTTATATAGGCAACGTTATATTAACAATCAATTAATTTTAAAGAAAATGTGCGAAAAAATTTTATTTTTAAAAAGACAACACAACACTACCTAAAAAGCTTTCGCTTGTCTGCAGAAAACAATCAAGAGTCTTTGGTGGGGAATGAACGCGCAACCCCGAGGCTGATAGATTAACGCTCTACTAATCAGTCTATGGAGGCACTGGCATTTTCTCGGTCGCTACATACAGAATTCCTTGCATCTATCATTTCTAGTTAACCAAACTTCGATAATAGAATACGAGAAAACTTTAATCAATCATCTATAGTCAGTTGGTAAGAACCAAAAATGATAGAAATAAAGGGTACCCCATCCCAAAAATAAAATTGAAATTTTCTGCGCATGTCGGCCTAATGTCTTCTTATTGGCTAATAATTCTGGCTGAGAGCATAACTATAAATAATGAGTTTTTTTCTGAGGTTGCCAATTTTTCTCTAAGACTTTTCTCGATTAGACGCTGTCTTAAGAAGATACAGCAAAAATAAGATTTACATATAAAAAGTAGATTTTTTATGAAAAATATAGGTCGTCACAGTTTTTTGTCCTTTTCTCGATTAGACGCTGTTTTAAGAAGATACATTTTCATATAAAAAATAGATTTTTTTATGAAAAATAGGTCGTCACAGATTTCTGTCCTTTTCTCGATTAGACGCTGTTTTAAGAAGAAACAGCAAAAATAAGATTTTCATATAAAAAATAGATTTTTTATGAAAAATATATGTCGTCACAGATTTTTGTCCTTTTCTCGATTAGACGCTGTCTTAAGAAGATACAGCAAAAATAAGATTTTCATATAAAAAATAGACTTTTTTATGAAAAATATAGGTCGTCACAGATTTTTGTCCTTTTCTCGATTAGACGCTGGTTAAGAAGATACAGCAAAAATAAGATTTTCATATAAAAAATAGATTTTTTATGAAAAATATAGGTTGTCACAGATTTTTGTCCTTTTATCGATTAGACGCTGTTTTCAGAAGATACAGCAAAAATAAGATTTTCATATAAAAAATAGATTTTTTATGAAAAATATAGGTCGTCACAGATTTTTGTCCTTTTCTCGATTAGACGCTGTTTTAAGAAGAAACAGCAAAAATAAGATTTTCATATAAAAAATAGATTTTTTATGAAAAATATATGTCGTCACAGATTTTTGTCCTTTTCTCGATTAGACGCTGTCTTAAGAAGATACAGCAAAAATAAGATTTTCATATAAAAAATAGACTTTTTTATGAAAAATATAGGTCGTCACAGATTTTTGTCCTTTTCTCGATTAAACGCTGGTTAAGAAGATACAGCAAAAATAAGATTTTCATATAAAAAATAGATTTTTTATGAAAAATATAGGTTGTCACAGATTTTTGTCCTTTTATCGATTAGACGCTGTTTTCAGAAGATACAGCAAAAATAAGATTTTCATATAAAAAATAGATTTTTTATGAAAAATATAGGTCGTCACAGATTTTTGTCCTTTTCTCGATTAGACGCTGTTTTAAGAAGATACAGCAAAAATAAGATTTTCATATAAAAAATAGATTTTTTATGAAAAATATAGGTCGTCACAGATTTTTGTCCTTTTCTCGATTAGACGATGTTTTAAGAAGATACAGCAAAAATAAGATTTTCATATAAAAAAATAGATTTTTTATGAAAAATATAGGTCGTCACAGATTTTTGTCCTTTTCTCGATTAGACGCTGTTTTAAGAAGATACAGCAAAAATAAGATTTTCATATAAAAAATAGATTTTTTATGAAAAATATAGGTCGTCACAGATTTTTGTCCTTTTATCGATTAGACGCTGTTTTCAGAAGATACAGCAAAAATAAGATTTTCATATAAAAAGTAGATTTTTTATGAAAAATATAGGTCCTCACAGATTTTTGTCCTTTTCTCGATTAGACGCTGTTTTCAGAAGATACAGCAAAAATAAGATTTTCATATAAAAAGTAGATTTTTTATGAAAAATATAGGTTGTCACAGATTTTTTTCCTTTTCTCGATTAGACGCTGTTTTAAGAAGATACAATCAAAATAAGATTTTCATATAAAAAATAGATTTTTTATGAAAAATATAGGTCGTCACAGTTTTTTGTCCTTTTCTCGATTAGACGCTGTCTTAAGAAGATACAGCAAAAATAAGATTTTCAAATAAAAAATAGATTTTTTATGAAAAATATAGGTCGTCACAGATTTTTGTCCTTTTCTCGATTAGACGCTGTTTTAAGAAGATACAGCAAAAATAAGATTTTCATATAAAAAATAGATTTTTTATGAAAAATATAGGTCGTCACAGATTTTTGTCCTTTTCTCGATTAGACGCTGTTTTAAGAAGATACAGGAAAAATAAATTTTCATAAAAAAAATAGATTTTTTATGAAAAATATAGGTCGTCACAGATTTTTGTCCTTTTCTCGATTAGACGCTGTTTTAAGAAGATACAGCAAAAATAAGATTTTCATATAAAAAATAGATTTTTTATGAAAAATATAGGTCGTCACAGATTTTTGTCCTTTTCTCAATTAGACGATGTTTTAAGAAGATACAGCAAAAATAAGATTTTCATATAAAAAATGGATTTTTTATGAAAAATATAGGTCGTCACAGATTTTTGTCATTTTCTCGATTAGACGCTGTTTTAAGAAGATACAGCAAAAATAAGATTTTCATATAAAAAATAGATTTTTTATGAAAAATATACATCGTCACAGATTTTTGTCCTTTTCTCAATTAGACGATGTTTTAAGAAGATACAGCAAAAATAAGATTTTCATATAAAAAATAGATTTTTTATGAAAAATATAGGTCGTCACAGATTTTTGTCCTTTTCTCGATTAGACGCTGTTTTAAGAAGATACAGCAAAAATAAGATTTTCATATAAAAAATAGATTTTTTATGAAAAATATAGGTCGTCACAGATTTTTGTCCTTTTCTCGATTAGACGCTGTTTTAAGAAGATACAGCAAAAATAAGATTTTCATATAAAAAATAGATTTTTTATGAAAAATATAGGTCGTCACAGATTTTTGTCCTTTTCTCGATTAGACGCTGGTTTAAGAAGATACAGCAAAAATAAGATTTTCATATAAAAAATAGATTTTTTATGAAAAATATAGGTCGTCACAGATTTTTGTCCTTTTCTCGATTAGACGATGTTTTAAGAAGATACAGCAAAAATAAGATTTTCATATAAAAAAATAGATTTTTTATGAAAAATATAGGTCGTCACAGATTTTTGTCCTTTTCTCGATTAGACGCTGTTTTAAGAAGATACAGCAAAAATAAGATTTTCATATAAAAAATAGATTTTTTACGAAAAATATAGGTCGTCACAAATTTTTGTCCTTGTCTCAATTAGACGATGTTTTAAGAAGATACAGCAAAAATAAGATTTTCATATAAAAAATAGATTTTTTATGAAAAATATAGGTCGTCACAGATTTTTGTCCTTTTCTCGATTAGACGCTGGTTTAAGAAGATACAGCAAAATTAAGATTTTCATATAAAAAATAGATTTTTTATGAAAAATATAGGTCGTCACAGATTTTTGTCCTTTTCTCGATTAGACGCTGTTTTAAGAAGATATAGCAAAAATAAGATTTTCATATAAAAAATAGATTTTTTATGAAAAATATAGGTCGTCACAGATTTTTTCCTTTTCTCGATTAGACGCTGTTTTAAGAAGATACAGCAAAAATAAGATTTTCATATAAAAAATAAGATTTTCATATAAAAAATAGATTTTTTATGAAAAATATAGGTCGTCACAGATTTTTGTCCTTTTCTCGATTAGACGCTGGTTTAAGAAGATACAGCAAAAATAAGATTTTCATATAAAAAATAGATTTTTTATGAAAAATATAGGTCGTCACAGATTTTTGTCCTTTTCTCGATTAGACGCTGGTTTAAGAAGATACAGCAAAAATAAGATTTTCATATAAAAAATAGATTTTTTATGAAAAATACAGGTCGTCACAGATTTTTGTCCTTTTCTCGATTAGACGCTGTTTTAAGAAGATACAGCAAAAATAAGATTTTCATATAAAAAATAGATTTTTTATGAAAAATATAGGTCGTCACAGATTTTTGTCCTCTTCTCGATTAGACGCTGTTTTAAGAAGATACAGCAAAAATAAGATTTTCATATAAAAAATAGATTTTTTATGAAAAATATAGGTCGTCACAGATTTTTGTCCTTTTCTCGATTAGACGCTGTTTTAAGAAGATACAGCAAAAATAAGATTTTCATATAAAAAATAGATTTTTTATGAAAAATACAGGTCGTCACAGATTTTGGTCCTTTTCTCGATTAGACGCTGTTTTAAGAAGATACAGCAAAAATAAGATTTTCATATAAAAAATAGATTTTTTATGAAAAATATAGGTCGTCACAGATTTTTGTCCTCTTCTCGATTAGACGCTGTTTTAAGAAGATACACCAAAAATAAGATTTTCATATAAAAAATAGATTTTTTATGAAAAATACAGGTCGTCACAGATTTTTGTCCTTTTCTCGATTAGACGCTGTTTTAAGAAGATACAGCAAAAATAAGATTTTCATATAAAAAATAGATTTTTTATGAAAAATATAGGTCGTCACAGATTTTTGTCCTCTTCTCGATTAGACGCTGTTTTAAGAAGATACAGCAAAAATAAGATTTTCATATAAAAAATAGATTTTTTATGAAAAATACAGGTCGTCACAGATTTTTGTCCTTTTCTCGATTAGACGCTGTTTTAAGAAGATACAGCAAAAATAAGATTTTCATATAAAAAATAGATTTTTTATGAAAAATATAGGTCGTCACAGATTTTTGTCCTCTTTCGATTAGACGCTGTTTTAAGAAGATACAGCAAAAATAAGATTTTCATATAAAAAATAGATTTTTTATGAAAAATATAGGTCGTCACAGATTTTTGTCCTTTTCTCGATTAGACGCTGTTTTAAGAAGATATAGCAAAAATAAGATTTTCATACAAAAAATAGATTTTTTATGAAAAATATAGGTCGTCACAGATTTTTGTCCTTTTCTCGATTAGACGCTGTTTTAAGAAGATACAGCAAAAATAAGATTTTCATATAAAAAATAAGATTTTCATATAAAAAATAGATTTTTTATGAAAAATATAGGTCGTCACAGATTTTTGTCCTTTTCTCGATTAGACGCTGGTTTAAGAAGATACAGCAAAAATAAGATTTTCATATAAAAAATAGATTTTTTATGAAAAATACAGGTCGTCACAGATTTCTGTCCTTTTCTCGATTAGACGCTGTTGAAAAATATAGGTCGTCACAGATTTTTGTCCTTTTCTCGATTAGACGCTATTCTGAGAAGATACAGCAATAATAAGATTTTCATTTAAAAAATAAGATTTTCATATAAAAAATAGATTTTTTATGAAAAATATAGGTTGTCACAGATTTTTGTCCCTTTCTCGTTTAGACGCTGTTTTAAGAAGATACAGCAAAAATAAGATTTTCATATAAAAAAATAGATTTTTTATGGTAAATATAGGTCGTCACAGATTTTTGTCCTTTTCTCGATTAGACGCTATTTTGAGAAGATACAGCAATAATAAGATTTTCATATAAAAAATAAGATTTTCATATAAAAAATAGATTTTTTATGAAAAATATAGGTTGTCACAGATTTTTGTCCTTTTCTCGATTAGACGCTATTCTGAGAAGATACAGCAATAATAAGATTTTCATTTAAAAAATAAGATTTTCATATAAAAAATAGATTTTTTATGAAAAATATAGGTTGTCACAGATTTTTGTCCCTTTCTCGTTTAGACGCTATTTTGAGAAGATACAGCAATAATAAGATTTTCATATAAAAAATAAGATTTTCGTATAAAAAATAGATTTTTTATGAAAAATATAGGTCGTCACAGATTTTTGTCCTTTTCTCGATTAGACGCTGTTTTAAGAAGATACAGCAAAAATAAGATTTTCATATAAAAAAATAGATTTTTTATGGTAAATATAGGTCGTCACAGATTTTTGTCCTTTTCTCGATTAGACGCTATTTTGAGAAGATACAGCAATAATAAGATTTTCATATAAAAAATAGATTTTTTATGAAAAATATAGGTCGTCACAGATTTTTGTCCTTTTCTCGATTAGACACTATTTTGAGAAGATACAGCAATAATAAGATTTTCATATAAAAAATAAGATTTTCATATAAAAAATAGATTTTTTATGAAAAATATAGGTCGTCGCCGATTTTTGTCCTTTTCTCGATTAGACGCTATTTTGAGAAGATACAGCAATAATAAGATTTTCATATAAAAAATAAGATTTTCATATAAAAAATAGATTTTTTATGAAAAATATATAGATTTTTGTCCTTTTCTCGATTAGACGCTGTTTTAAGAAGATACAGCAAAAATAAGATTTTCATATAAAAAATAAGATTTTCATATAAAAAATAGATTTTTTATGAAAAATATAGGTCGTCGCCGATTTTTGTCCTTTTCTCGATTAGACGCTATTTTGAGAAGATACAGCAATAATAAGATTTTCATATAAAAAATAAGATTTTCATATAAAAAATAGATTTTTTATGAAAAATATAGGTCGTCACAGATTTTTGTCCTTTTCTCGATTAGACGCTGTTTTAAGAAGATACAGCAAAAATAAGATTTTCATATAAAAAATAGATTTTTTATGGTAAATATAGGTCGTCACAGATTTTTGTCCTTTTCTCGATTAGACGCTATTTTGAGAAGATACAGCATTAATAAGATTTTCATATAAAAAATAAGATTTTCATATAAAAAATAGATTTTTTATGAAAAATATAGGTCGTCACAGATTTTTGTCCTTTTCTCGATTAGACGCTGTTTTAAGAAGATACAGCAAAAATAAGATTTTCGTATAAAAAATAGATTTTTTATGAAAAATATAGGTCGTCACAGATTTTTGTCCTTTTCTCGATTAGACGCTGTTTTAAGAAGATACAGCAAAAATAAGATTTTCATATAAAAAATAGATTTTTTATGAAAAATATAGGTCGTCACAGATTTTTGTCCTTTTCTCGATTAGACTCTATTTTGAGAAGATACAGCAATAATAAAATTTTCATTTAAAAAATAAGATTTTCATATAAAAAATAGATTTTTTATGAAAAATATAGGTCGTCACAGATTTTTGTCCTTTTCTCGATTAGACGCTGTTTTAAGAAGATACAGCAAAAATAAGATTTTCATATAAAAAAATAGATTTTTTATGGTAAATATAGGTCGTCACAGATTTTTGTCCTTTTCTCGATTAGACGCTATTTTGAGAAGATACAGCAATAATAAGATTTTCATATAAAAAATAGATTTTTTATGAAAAATATAGGTCGTCACAGATTTTTGTCCTTTTCTCGATTAGACGCTGTTTCAAGAAGATACAGCAAAAATAAGATTTTCGTATAAAAAATAGATTTTTTTATGAAAAATATAGGTCGTCACCGATTTTTGTCCTTTTCTCGATTAGACGCTGTTTTAAGAAGATACAGCAAAAATAAGATTTTCATATAAAAAATAGATTTTTTATGAAAAATATAGGTCGTCACAGATTTTTGTCCTTTTCTCGATTAGACACTATTTTGAGAAGATACAGCAATAATAAGATTATCATATAAAAAATAAGATTTTCATATAAAAAATAGATTTTTTATGAAAAATATAGGTCGTCACAGATTTTTGTCCTTTTCTCGATTAGACGCTGTTTTAAGAAGATACAGCAAAAATAAGATTTTCATATAAAAAATAAGATTTTCATATAAAAAATAGATTTTTTATGAAAAATATATAGATTTTTGTCCTTTTCTCGATTAGACGCTGTTTTCAGAAGATACAGCAAAAATAAGATTTTCATATAAAAAATAAGATTTTCATATAAAAAATAGATTTTTTATGAAAAATATAGGTCGTCGCCGATTTTTGTCCTTTTCTCGATTAGACGCTATTTTGAGAAGATACAGCAATAATAAGATTTTCATATAAAAAATAAGATTTTCATATAAAAAATAGATTTTTTATGAAAAATATAGGTCGTCACAGATTTTTGTCCTTTTCTCGATTAGACGCTGTTTTAAGAAGATACAGCAAAAATAAGATTTTCATATAAAAAATAGATTTTTTATGGTAAATATAGGTCGTCACAGATTTTTGTCCTTTTCTCGATTAGACGCTATTTTGAGAAGATACAGCATTAATAAGATTTTCATATAAAAAATAAGATTTTCATATAAAAAATAGATTTTTTATGAAAAATATAGGTCGTCACAGATTTTTGTCCTTTTCTCGATTAGACGCTGTTTTAAGAAGATACAGTAAAAATAAGATTTTCGTATAAAAAATAGATTTTTTATGAAAAATATAGGTCGTCACAGATTTTTGTCCTTTTCTCGATTAGACGCTGTTTTAAGAAGATACAGCAAAAATAAGATTTTCATATAAAAAATAGATTTTTTATGAAAAATATAGGTCGTCACAGATTTTTGTCCTTTTCTCGATTAGACTCTATTTTGAGAAGATACAGCAATAATAAGATTTTCATATAAAAAATAAGATTTTCGTATAAAAAATAGATTTTTTATGAAAAATATAGGTCGTCACAGATTTTTGTCCTTTTCTCGATTAGACGCTGTTTTAAGAAGATACAGCAAAAATAAGATTTTCATATAAAAAAATAGATTTTTTATGGTAAATATAGGTCGTCACAGATTTTTGTCCTTTTCTCGATTAGACGCTATTTTGAGAAGATACAGCAATAATAAGATTTTCATATAAAAAATAGATTTTTTATGAAAAATATAGGTCGTCACCGATTTTTGTCCTTTTCTCGATTAGACGCTGTTTTAAGAAGATACAGCAAAAATAAGATTTTCATATAAAAAATAGATTTTTTATGAAAAATATAGGTCGTCACAGATTTTTGTCCTTTTCTCGATTAGACACTATTTTGAGAAGATACAGCAATAATAAGATTTTCATATAAAAAATAAGATTTTCATATAAAAAATAGATTTTTTATGAAAAATATAGGTCGTCACAGATTTTTGTCCTTTTCTCGATTAGACGCTGTTTTAAGAAGATACAGCAAAAATAAGATTTTCATATAAAAAATAAGATTTTCATATAAAAAATAGATTTTTTATGAAAAATATATAGATTTTTGTCCTTTTCTCGATTAGACGCTGTTTTAAGAAGATACAGCAAAAATAAGATTTTCATATAAAAAATAAGATTTTCATATAAAAAATAGATTTTTGTCCTTTTCTCGATTAGACGCTGTTTTAAGAAGATACAGCAAAAATAAGATTTTCATATAAAAAATAGATTTTTTATGGTAAATATAGGTCGTCACAGATTTTTGTCCTTTTCTCGATTAGACGCTATTTTGAGAAGATACAGCATTAATAAGATTTTCATATAAAAAATAAGATTTTCATATAAAAAATAGATTTTTTATGAAAAATATAGGTCGTCACAGATTTTTGTCCTTTTCTCGATTAGACGCTGTTTTAAGAAGATACAGCAAAAATAAGATTTTCGTATAAAAAATAGATTTTTTATGAAAAATATAGGTCGTCACAGATTTTTGTCCTTTTCTCGATTAGACGCTGTTTTAAGAAGATACAGCAAAAATAAGATTTTCATATAAAAATAGATTTTTTATGAAAAATATAGGTCGTCACAGATTTTTGTCCTTTTCTCGATTAGACTCTATTTTGAGAAGATACAGCAATAATAAAATTTTCATTTAAAAAATAAGATTTTCATATAAAAAATAGATTTTTTATGAAAAATATAGGTCGTCACAGATTTTTGTCCTTTTCTCGATTAGACACTATTTTGAGAAGATACAGCAATAATAAGATTTTCATATAGAAAATAAGATTTTCATATAAAAAATAGATTTTTTATGAAAAATATACGTCGTCACAGATTTTTGTCCTTATCTCGATTAGACGCTATTTTGAGAAGATACAGCAATAATAAGATTTTCATATAAAAAATAAGATTTTCATATAAAAAATAGATTTTTTATGAAAAATATAGGTCGTCGCCGATTTTTGTCCTTTTCTCGATTAGACGCTATTTTGAGAAGATACAGCAATAATAAGATTTTAATATAAAAAATAAGATTTTCATATAAAAAAATAAGATTTTCATATAAAAAATAGATTTTTTATGAAAAATATACGTCGTCACCGATTTTTGTCCTTTTCTCGATTAGACGCTGTTTTAAGAAGATACAGCAAAAATAAGATTTTCATATAAAAAATAGATTTTTTATGAAAAATATAGGTCGTCACAGATTTTTGTCCTTTTCTCGATTAGACACTATTTTGAGAAGATACAGCAATAATAAGATTTTCATATAAAAAATAGATTTTTTATGAAAAATATACGTCGTCACAGATTTTTGTCCTTATCTCGATTAGACGCTATTTTGAGAAGATACAGCAATAATAAGATTTTCATATAAAAAATAAGATTTTCATATAAAAAATAGATTTTTTATGAAAAATATAGGTCGTCACAGATTTTTGTCCTTTTCTCGATTAGACGCTGTTTTAAGAAGATACAGCAAAAATAAGATTTTCATATAAAAAATGGATTTTTTATGGTAAATTTAGGTCGTCACAGATTTTTGTCCTTTTCTCGATTAGACGCTATTTTGAGAAGATACAGCATTAATAAGATTTTCGTTTAAAAAATAGATTTTTTATGAAAAATATAGGTCGACACAGATTTTTGTCCTTTTCTCGATTAGACGCTGTTTTAAGAAGATACAGCAAATATAAGATTTTCATATAAAAAATAGATTTTTTATGAAAAATATAGGTCGTCACAGATTTTTGTCCTTTTCTCGATTAGACGCTATTTTGAGAAGATACAGCAATAATAAGATTTTCATATAGAAAATAAGATTTTCATATAAAAAATAGATTTTTTATGAAAAATATAGGTCGTCACAGATTTTTGTCCTTTTCTCGATTAGACGCTGTTTTAAGAAGATACAGCAAAAATAAGATTTTCATATAAAAAATAGATTTTTTATGAAAAATATAGGTTGTCACAGATTTTTGTCCTTTTCTCGATTAGACGCTGTTTTAAGAAGATACAGCAAAAATAAGATTTTCATATAAAAAATAGATTTTTTATGAAAAATATAGGTGGTCACAGATTTTTGTCCTTTTCTCGATTAGACGCTATTATGAGAAGATACAGCAATAATAAGATTTTCATATAAAAAATAGATTTTTTATGAAAAATATAGGTCGTCACAGATTTTTGTCCTTTTCTCGATTAGACGCTGTTTTAAGAAGATACAGCAAAAATAAGATTTTCATATAAAAAATAAGATTTTCACATAAAAAATAGATTTTTTATGAAAAATATAGGTCGCCACAGATTTTTGTCCTTTTCTCGATAAGACGCTGTTTTAAGAAGATACAGCAAAAATAAGATTTTCATATAAAAAATAGATTTTTTATGAAAAATATAGGTCGTCACAGATTTTTGTCCTTTTCTCGATTAGACGCTATTTTGAGAAGATACAGCAATAATAAGATTTTCATTTAAAAAATAAGATTTTCATATAAAAAATAGATTTTTTATGAAAAATATAGGTTGTCACAGATTTTTGTCCCTTTCTCGTTTAGACGCTGTTTTAAGAAGATACAGCAAAAATAAGATTTTCATATAAAAAATAGATTTTTTATGGTAAATATATGTAGGTCGTCACAGATTTTTGTCCTTTTCTCGATTAGACGCTATTTTGAGAAGATACAGCAATAATAAGATTTTCATATAAAAAATAAGATTTTCATATAAAAAATAGATTTTTTATGAAAAATATAGGTCGTCGCCGATTTTTGTCCTTTTCTCGATTAGACGCTATTTTGAGAAGATACAGCAATAATAAGATTTTAATATAAAAAATAAGATTTTCATATAAAAAATAAGATTTTCATATAAAAAATAGATTTTTTATGAAAAATATAGGTCGTCACAGATTTTTGTCCTTTTCTCGATTAGACGCTGTTTTAAGAAGATACAGCAAAAATAAGATTTTCATATAAAAAATGGATGTTTTATGGTAAATTTAGGTCGTCACAGATTTTTGTCCTTTTCTCGATTAGACGCTATTTTGAGAAGATACAGCATTAATAAGATTTTCGTTTAAAAAATAGATTTTTTATGAAAAATATAGGTCGACACAGATTTTTGTCCTTTTCTCGATTAGACGCTGTTTTAAGAAGATACAGCAAATATAAGATTTTCATATAGAAAATAGATTTTTTATGAAAAATATAGGTCGTCACAGATTTTTGTCCTTTTCTCGATTAGACTCTATTTTGAGAAGATACAGCAATAATAAAATTTTCATTTAAAAAATAAGATTTTCATATAAAAAATAGATTTTTTATGAAAAATATAGGTCGTCACAGATTTTTGTCATTTTCTCGATTAGACGCTGTTTCAAGAAGATACAGCAAAAATAAGATTTTCGTATAAAAAATAGATTTTTTATGAAAAATATAGGTCGTCACCGATTTTTGTCCTTTTCTCGATTAGACGCTGTTTTAAGAAGATACAGCAAAAATAAGATTTTCATATAAAAAATAGATTTTTTATGAAAAATATAGGTCGTCACAGATTTTTGTCCTTTTCTCGATTAGACGCTGTTTTAAGAAGATACAGTAAAAACGAGATTTTCATATAAAAAATAGATTTTTTTATGAAAGATATAGGTCGTCACAGATTTTTGTCCTTTTCTCGATTAGACGCTGTTTTAAGAAGATCAGCAAAAATAAGATTTTCAAATAAAAAATAGATTTTTTATGAAAAATATAGGACATCACAGATTTTTGTCCTTTTCTCGATTAGACGCTGTTTTAAGAAGATACAGCAAAAATAAGATTTTCATATAAAAAATAGATTTTTTATGAAAAATATAGGTCGTCACAGATTTTTGTCTTTTTCTCGATTAGACGCTATTTTGAGAAGATAAGATTTTCATTTAAAAAATAAAATTTTCATATAAAAAATAGATTTTTTATGAAAAATATAGGTTGTCACAGATTTTTGTCCTTTTCTCGATTAGACGCTGTTTTAAGAAGATACAGCAAAAATAAGATTTTCATATAAAAAATAGATTTTTTATGAAAAATATAGGTTGTCACAGATTTTTGTCCTTTTCTCGATTAGACGCTGTTTTAAGAAGATACAGCAAAAATAAGATTTTAATATAAAAAATACATTTTTTATGAAAAATATAGGTCGTCACAGATTTTTGTCCTTTTCTCGATTAGACGCTGTTTTAAGAAGATACAGCAAAAAAAGGATTTTCATATAAAAAATAGATTTTTTATGAAAAATATAGGTCGTCACAGATTTTTGTACTTTTCTCGATTAGACGCTATTTTGAGAAGATACAGCAATAATAAGATTTTCATTTAAAAAATAAGATTTTCATATAAAAAATAGATTTTTTATGAAAAATATAGGTTGCCACAGATTTTTGTCCTTTTCTCGATTAAACGCTGTTTTTAGAAGATACAGCAAAAATAAGATTTTCATATAAAAAATAGATTTTTTATGAAAAATATAGGTCGTCACAGATTTTTGTCCTTTTCTCGATTAGACGCTGTTTTAAGAAGATACAGCAAAAATAAGATTTTCGTATAAAAAATAGATTTTTTATGAAAAATATAGGTCGTCACAGATTTTTGTCCTTTTCTCGATTAGACGCTGTTTTAAGAAGATACAGCAAAAATAAGATTTTCATATAAAAAATAAGATTTTCATATAAAAAATAGATTTTTTATGAAAAATATAGGACGTCACAGATTTATGTCCTTTTCTCGATTAGACGCTGTTTTAAGAAGATACAGCAAAAATAAGATTTTCATATAAAAAATAGATTTTTATGAAAAATGTAGGTCGTCACAAATTTTTGTCCTTTTCTCGATTAGACGCTGTTTTAAGAAGATACAGCAAAAATAAAATTTTCATATAAAAAATTTTTTCATATAAAAAATAGATTTTTTATGAAAAATATAGGACGTCACAGATTTATGTCCTTTTCTCGATTAGACGCTCTTTTAAGAAGATACATCAAAAATAAGATTTTCATATAAAAAATAGATTTTTTATGAAAAATATAGGTTGTCACAGATTTTTGTCCTTTTCTCGATTAAACGCTGTTTTAAGAAGATACAGCAAAAATAAGATTTTCATATAAAAAATAGATTTTTTATGAAAAATATAGGTCGTCACAAATTTTTGTCCTTTTCTCGATTAGACGCTGTTTTAAGAAGATACAGCAAAAATAAGATTTTCATATAAAAAATAGATTTTTTATGAAAAATATAGGTCGTCACAAATTTTTGTCCTTTTCTCGATTAGACGCTGTTTTAAGAAGATACAGCAAAAATAAAATTTTCATATAAAAAATAAGATTTTCATATAAAAAATAGATTTTTTATGAAAAATATAGGTCTTCACAGATCTTTGTCCTTTTCTCGATTAGACGCTGTTTTAAGAAGATACAGCAAAAATAAGATTTTCGTATAAAAAATAGATTTTTTATGAAAAATATAGGTCGTCACAGATTTTTGTCCTTTTCTAGATTAGACGCTGTTTTAAAAAGATACAGCAAAAATAAAATTTTCATATAAAAAATAGATTTTTTATGAAAAATATAGGTCGTCACAGATTTTTGTCCTTTTCTCGATTAGACGCTATTTCGAGAAGATACAACAATAATAAGATTTTCATATAAAAAATAAGATTTTCATATAAAAAATAGATTTTTTATGAAAAATATAGGTCTTCACAGATTTTTGTCCTTTTCTCGATTAGACGCTGTTTTAAGAAGATACAGCAAAAATAAGATTTTCATATAAAAAATAGATTTTTTATGAAAAATATAGGTCGTCACAGATTTTTGTCCTTTTCTCGATTAGACGCTGTTTTAAGAAGATACAGCAAAAATAAGATTTTCATATAAAAAATAGATTTTTTATGAAAAATATAGGTCGTCACAAATTTTTGTCCTTTTCTCGATTAGACGCTGTTTTAAGAAGATACAGCAAAAATAAAATTTTCATATAAAAAATAAGATTTTCATATAAAAAATAGATTTTTTATGAAAAATATAGGTCTTCACAGATCTTTGTCCTTTTCTCGATTAGACGCTGTTTTAAGAAGATACAGCAAAAATAAGATTTTCGTATAAAAAATAGATTTTTTATGAAAAATATAGGTCGTCACAGATTTTTGTCCTTTTCTAGATTAGACGCTGTTTTAAAAAGATACAGCAAAAATAAAATTTTCATATAAAAAATAGATTTTTTATGAAAAATATAGGTCGTCACAGATTTTTGTCCTTTTCTCGATTAGACGCTATTTCGAGAAGATACAACAATAATAAGATTTTCATATAAAAAATAAGATTTTCATATAAAAAATAGATTTTTTATGAAAAATATAGGTCTTCACAGATTTTTGTCCTTTTCTCGATTAGACGCTGTTTTAAGAAGATACAGCAAAAATAAGATTTTCATATAAAAAATAGATTTTTTATGAAAAATATAGGTCGTCACAGATTTTTGTCCTTTTCTCGATTAGACGCTGTTTTAAGAAGATACAGCAAAAATAAGATTTTCATATAAAAAATAAGATTTTCATAAAAAAAATAGATTTTTTATGAAAAATATAGGTCGTCACAGATTTTTGTCCTTTTCTCGATTAGACTCTGTTTTAAGAAGATACAGCAAAAATAAGGTTTTCATATAAAAAAATACATTTTTTATGAAAAATATAGGTCGTCACAGATTTTTGTCCTTTTCTCGATTAGACGCTGTTTTAAGAAGATACAGCAAAAAAAGGATTTTCATATAAAAAATAGATTTTTTATGAAAAATATAGGACGTCACAGATTTATGTCCTTTTCTCGATTAGACGCTCTTTTAAGAAGATACATCAAAAATAAGATTTTCATATAAAAAATAGATTTTTTATGAAAAATATAGGTCGTCACAGATTTTTGTCCTTTTCTCGATTAGACTCTGTTTTAAGAAGATACAGCAAAAATAAGATTTTCATATAAAAAATACATTTTTTATGAAAAATATAGGTCGTCACAGATTTTTGTCCTTTTCTCGATTAGACGCTGTTTTAAGAAGATACAGCAAAAATAAGATTTTCATATAAAAAATAGATTTTTTATGAAAAATATAGGTCGTCACAAATTTTTGTCCTTTTCTCGATTAGACGCTGTTTTAAGAAGATACAGCAAAAATAAAATTTTCATATAAAAAATAAGATTTTCATATAAAAAATAGATTTTTTATGAAAAATATAGGTCTTCACAGATTTTTGTCCTTTTCTCGATTAGACGCTGTTTTAAGAAGATACAGCAAAAATAAGATTTTCGTATAAAAAATAGATTTTTTATGAAAAATATAGGTCGTCACAGATTTTTGTCCTTTTCTAGATTAGACGCTGTTTTAAGAAGATACAGCAAAAATAAAATTTTCATATAAAAAATAGATTTTTTATGAAAAATATAGGTCGTCACAGATTTTTGTCCTTTTCTCGATTAGACGCTATTTCGAGAAGATACAACAATAATAAGATTTTCATATAAAAAATAAGATTTTCATATAAAAAATAGATTTTTTATGAAAAATATAGGTCTTCACAGATTTTTGTCCTTTTCTCGATTAGACGCTGTTTTAAGAAGATACAGCAAAAATAAGATTTTCATATAAAAAATACATTTTTTATGAAAAATATAGGTCGTCACAGATTTTTGTCCTTTTCTCGATTAGACGCTGTTTTAAGAAGATACAGCAAAAAAAGGATTTTCATATAAAAAATAGATTTTTTATGAAAAATATAGGACGTCACAGATTTATGTCCTTTTCTCGATTAGACGCTCTTTTAAGAAGATACATCAAAAATAAGATTTTCATATAAAAAATAGATTTTTTATGAAAAATATAGGTCGTCACAGATTTTTGTCCTTTTCTCGATTAGACTCTGTTTTAAGAAGATACAGCAAAAATAAGATTTTCATATAAAAAATACATTTTTTATGAAAAATATAGGTCGTCACAGTTTTTTGTCCTTTTCTCGATTAGACGCTGTTTTAAGAAGATACAGCAAAAAAAGGATTTTCATATAAAAAATAGATTTTTTATGAAAAATATAGGACGTCACAGATTTTTCTCCTTTTCTCGATTAGACGCTGTTTTAAGAAGATACAGCAAAAATAAGATTTTCATATAAAAAATAGATTTTTTATGAAAAATATAGGTCGTCACAGATTTTTGTCCTTGTCTCGATTAGACGCTGTTTTAAGAAGATACAGCAAAAATAAGATTTTCGTATAAAAAATAGATTTTTTATGAAAAATATAGGTCGTCACAGATTTTTTCCTTTTCTCGATTAGACGCTGTTTTAAGAAGATACAGCAAAAATAAGATTTTCATATAAAAAATAGATTTTTTATGAAAAGTATAGGACATCACAGATTTTTGTCCTTTTCTCGATTAGACGCTGTTTTAAGAAGATACAGCAAAAATAAGATTTTCATATAAAAAATAGATTTTTTATGAAAAATATAGGTCGTCACAGATTTTTGTCTTTTTCTCGATTAGACGCTATTTTGAGAAGATAAGATTTTCATTTAAAAAATAAAATTTTCATATAAAAAATAGATTTTTTATGAAAAATATAGGTTGTCACAGATTTTTGTCCATTTCCCGATTAGACGCTGTTTTAAGAAGATACAGCAAAAATAAGATTTTCATATAAAAAATAGATTTTTTATGAAAAATATAGGTTGTCACAGATTTTTGTCCTTTTCTCGATTAGACGCTGTTTTAAGAAGATACAGCAAAAATAAGATTTTCATATAAAAAATAGATTTTTTATGAAAAATATAGGACATCACAGATTTTTGTCCTTTTCTCGATTAGACGCTGTTTTAAGAAGATACAGCAAAAATAAGATTTTCATATAAAAAATAAGATTTTCATAAAAAAAATAGATTTTGTATGAAAAATATAGGTCGTCACAGATTTTTGTCCTTTTCTCGATTAGACTCTGTTTTAAGAAGATACAGCAAAAATAAGATTTTCATATAAAAAATACATTTTTTATGAAAAATATAGGTCGTCACAGATTTTTGTCCTTTTCTCGATTAGACGCTGTTTTAAGAAGATACAGCAAAAAAAAGATTTTCATATAAAAAATAGATTTTTTATGAAAAATATAGGTCGTCACAGATTTTTGTGCTTTTCTCGATTAGACGCTATTTTGAGAAGATAGAGCAATAATAAGATTTTCATTTAAAAAATAAGATTTTCATATAAAAAATAGATTTTTTATGAAAAATATAGGTTGTCACAGATTTTTGTCCTTTTCTCGATTAAACGCTGTTTTAAGAAGATACAGCAAAAATAAGATTTTCATATAAAAAATAGATTTTTTATGAAAAATATAGGTCGTCACAGATTTTTGTCCTTTTCTCGATTAGACGCTGTTTTAAGAAGATACAGCAAAAATAAGATTTTCGTATAAAAAATAGATTTTTTATGAAAAATAAAGGTCGTCACAGATTTTTTCCTTTTCTCGATTAGACGCTGTTTTAAGAAGATACAGCAAAAATAAGATTTTCATATAAAAAATAGATTTTTTATGAAAAATATAGGTCGTCACAGATTTTTGTCCTTTTCTCGATTAGACGCTGTTTTAAGAAGATACAGCAAAAATAAGATTTTCATATAAAAAATAGATTTTTTATGAAAAATATAGGACGTCACAGATTTTTGTCCTTTTCTCGATTAGACGCTGTTTTAAGAAGATACAGCAAAAATAAGTTTTTCATATAAAAAATAGATTTTTTATGAAAAATATAGGTCGTCGCAGATTTTTCTCCTTTTCTCGATTAGACGCTGTTTTAAGAAGATACAGCAAAAATAAGATTTTCATATAAAAAATAGATTTTTTATGAAAAATATAGGTCGTCACAGATTTTTGTCCTTTTCTCGATTAGACTCTGTTTTAAGAAGATACAGCAAAAATAAGATTTTAATATAAAAAATACATTTTTTATGAAAAATATAGGTCGTCACAGATTTTTGTCCTTTTCTCGATTAGACGCTGTTTTAAGAAGATACAGCAAAAAAAGGATTTTCATATAAAAAATAGATTTTTTATGAAAAATATAGGTCGTCACAGATTTTTGTGCTTTTCTCGATTAGACGCTATTTTGAGAAGATACAGCAATAATAAGATTTTCATTTAAAAAATAAGATTTTCATATAAAAAATAGATTTTTTATGAAAAATATAGGTTGCCACAGATTTTTGTCCTTTTCTCGATTAGACGCTGTTTTAAGAAGATACAGCAAAAATAAGATTTTCGTATAAAAAATAGATTTTTTATGAAAAATATAGGTCGTCACAGATTTTTGTCCTTTTCTCGATTAGACGCTGTTTTAAGAAGATACAGCAAAAATAAGATTTTCATATAAAAAATAAGATTTTCATATAAAAAATAGATTTTTTATGAAAAATATAGGACGTCACAGATTTATGTCCTTTTCTCGATTAGACGCTGTTTTAAGAAGATACAGCAAAAATAAGATTTTCATATAAAAAATAGATTTTTTATGAAAAATGTAGGTCGTCACAAATTTTTGTCCTTTTCTCGATTAGACGCTGTTTTAAGAAGATACAGCAAACATAAAATTTTCATATAAAAAATTTTTTCATATAAAAAATAGATTTTTTATGAAAAATATAGGACGTCACAGATTTATGTCCTTTTCTCGATTAGACGCTCTTTTAAGAAGATACATCAAAAATAAGATTTTCATATAAAAAATAGATTTTTTATGAAAAATATAGGTTGTCACAGATTTTTGTCCTTTTCTCGATTAAACGCTGTTTTAAGAAGATACAGCAAAAATAAGATTTTCATATAAAAAATAGATTTTTTATGAAAAATATAGGTCGTCACAGATTTTTGTCCTTTTCTCGATTAGACGCTGTTTTAAGAAGATACAGCAAAAATAAGATTTTCGTATAAAAAGTAGATTTTTTATGAAAAATAAAGGTCGTCACAGATTTTTTCCTTTTCTCGATTAGACGCTGTTTTAAGAAGATACAGCAAAAATAAGATTTTCATATAAAAAATAGATTTTTTATGAAAAATATAGGACGTCACAGATTTTTGTCCTTTTCTCGATTAGACGCTGTTTTAAGAAGATACAGCAAAAATAAGATTTTCATATAAAAAATAGATTTTTTATGAAAAATATAGGTCGTCACAGATTTTTCTCCTTTTCTCGATTAGACGCTGTTTTAAGAAGATACAGCAAAAATAAGATTTTCATATAAAAAATAGATTTTTTATGAAAAATATAGGTCGTCACAGATTTTTGTCCTTTTCTCGATTAGACTCTGTTTTAAGAAGATACAGCAAAAATAAGATTTTAATATAAAAAATACATTTTTTATGAAAAATATAGGTCGTCACAGATTTTTGTCCTTTTCTCGATTAGACGCTGTTTTAAGAAGATACAGCAAAAAAAGGATTTTCATATAAAAAATAGATTTTTTATGAAAAATATAGGTCGTCACAGATTTTTGTGCTTTTCTCGATTAGACGCTATTTTGAGAAGATACAGCAATAATAAGATTTTCATTTAAAAAATAAGATTTTCATATAAAAAATAGATTTTTTATGAAAAATATAGGTTGTCACAGTTTTTGTCCTTTTTTCGATTAAACGCTGTTTTTAGAAGATACAGCAAAAATAAGATTTTCATATAAAAAATAGATTTTTTATGAAAAATATAGATCGTCACAGATTTTTGTCCTTTTCTCGATTAGACGCTGTTTTAAGAAGATACAGCAAAAATAAGATTTTCGTATAAAAAATAGATTTTTTATGAAAAATATAGGTCGTCACAGATTTTTGTCCTTTTCTCGATTAGACGCTGTTTTAAGAAGATACAGCAAAAATAAGATTTTCATATAAAAAATAAGATTTTCATATAAAAAATAGATTTTTTATGAAAAATATAGGACGTCACAGATTTATGTCCTTTTCTCGATTAGACGCTGTTTTAAGAAGATACAGCAAAAATAAGATTTTCATATAAAAAATAGATTTTTTATGAAAAATATAGGTCGTCACAAATTTTTGTCCTTTTCTCGATTAGACGCTGTTTTAAGAAGATACAGCAAAAATAAAATTTTCATATAAAAAATAAGATTTTCATATAAAAAATAGATTTTTTATGAAAAATATAGGACGTCACAGATTTATGTCCTTTTCTCGATTAGACGCTCTTTTAAGAAGATACATCAAAAATAAGATTTTCATATAAAAAAATAGATTTTTTATGAAAAATATAGGTTGTCACAGATTTTTGTCCTTTTCTC